>JAWNOX010000110.1:1552500-1642500 GCA_035045555.1 Drosophila fulvimacula | reverse complement strand
GGTTGCGCTCTGAAAACCCATTTGCTCAAGGGAGCTCGAGTTGGGGCGTATTTCAAGTAGATGTTTTCTTTGACTCGAATTCTACGAAGAAAATATGCAAATCTAATCCTCGAATTCCTATTCGAGGACTCAACTGGCAGATTAGAAGAGCATTGAAAGGCAAAGCTAAATTTAGCTTGTTTTTCTCGAGAAGCTAGAATGGAGCAGTAATCGGAATGCGTTGCGAGAATTCAGATTGAACAAAGATACAAATGCCTACCAGGTGTGTGTGTCTCTCTCTCTCTCTCTCTCTCTCTATATATATATATATATATATATATATATATGTGTGTGTGTGTCTGGCATTTTCATAAATCGCATAAATCTTTGCATATATAAATTAAAAGTACGTATCGAATGGGTTTTTCTGCATAAGTCGAAAGCTGTAAAAAGGATTCCTGGAAGCGTCTCGTCTCAGCGCCTCTTCAGCTTCGCCTTTTTTTTTTTTGTCCGGGGTGTCGCTCATAATCCTGCCCGCTTCGATAAAGGGGCAACGGCAGCGGCAGCGGCAACGGCATTAAGCCTGATTAGGTTCGCGCGCTCAGCTCAGAAAACACACGAAATAAAAAGCAGCAACAGAAACAAAGCTTGAAGCAGAAAAAAAAAAAATTATACAAAATAAAAGCGAAAGAAAGGCAACGCACAAGAGTTGAAGAGCGGCCAACGACGGCCAAACGGCCAAAGAAAACAAAAGTAAACCTGTACAAGTTCAAGGTCAAGTGCGGGTCTCTCGCACACAGCACACCAAGCGACGGCTCGAGATACAGATACAAAGATACGGCCAGAGTCAACTTCAGCTTCGGCTTCGTCTACAGAAAAAGTGTTTGAGATGCGCAGCTGCGACCGAGCGAGACGACCAGCAGCAACAGCAGCAACAAGAACAACAACAACAACAACAAGTTCCAGCCAATACGGCTCAGAACGAGCAACAACAACTGCAGCAACAATAACACAAAAGCAACTCTTGAGTTTGCCGCCTTGAAGCTCGTTTATCTTTTGGTCAAGTCCGCACTTACACGTTCGCTTATGCTTAATGAAAGCCACTTCAAGAAGTTAGAAACGGCAACGGCAACGGCAACAACAGCAGCAGCAACAACAGCAACAGCAGCAACAACGGCAACAGCATTTAGAACAACATTAACAACTCCTACAAAAAGCTGCATTTGTTTTCGCATACCCTAAGGAAGGGTATGCAAGATTGTTAGGGGAAGATGTAATGTCTTAAAAGGTGAATGCAGTAAGAGAATATATATATATATATATATATATATATATATATATATATATGAAATGAAAATCTACAGAGTTTTCTATATATTGTTCAGTCCCTAACAGATTAGTCAGTAATGTTAAAGATTATCAACAGCAGCTCAACTCTCAGCAACAACATAATATTAGATAACATATGTTAACTTAACATTGTTCGTTTACATCATGATAAACAGAGTCATTGCCACATCCAATTATCTAATTTAAGTCTTTAAGTGTATGTGCTGTTCGGCTTCTTAGTCATGGATGTATTTTATTTCTGAAAAGGCTACAGCAAGTTTTGCCAGATATCAGCGCTGCCACCCAAGCAGCGAGTCGATTATTTATCACGCGGATAACGCGAATGACAGTTACAGAGACCCAAGACAGACGCGGCTAACAGATGCAGATACAAATACAGAAATAAATAAATAAAATAAATATATATATAGATACAAATCGAGATAAATATACAATTACAGCTGCAGCTACATCTGAAATATAGAGATAAATTTCATTCCAATCTGTTAAAGTCCAGACAACGAGAGTATTTCTTTGATATATATTTTAAATTAACTAATGTTAAACAATTTAATTTCCTATTGTTCTCATATAAACTGGAATTGTTCAGTTCAGTTCAGCTTATAGCTCTGTCAGTCTTTAAGTGAACTTTCATTCAAATTGAACTAGTTCTTTGAGCAATTGGAAATTCAAGTAGATTGATGCATGAAACTGAGCTGTAACTGTAAATATAATATATAAAATGTCTGTATCACTTGGAAATTGTTTTCAGTGCGTTTCAGCTTTGGGTTAGAGCAAATATTCTTCGGTTTTTTTTAAATTAAATTTTTTTTTTTTATTTTTCTTTGGGAAAGAAACAAACAAGACGGCGGCAGTTTTTTGTATATATATTTTTGGATTTTTGTGCGCAGTTCTCAGATCTCTTGTCTCCTTGTCACCATATGCCTCGATGCTCCATTCTCTGCTTCAGTCGAGTTGAGGCAACCCACACTCAACGGGCAGCGGCTGCGACTGCGCAAATGAGTTCGGCTTCGTCTTCGACTTCGAGTTCGAGTTCGAGTTTCGACTTTGTCTGTTTGGACTTCGACTCGTGAGTTCGAGTTGGTCTGCCATTTGGCATTCACAGCTTTTCGTTGTTGTTGCTGTTGTTGTTGTCATTTAAAGTCTAATCAAAACATTTGAAGTTACTTAAGAAACCTACGCAGCTTAAGTTGCGTTTCTTGTTTCGAATTCTTAACTTGGCGCTGTTTGTTGCTGTTGTTGTTGTTGTTCTTGTTGTGCGCACACACACACATACACACACACACAGTTGCATGCTAATTGTTGTTGTTCTCAAGTTTCGTATTGCCCAACTGAGTTTTTATTTCTGTTTGGTTTGTTTATGTAAAAAGAAAAAAAAAACAAAAAAAAAACAAGGTTAAAAGCGTATTTCGGGCACGACCCTCTAATGTAGTTTTTAGTTCTTAGCCAAGGTCGTCGTCCTGTTAGTCAGCGCTGTTGTCACAGACACCTACCTCCGCCTACCTACCTCCTTCCCTCCCATATTTGCCGCTGACTCAATGTGGCTCATGGCCAATGACCAATGCCTGCCCGGAAAAGGAGCTGCAGCTGATGGATGGAGTGCGAGAGGGCGCCCAGCTAGTTGGAATCCTTTGTCTGAGGCGGCGCCGCTCGGGCGCGATGGATGTGTCTCTATTGATTTTCCTTGACTGCTGGGCGCGTTCAGTGCATTTACCCTAAAAAAAAATCAAGTGGCAACATTTATGGCAACAATGTTGATGACGATGACAGTCATCATTATTGTGATGATGATGATGTTGGCGATGACAATGCCATAGCTGCACATATGGAAATGCAGCACGAACAAAAGCCACACACAGGGAGATGGTGGGAGAGGCAGAAGGGGGAGAGGTGGGAGAGCGAGTGCAACTAAGCCGATGCAAAGAAAATATGAAAAAGTCTACAAAAAGTCAGGCTTAACTAGCAAATACCCTGTAATATGCTATTATAAAGATGCCTCTTTGCGGCTTTAACAATTTTGAGTAAGTTTTGAATCTATAAAAAATGGACAGTATTCATAACAATATATCTATATCTCCATATATATTTATAGTCCTTGAGCGTGAAGTTTGTTTAGCTTAAATATATGAAGTCTATAAGTCAATATATCATAAAGAAAATAAAAATAATTGCAGAATACCTACATATATAGATATTGAACTCATTAACAATATATGTACATGAAAATAGATATATAGATATATAGTATATAGATATATATCTATATTACCCAGAAAATTAAATTGTCCATTTATCAGTATACTCTCTATCTATGTACTATATATACTATATATACATCTATATAAATATATATATATATTTATATCTATAATAGCAACATGCCATCCATAAATATACTGCTCATAGATCCATTTCATTTGAGCAATAAATCAAAAGTTGGGCAAGGAACGATCCATCTATCCAATACGACAAAGACGCCTTAGCTCTGGGCTCATGCCACCTTCCTTTCGCCCCTTTACAGGGTATACAAAGTGAGCAACAGCCGCGACGCGCTGCGAACGCATCCATCACAGGGCTTTAAATGCCAGACTATGTTGCTTGGGCCCTGTAGGAGGGCGCGAGGGGGCGAGGGGCCCTGGGCGCTACAAAAGAGTGTTTGTAGAGGGAGGGGCAGGGGACACAGGCGTAGAGGCAGGGGGCCTATATAGGGTATTGAGCTGTTGCATGTGAAGTGCCGGTTGGGCTGTTGGCTCAATGGATAAATGGATAGATAATAACTTGTGAAAATAACTCTTGCACTTGAGGACGGCTGTTGTTGTTGCAGCATTGATTCCCGCACTCAAAATGACACTCATGTTGCACACACACACACACACACACACACACACACACACACACGCTGTCAAAATCATGGTCCCTGGATGCCGGCTGCCCCATTTGCCTGCAGCCCAAACATCAAACGTTGCAATATATAGATATAAGTGAATAGAAGATGCAACAAAAACCTCGACACTGAAATGTGACAGCTGCGAAGTGCAACAAACGCAACAAATTCATGCCACATGTGGCACACACACACACACACAGCGTGGCGAGCTGGGTGGGAGGAGGCGCAGCAGTGGGCTGGTCAGGGAGACTTTGTCGTGCTCGCTTGTGGTGTGTAATCGATATGGTAATCGATATGGCTATCGATATCGATCTATGGTAAACTGGAGATAGAAGTGAACTGGGCTGTTGCTTGAACTCTTCTCAAGAGATAGGGAGAGGTAGAGGTAGAGAGAGATCAAGTTCACATGAGCTAACAACGCCCGCAATGCCGCACACCAATGGCTATTGTGCAACAACGAAAGCAACTGTCAGTAAGTGTGTGAGTCAATAGCAATAACAGCAGCAACAACAACAACAACAACAACAACATCAGCAATTAACTATATAGTCAGGCATTGCAACAAGCTGTCTCATTTATCAAACGGCAATTGTTAATTGAAAGCGTCAACAATTATTTTTTCTCTCTTGTGTTTTTTTGTAGCTGTTACAATTTTTTTTTTTTTATTCAAGCAGTGCTTTAGAGTGCCTTTTGTTGTTGTTGTTAGTATTGTTGCACTTTTGGCTGTCATTTGGCAATTCACACTTAACGGCATGTTGAAGCACCTATCCAGAGACGGAGAGCCACTCGTACATGCACACCACCAATTTCGTAAAAGAGAGAAAGAAGCAGAAAAAGCTATCAGCGACTTGACTCAACGCGATTCGAGTGATAATGGAAAAAACTGTTCAATAAATTGTTACCAAATTGAAAATAGAAACTATCATAGACCGAGCAACACAGAAACAAAACATGAGCGCGGAAAAACGAAATTGAAATTAAAATCAAATGTTGAAGTTGGGAACCTGACAAATCTATTAGAGCAATTGCTTTGATATCATTTAATAATTTCATTTGAGTTTTATACTCTACAAGGAGATAGATCTTATACAGTATACACAGTATATATATATACATATATGTATATATATATATGTATGTATGTATGTATATATTCGTGATCAGTTTGTCCATCAATCTGTCCTGCAGTTCGTCCGCCTGGTAGCGGATATCCTGCGATAACTCATACAAATATCTTATTGTCGATAATTATCGATCATTAGTAAAAAGAGTGCACGAACAGCTCAGGGTATATTACAACCGATTAGCCCCCACTAAAACAGTCTGATATATTTTCCAATATGGGTATATGAAATAGTTATATTTGTAAATTAGGGTTCTAGAATGTCTACTTCAGCTGTGCCATGTGTTTTCGTACGATTAGGTGTATAAATTTCTAATAGTATTTCGTGCACGTAGCAAATGTATTGAAATCTTATCTGAAAACTTAAAACAAAGCAAACTTTTGTATGCAAAAAAATATGTTTTCTATTTTTTTTTTTAACGATGTTCCCTATCGCAGTTAATCAGTTCAGTATGAATTTAACAAAAGCTGTTATTATATGAATTCAGCCCAAGAACAGCAGAGAAAGCGAGGCAGAGACATTGAGACCCCATTTAAGTAATTAAGTTCTAATACGGAATTAAGTTAAGAACTTTTTAAAAATAACATGGAGTAAATTTCGAATTGAGCCAGCTGATGATGGGATATTACTAGATATGTAAACCAAGTATGGCAACTCTATACGAAAGGACTGAATTAAAGTTGAGAATTTCGGTTTGCCAAAAAAAAGGCAAAATAAAGGAAAAACAAATGAAATTCAATTACCAGACAAGTTTGAATTCTGCTAACTCTTGAACAATGCTTAGACAGGGTATATTGGTTGCTGTAACAGGCAGTAATCGAGTTTAACTTTATGAAAATTACATTATTCAGTGCTTCAAAGGCATAGCAACATAATTTATGCAAATTATACGATGATTTCGAAATTTAGTTTAAAGCTCGACTAAATAATACGCAAACTTTGATAAAATAAAAAATTTTCGAATTCAATTTTTCATTTGACTTTTGAACTTGTCAAAGCTGTCAAAATGTGCATCGAACATGGTTTTCGCACAAAAACTGAATTCGCAAATTTTCGATTTCGACAAAGCAGCATCAACTTGTGTTCAGAGTATTTGCTAGTCAGTGACTAGCGACTTTCACACTCCTACTTTGTTTTGTTTTTCGGAGACATTTAGCTGGCAAGTGACCTTATAAGCATGTGAATTGCGATGGCGACTGGCGATTGCGAGTGTGTGTGATGGCTGCATCCTATGCACAATTTGGGATTTTTAATTAAAATTCACTTTCAAAAATACCGCTAATCATTTAAACAGCAAATGAAACGGAGAAGATATACGCAAATGCGAAACTCAAAGTTCGTAATTCGAAATCGAAATGGAATTTGAGTAGCAGGAGAAAGAGGCGAACAAAGCGAAATACATGCAAATCAATATTAATATGCGCAAATTTGCATATTCCATTCAAACTAACTCAATGGGGGGCGTGGCAGTCGGAACCATTTGATCGATGCGATCGATCAGTGCTGATATATGTATATTTATATATACATACGCACACTCATTCATTCATTCGATCGATTGAGCTACGCAAATTTACACAACCCCCAAAGCGAGCTCATCACATCGTACCACCCAAACACTCTGGACCCCGGGGCGCATTGTTTTGCTACAATTTCCAATCAAAAGTTGCACAAAAACCCAAAAAAAAAAAAAAAATAACTAACTTACGCCAAACGCTTAATCTGCCCACCTAGCCCACCAATCAATGCCGCTAATTAAGCAATATTCAGCAAAAGGAAAACCCACGTAACGTCATTAAATATCTGTGGCTCCATTGTGTAAGACCTGTAGACCCGATGACTCCATGGCTCGACGTTTTTAGCTCAACTTAATCCATTCTAAATATCACAACTAAACGAAAGTAATATTCGGAATGGATTCAGTTAAGAATTTAGGTATATTGAGAAAAAGAAATTATATGCAAATATGGAAGGAGAGAAAGGAAAGAGTTTATATATAGACTTATTAAACTACGATTTTATGAAGAATCCAAAAATATTTTAGAGCTGATTGGATTATATATACTAGTGGAGTACTCAAATTATCTTTTATAATACAGTATTATCTATTTTTGAGATATTACTTCTAGGTAAACAGAGATTATTGCAGATCATAACTAATACGTTTTTGGATATTTTGTGAAAACTAAAGGAATTTTCTCTCTCTCTCTCTCTGTCTCTCTCTCTCTCTCTCTCTCTCTCTCTCTCTCTCTCTATATATATATATATATATATATATATATATATATATATATATATATATATATATATATATATATATATATTTCTTTCTCCTTCTCAACGAAGGATGAATTATACAGATATTTTATTAGGGATTCGATTTTTAGTGCTCAATAGGAATATATATATATATATATATATATATATATATATATATATATTAAGATATAGATATATAGGACTCGCACTATTCCTAGGCTAGTGTATCTGGGCTTCGTGGTCGTCACAGTATATATATGTAGCACATATTTGGATTTCGTTTATTGTTCGTCGTATTAAGTTTTGCTTGTTTTTAATTCGAGCCGTGAGTTAAGTAAACGGGCTAAAGCTGGAGCCTAATTAAGACCACGTTGTGACGTTATATAAATGGCAATAGCGTAAAATACAACAACAAAAAATACAAATAAAACCAGAAAAGAGTACGAAAAGCTAAAGCCGAAACCCAAACCGAAATGCGATTGCATTTGCGATTGTTTTTCTTTTGTTGCCAATTCAGCGAGTGGAAGAAAAGTATATTCGTTGCATACAATTCCAAGCAGAAATTTAAATTTATAAATACTGAGCGAGTATTATGCAGTCGACTATACTCGACGGCGTGGTTCTTAAGGTTTTCAATTTTATTGTTACTTTGGTACGAATTGAATTTTTTTTCCTGCGAGAAAGTTGCGTTCGTTATTGTTTAAAAGAAAGTTGAAACTTTGCATATAAGATCCGTTGTAAAATAATGAAATAGGGAGGGCTTTGCGTATAAATTATACGATGTGGGACAGTTATTAAATAAGGATGATGATAAAAAGTACAGAGTTTAAGATGAAAGATTGATGTAATGTTTATAGGTTATAAGTTAAATTTATAAAAATATTTGACTTTGAGCTATATTATCTTGGGTGTAAAAGATAACAGCTGGGGATAATGAACAAGAGGTTGGGTATATGGGAAAATATGTTTGGTAGAAGATATACGAACTTTGGTGTAACATATATACGGCCTGGTATAAGATGTATAATAGCTTCATTAAAAGGTATAAACAAAATTTAAATGAACTGTTGGAGATTTGGTATAAAATACAAGTTTGGTATAAAGTAGAAAGTAAAAGAAGTTGGCAGCATTATGGTTTAAAATACCTTATATACATATATATAAGATAAGTTAAATGGAGTTATGAAATACGATGTTAAGCTGAGTAGAAAACCTTATGGAATGATATAATAATAAATATTGAAATTATCTGATTAATTGAGTGAGATAGAGAAAATCGCAAATCACATCGAGCTTACTGAGGGTTCACTGTAGCCAAAACGATGTCACGAACTTCAATGGGTTCTACGGCAACGGCAACGGCAACGGCAAGGTCGGCGTAATGATTGAATTCGCATGCTTCGTGCAAATTGCAACAGCTTATGCAACAACAGCGACAGCAGCAACAGCAACAACAGCAACAACAGCAACAACAACTGCAATTTGATAAATAGATAAGCGATAAGTTTTATGGCTGGATTAGCCTTGGTTAATTCGGGATTTGCTTTTGAGCGGACGAGACATTTAGCCGCGGCCAAGCGACTGACGTTGCTGCGGTTGCCACATTAATCTTCGCCTGCCACAAACCTCTTGCAGCGCTCAGTCTGAAGTTCACAGTTCAATTGAGCTTTACCGCTAATTAGCTCTGCTCACTGCCTGGCCGGGCAGGTGAGGTGAGGCGCTGCTTGCGGTAGCGGGAGGTGTCAAGAGGCATGCGAGATGCGACTTGTGTTATGTAGTCGCTGCTGCCAGCCATGGCATGCCATGTCTGGTGCTCTGCCATGCCCCACCTGCCCCTTCCACTTTGGCCATGGCTGTTGCCGCTGGCAATGCGATTAACCTGGCGCTGAACAATAATATATATATATATATTACATATATCATATATAGTATATATATATATTTTTTCCCCTTTTGTCTTATTGATTTTATTTATATTATATATATGTTGGCTGTTGCTACTCTTAATGCTGTTAATGATTATGTTGCTGGTTGTTGCTTGCATTGCAGCTGCTGTTGCTTTCCATTGTTGCTGCTGTTTGCTGTTGTTCCTGCTAATAATGTTGCTCTTACTATTCCTGTTGTTGCCGCTGGTATTGCTGCAGTTGTTGCTGCTGTTGTTCGTAATGCTGATATTGCTGCTGTTGCTCTAGCTGTATCTGCTGCTGCTGGTATTTCGATTGCTGATGCTGCTCGTATTGTAGTAGTTGATGTTGCTGTTGCTGTAGCTTCTAGTGCTGCTGCTGCTGTTATCACTGTTGCTTATTCGATTGTTGCTGCTGCTGCTGGTTACTTTGCTGTAGTTGTTGCTGTTACTGTTGTTGCTGTTGCTGCTGCTGTTGCTGCTGATGATAGCATTGCTGCTGCTGCTGCTGTTGCTATAGCTTTAGCTACCATTGCTGCTGCTTGTATTCTTGTTGCTGCTGCTATTGCTGCTGTTTGTATTGCTATTGTTGTTGCTGTTGCTATTGCTATAACTGATGTTGCTGTTGCTGTTACTGTTGCTGCTAACGCTTCTGCTGATGTTCATATTGCTGTAGTTGTTGCTGTCTATTTCTCTGTTGTTGTTGCTGCTACCGCTGCTGCTGCTGCTGTCTTTATTGTTGCTGCTGTTGCTATTGTGGTTTTGTATCCCACAATTATGTCAGCTGCAGTTCCATAGTCATAAATTTGCGCCGCTCGTTCAATCCACATTCATTCACTTGGCACAGCCAAAGCGGGGCAGGTAATCGAGGGGGCGGCAATATATTGCTGCCGTTGCCGTTGCCGTTGCTGTTGCTGTTGCTGCTGCTGCTGCATGTGGCAGCTAGCTGGCGAATTGTGACAATCCATTAAAAGCAAATATGCATTTGGAATGCAGATTTAATGGGAAATGCACATATTGAAATTTATGATACCACTTGATCTCGCTTGAGTGTGCGAGGGGCTGTTTTTATTTATTTTGAATTTTTTTTTTTTATATCTTAATCAGATTCCTGAACGTGGAGTTCATTAGTTATATTCAGTTGTTATGCAGGCATGTTCCGCTTTTCACTTTCGACAAGAATGTTCACGCGAAATGCCTTTTAGCGTTCGCTCATTTATTCATTTATTCACGTTCTTGCTGCGCGGCTCGCTGGCTATTAAATATTGTTTCAATTGCATTCATTTATCTGGATTCATTAATTTTTATATCACTTACATAAGCATACTGGTAAATAGACTGGACTGCCGGAATGAAACACTTACATTAGCCATTTGCTTAAGATTTATATTATTGACGAATTTTCTTAGACTATTTCCTAATGGCCTAGAGGCAAAAGGAATACTGGAATGAAACACTTGTTTTATCTGTAGCAATACATTTTTGGCTTTGATGATACCATTGACGCCTTTTGTTTATATATTTCCTATTTAACGTTACCGTTTTACTACATATTGGAACGATGGAATGAAACGCTTGAATTAATTTTAGCTAGATATGGATTTCCTACGGTTTATACCTGAGATATTTTAATTTTCAGCTTTAGATATATCAATTATTAATATTTTAAACTGGAATGCTGGAATGAAACACTCGTTTACACTTCCACAACAGCGGTTGACAATTGTTCGATATATATAATCATATATATTCTTTCAACTATCTTTGCAGAACTTAATAACGAGTGAAAGCTTTAACACAGAGTCAAAACAAGGAAGATACACAGTGGGTGAGAGAAGGAGAGAGAGTGAGAGATCAATTAAGGATCCTCTCTTATTTAGATGAACAAGACAATGCACGACTCGCCGGTGTTGGGCCAACGCTAAGTGAAGAGCGTGTCAAGTCCATGCACGACAATTAGTTACAAATTGAAACCTTTTTCCCCCACAATCTCAAACGGTGTTGAGTAACGCAGTAACGCAGCAGAGAAACGAATACAAATACGAATAGAACGAGTTGAGAATCGAGTGATTCAACCAAACGATCGATTATACCTTGGGCGCCATGGCAATGCTCGAGGCGCGGCCGTTCAGGCCCTTCAAGTCCAGTGAAGAGTATCTGGAGGCGATGAAAGAGGATCTCGCCGAATGGCTGAGCACCCTCTATCCGGAACTGGAAATTAAGGCGGAGAACTTTATGGATCGCCTGGATACGGGCGTGGCGCTATGCAAGGTAAGCTTAAATTGAATTTAACATGGATTTTAACTGCCGGTTAAATATATTTAAATGTAACATTCATTAAGTAATAATTTAACTGCCTGTTAAATATAGTAAAACTTAACATTCAGTTATTAGGTTAGAGTAAAAACCAAACATACTTCAACTGTAAACATGAACTTTGACATGAAGTTTTCTCTAAGCCGATGCTAAGTGCCGCTGCCTGTCAAGTAGATAAATGTATTTAGCGCGTAGTTGCTACGTTTATAGAGTTGCCACCTTTTAGCAGAGTTTCTGCATGAACTTTGGCAGGCAGCACTTGATTGGCGCCCACTTCAAAGGTGCTCTGCGTGGGCGTGGCTGGGTGCCAGCTAACGGCTAACTTCGGTTATTTCACTTTTCTATTTTCTATTTTTTATGGCCCGCAGCTGTTCCGTTCGACTGATGCATAAACAAAACAGTCAAATGTGAAAAGCTCTGGCACACACATTTCACGCAGATGATGCCGCCTCCTCCTCAGCCCCCACGTGCTCAGAGTTTTTGGGCTCGACTCCCGGTTACGGCGAAGGGCTCTGCGTCTATAGCCCATAAAAGAAAAATTCACATTTGCCTCTGCAGCGCTCCATTGATGTTTGTTTGGTTAGGTGTTAAAAGCGCAAGCGATTTACGGATGCATTTGGGGCTAGCAGTTTATGGCCAGTCAGCCAGTCAGTCAGTCAGTCAGTCAGTCAGTGGTTGTATTTATGATGGGCATGCACCACTGCACCACAGCCGCACGCTATAGTTGCTAGTCTACTTGCTACGGGCATATCCTGACGTAAACTTAAACTGAGCCAAAACTCCTGACTCACACACACCTCTGCACACCTAGACGCAGCTGAGGTTATCCGCGTTCGTTGTGCCTGAATGCAAATGTGTTTTGTAAGTGCTTAAAATGTTAGCATTCCTCTGCTGTGCCTAGGCCTGTGAAGTGGCCAGAGCTGAGTTTCTGTTTCACTTGCTCCACTTTAAGGTTTTTTTTTTTTTTTTTTTTTTTTTTGTGGCCATTCAACCTCAGCCTTATCGAAAGCATCGGCCAGGGCTGCCAGCCAGCCAACCAGCCTCTATTAAAATAGCTGAAGCATCCATAATGCATGTTGCCCTTAGCTCCAGCCTAGTCAAAGTGGGGCAACTTTCATCGTCTGCTTTTATCCTTAGCATACATTTTGACGCCTCCCATGTGTAGCTAGTTAATCAGCACCCAAACTTTAATTAGCTTAATGAGAATTATTATTTAAAAATATTGCTTTGCTTAAGTTGAAGTTGGCTAAATTTTTGACTTGTAAACTTCATGGTAAATTGCTCCTATGGGAGTCCAAATTACTTGCTGCAAAAGCTGATGTTAAGCTGCTTGTAAATTTGCAATGTTTATGAGCTTTGCTCATTGTTTGCCAGCTTCTTGGCAATGTTTAATACAGAGAATTTCAGCTTGTAAAATATAATGTCAAATAGCTGCTTGTAAATTTACAATGTGATTACGTCTTAAATAAGCTTTAGTGTTTTCGTTGTTAAGCTTGCCATTTTTTTGGCTGAACTGTTTGAACTGATAAATGACGGCATTTTTGTGCTTGTAAAGCTCATGTTAAGTACCTCCTTGTAAATTTGCAATGCTCTTTGCTCGCTAATAAGTCAAGTTTTTAGTGCTGTTTACTGACTGCTAACTATAATATATATATAATATATGTATATACATATAATACAATTTTTGCCTTTTAAAGTTCTTGGTAGCTGCTTGTAAATTTTAAATGGTATTATCTGCATGATAAGCTAAGCTCATTATGTAGCTAGTGTAAGGTTCAGTTCTTAGCTATAAAAGCACATCGATTGTTTATATATTATGAGATTGGAATTATATAAATTTCCTAGTTTGAAGTTAGACTTCAATTAAATAGATTTCTGCATATTGCTGTTGGTTTAGATCTTTGGCTGCGCTTCCTGGCCTGCAATTCATATATCTATGCCTATCTCTTTCACCTTCCCTCTCTCTCTCTCTCTCTCTCTCTCTCTCTCTCTCTCTCTCTGTCCCTCTTGCACTTTTTGACTGCAGCAAATTCCATTATGCCACTTTTAATTACCGATGCGTTGCCGTTGCCTGTTTTGGTTTTGGTTTCGGTTTCGGTTACGTGGCGCATGCCATAAACCTCTGCCCATTGCCAGGGTGTGTGCGTGTGTGTGCATGTGTGTGGTTTGTGCCATTGCCATGCTTGTTGTGATTATGGGCGCTGCGTGGCGCTGCCCGCGGCTACTGGCGCCAGCCTCTGTGCAGCGCCGACAACGTCACGCTGGAGGCCAATAGCCAAGACCTCAACGCGTAGACAATTTGTCTTGCCTGCGTTGTTGTCGCTGTTGTCGCTGTTGTTGTTGCTGTTGCTGCTGTTGCTGTTATTGCGAAGACCAACTGAATGCAGTGCAGAGCTGAATTCCTGCAACAGAGATTCATATCGAGCACGCGGCATCTTGTGGGCTCTCCCGCTGTGCCGCATTGTCGGCGGCTCGCTTGCTGCAAGTAACAAGTGAGAGTGATCTAGGCTGACTCATGACTGACTAGCAGATACCCTGGGAACTAATTGTTTCTAGTTCTTAGGTACATCATTTCATAATCGATAGTTATCGATTTTTGTGGAAAAATATCATATATATGAGAGAGAGAGAAATAGCAAAATTATGCAAAATATATATAAATTATATTTAACATATTTTATTTCATTAAAAAATATATAAATTATATTTTACATATTTTTTATATTTCTTCTCTTTTATTATGATCATATAGATCAGGTATATGATCAAGAAGCGATATGCCTGAAGGTGTCATAACTTTCTGCTTTTATCTATTGAATAGTCTTTCACAATCGTAAAATACAGGGTATTAAACTGTAAACATTCGTAGCTAGAACTTCACATAAATTTTCCCCGACGCCATTTAACTATGCTGAAATCGATATATATCGACTTTAAGCTGCAGGAGGAGACCTAACCTATATCTAATATATATAAAGAAATAGCTGATCAATAATCTATATAGAAGTCAGTTACTCTCTAGCTTCAAATAAGATATATCAGGTATTCTAAATAGGTGCAGGTATGCTTCATGGTGTCCCACCAATCAGTTTCTGTCCGTCTGCCTGCTGAAGCTGCAGTCTCTATTGCCTGTTCTTTGGCCTTTTTTGGTGAGGTTGCTTGGGGCAGGGAGGGGACTTTGGAATTATATCAGCTGCATATGGTGATGGATATGCGTGGAGCATATAATCATAAAGTCGCTTTGATCTGCGGACGGGCTGTCTTTAAATACACAAAATGAGCTGCAGCCATAGCTATATATTTATTTATCCAGTCCGAGAGAGACACGAGCGTGGCATTTCGATTTTGCATCTGAAGAAATGCAATGAGAGGGGGTGAGTGGGGGTTGGGGTTGGGGTGCAGTGTATGGCTGCTGCCGGAAATGTCATAAGCATAAATTTAATTTTTGATAATTGTGTGTGTCGCGAAGCGTTAATGGAACTTTAATTGAAACTCACGACACGACGTGGCAGCCAGCGCAGATACTTTGTATCTTGTGGATGCGTTTTACTTGAATGAAAAATCAGGCAGCGGCAGCAACTATATGTTGCATGTCTTCATCAAGGCGCGAGTGTGTATAAATATCTATATAAATTACATATATATATATATATATATATATATATATATGTATATGTATATATGTATATATGTATATATATATACTCTTATATACACATATTCATCTATATATATAAGCAAATGTTCATATTCATTTGTATCTCTGGGCGGGCTTCATTTTAGTTCTGAGCATTGCCAATTAGCGCAGTCAGGTCGTTAGCGGCGATCATTAGCGAATTGTCTAACGATCCACGTGCAAAAGAAGCGACATAGATACATTTGTATCTGGCTAATTAATGGCTGGCAGATATATTATGATGTGCCGCAGCTGTGCTGCAATTAACGCACAACTAGCCAACGACAGACAGATCGCAGATACAAATCTATCTGACTGCAAAGATCACAGCGATTATCATCATTAGCAGCGCAAGCAAAACATTCAAAAACACGGAAGAATGGCATGGACTGAAGCGGAGCTGAAGAGGCGCAGCTCAGGCTAGAGTCAGCTGATTGGTGAGACATTCCAATGTCCATAGTCATGTGAGTCAAGAGTACCAAGAGCAATATCTATCTAAAGTTTCAGCAGCATACGTTGAGACACGCTAAGACACATACAGCTAAAAGATACAAATACATCTAAAGATATAGATATAGATACAATTTCTGATACAGCTACTTAAGGTTAAAGCTACAGATACAGAGTCAAGCCCAGATGCTGGTACACAGATAGTCTTCAGAAAGCGATTCTAGATAATAACTGCTACATCTAAATATAGGTCGTATCTGAGGGTATCCATGCTGCGGCCTGGTGACTACTCCAATTTCTTTCTTCTTTTTCAAGTGCCATAGTTTATCTTCTATTTATTTTTTTGGGGCCTGCCTGCCGTCAGCGATTTCTCGAGTCAACTAATTGAATTTGATAAAGCCGACGACTGCTTTTAATTGGCCAAACACTCGCACTGCCAATTATTGCCGATAGAAGACCATGCCACAGCCCCAGCCCCAGACACAGCCCCAGCCCCAGTCCCTGCTCCCCAATTGCTACGATTAGAGCACACTGCATTGAACTGAACGTTAGGCAGTTAATGAATGCATTGCTTGCCCAGTTCCAATTATTGTCTAAGAAAGTTACAACTGGAGGCTCAATTAGCCTGGCCGCCAGTTCATTTCCGCACCACAAATCGAATAAACGCAGACAAATCGATGAACAAATAAATGAATAAAGGCAAAATCTATTGCAAGTCAAGCGATAAGCTCAAATCGTTTCACAGATGTTTCACAGTTGGCTTTCAGTTCTATTCAAAAGAGATTTTACTATAAACGAACTATAATGATCACTTATCGATTTATCGATAGCGATATGCTGGAACTCTTAAAGGGCTGGAAAATCTACAGAACGCGCTCTGCGTTCCTTGAATGTTGAATATGATTTATCGATAACTTGTAATTACTTAATAACATTTTACGACCATGCTATTGCCTATCGATAACATCAAAATAATCAACGTTTTACAGCCCTGCTCCATATGTTTTTGTTTTATAATAAATAGCCATTGTCGCATAAATAAATGTACAAAGCAAGAGAAAAATGTGATCTGGACATTTGATATTAGCTGAGAATTGTGATTCTTGATCAGTCGATCGCATTTGTTGTTCGTGACTTGCTGGCCTCAACACTTCGTGAGTCCATTCAATTTTATAGTCCAACTTCGGTCGTTGGCTTCTTAATTGAGACCCGGACAGTGGTCTGGACGCCACCTCTCTTGGCTCTTGGCGCTCTACTCTCGACTCTGGCCTCTTGTCTTTGTCTGCCACATTTATTGGCTTTGACATGCATACCAAGTGGCCAAAAAGTTATTGGGAAATTTTTCGCAGCTCACTGTCTGGACGTGGCACAATGCAATTCCAGTTGATCATTGATCCTAAGTGTATGTATATATGCTATATATATTTATATGTATGCATGTCTGTCTATATGTTTGTATTACAACTAGAACATGTCGCTTGCTTAGCATTTCTAATATTTTGTATCCATTCATTCGCATGCATAAGCAGTTTCCTAGAACACTCATGTCTTCGATCTGTAAGATCGATCTCATAGATAATATTTACATAAGTGAAAATTTGAATGGATCGTTGCCTTGTTGAACTTAAACGTGCCCAATTCATAGTTACTCTGTAAGTTGTCTCTAAGCTATTGATTCTGATCTCAATTTTTGCATTTGTATATAGGCTAGGATCTATTTCGGTATGCTGGGCATGCAAATGATCATTAGATTATATACGATTTTAATTCGCATGAAAATAGAATATCATTATATCTCATGTAGCATAGAGCCTTGACCTGTGAATAGACGCACAGGAGCATGTTAGTGTTTATACAGTATAGAATAATAGCAATGAAGAGTTCCAGATTGGATCTAAAGTATCTGAAAAAAAAAAAAAAATTAATAAATTTTGAGTCGAGAGAGAAAGACTTCCTAAGAATTTTTATTAAGAAGTTCAATTCAGCTTGAATATGATTTAATAGTAAATATATATATATATATATATATATATATATATATATATATATCTTATCTATATATATATATATATATAACATATAAATAATTCTTACTTCATCATTATCTCCATCTATGATCTAACTCTCATTACCATTAACATTCCACAAAACATACGCTTGAGCACATTAAATTAAATAATCCAATCAAATCAAATACGTAATTTATGTACAGCTTATATTAAAATATATATATATATATATATATATATTTTTTTTTTGTATTATTATTATTTTGCTGATCTATTTGAAGGACATATTTTCGTAGTGCTTTCGGCACATTCCGATTTGTTGACTTGTTCAATTTGAAAGATCTTGCGAACAGCTTGTAGCTACAATTCGCAGTTTTGTACAATTTATCAAGATATGCGCATAGTTATGTTTTCGATACTCGCTCGAGATCAGGCTAAAGAGGTATATTGGTTTTCAACCTGGACACCAGACAGTTGGCATGGTGTATGCAAGTTTTGTGGCTGGCATTAGCAGATTTTCTTGATCTGCCCCACTGATAGACGTGAGCGAGTATTATGCAGTCGTTTAGGCCCGTTGTCAGTGTTCTGACTTGTTTTTCTATCCTCCAGTGACTGGCACGCCTTTGCCTACCGTCTGACACATATGGGTCACTTGTGCCTTATGACAACTGTCAGCTGAGATACAGATACATATGCAGCCAGAGATACAGATACAGATAGAGCTGGAGCTAGAGCTGGAGCTAGAGCTGGAGCTAGAGCTAGAGCTAGATAGAGATCCGAAATGTTGATTTAGTTATTGCCGAAGGCAAATCGAAATGAATCAAATTCATTAGTGCCAATTTATTGTTTGGCGTTTTATTTTTTTTTTTCTGATTTTGTTGGTCAACAGATCAAATATCTAACTGCATCTGTGTGTGGAGCGCGCAGCTGAGCTCCATTTGAGGTCCACTTGGACTCCAGTTGCGGCCAGGCGTCGGCCGAGGCGTATCCAATCCGATTTTGACTTTATTAACGGTGCAATTTGTACGACACTGAGCAACAGCAGCTAGCAGCCGCTACAGCATGGCAACTGTTTCTCATATCTTATGCCCATGCCACCCCATAAACATGGCACATGGTATGCACTTATCTTAACTTTGCTGTTTGCTCTTTATCCGCCTGGCAAAGTGCCTTGCAAAGTAAATCTGAAAGATAGCAGACTGTTTAGTTGCAGATAAGTAATATGCCAAGCAAGCTGATCGTGGAACTCACATCGTACCGAGCTTCCCTTGCTGCAGCTTTGTTGTTGCATTTTTGTGGCATTTATCTGCCTGGCAAACATCATTGCAAAGTAAATGGCAAGCCCTTGAAGAGTTCCTTCCGGTGGCTTGTATTTTCTCTGCTTCCAAATTGATCCCATCGACAAACGAGCCTTGTTCGATTCACTGCTGAGGTGACTTGATGCCTTGCCATTTATCCGCCTGGCAAAGTGCATTGCAATGCAATTTTATTATTTATTGCTGTCAATGGCACGACAACAACAAGCTGCCACACAAATTGTATGCTAATACCTCGACCCAGAGCACTCGCTAGCAGCGGGCGGCCAAACGCAACCCGATTGTCCAGTTGTTCAACCAGCTGGCTGCCTGGCTGCCTGGCAGCCTGGTTGGTCCACTGAGGTCCAGAGAGCAGCAGCAGCGGCTCTTTATGATTGTTTTCCGTTGTCTGATTTATGGAGTGTCTGCTGACTAATTTGAACTCTGGCGTGTTAAAGTTCTTGTAAGTGGCCGCCACTGTGCCACTGAAAATTCGCTTTTGTTTTGCTTTGTTGTTGCTGCTGTTGTTGTTGTTGTTTTTTGTTTTTTTTTTTTTTATATTCGTTTTAGCCATTGTTCACTGTGGGCCATTGTTATGGAACGGAATCGCTGCTTGTGGCATGTGCCGCAGCCTAAGATCAAGATCGTCGCTAGCTGCCCGCATGTGTGTGTGTGTGTGTGTGAGTGAGTGTGTGGGAGCTATAAATAGCTTAAACCCCAACCCTCCTCTGCCGTGGCAGCCACACAAATGTCTCCATTAACGGTCATTCGTCTTAGGGATTGCGCTCTATATTTGTCGCCGCGTCCAAAATAGATCAAAACCAAAGCAAAGCCAGCGACTGTGGGGGAGGTGTACGTGGAGTGGGGTGGGGTTGGGCGAGAGGTTAAAGGTTAAAGAGCGTCACCCCCTACAACTAGCTGTCGGCGTGTTGCAGTTGCAGTTGTTATTGTTGCTCTTGCTGCTGCTGCTGCTGCTTTTATTGCTGCCCCATGCTCATGCGTCACGTTGTCGTGCAGTCTCAATGGCGACAATCATATGGCGGCCGCCCCATAAAAAAGGAACTCCAAAAGTCGTTGAGCGTCGCCTACGACATGCGCCAATTGTTGCCGCCGATGATTCAGAATACACTGCATAAGCGGGTATATTGGCCTAGATTCGTAGGAAAAGTGCGGTAAATATAAAATATAATATACAAATATTTATATAAATATATATATATATATATATATATATATATATATGTGTGTGTGTGTGTATTGAAAATATATATAGCATATATGTATGTATATATTTAAATACATACCTCGTTACGGCTTCATTGATTGCTATAATTATGTTCTTTAGCCTTATTGGCGCTTCAAACGTTCTAGCGCGCTTTTGTTTTGATTGGAAAATTGTTGTTGTTGTTGTTGTTTCGGTTTTAATTGCCTGCACATAGCAGGGTCACACTGTTGTGCGCATGCGTGCGTGAGTGCGTGAGCGTGCATGCGCACGTCAAACGCGCAATGCGCTAGGCGGGGTCACACTTGTCAGCAGCAGCTTTCACTAGCCGAATCCATGCAATTTATGTGTGTGTGTGTGTGTGCTGTTGTTGTTGTTGTTGCCTTTGAAATTCCGCAACAAAAAAATCGCCTTTCAAGCTAAACTTCAAAGCAAGGCCGGCGCCGTTTCCCACGCATTTGGATGCGTCTCATTGATGGACTGCACGTAGCCATAGGCCGGGACGATGTCACACTGACTCTGTGTGTGTGTGTGCGTGTGTGTGTAGCCTATAACAGTTATAATAAACAACAGTTTTGCATGGCATAAATATTGTGAATTGAATAGCCAAATATGAAAAGCGCGCACTGTTTAATCTAAGCAGTGCGCGCGTGTATGTGTGTGTGTGTGTGTTAGTGTGTGTGTGGGTTGCAATTGTCGTGTCAACGTTTAAAAAAGAGTCCGCGTCACGTTTGTTTAATAAAATTAATATTTACATATGCTCGTATTTGACTTGGCAAGCATTGAAATGTTTTTGCCTCGGCGCTCTGTGCCCAAAACTGGACAAATAGCCAAATAGACGAAACCCGGCAATTGGCACGATTATCTCCCACTCCCCC
Organism: Drosophila fulvimacula; assembly: GCA_035045555.1. Lineage (NCBI taxonomy): Eukaryota > Metazoa > Arthropoda > Insecta > Diptera > Drosophilidae > Drosophila > Drosophila fulvimacula. The sequence goes on along the minus strand of JAWNOX010000110.1, from coordinate 1,621,152 downwards.
ATGCCCAGCCGCACTGCGGCAGATACATACATATGCCCAGATCTTAGCCAGATTATGGCCGGCACATATTTAGCCAGGTTGTAGCCAGAGTGTTTACCTATTTTGGGAGCGATTTGTCTCACATTTCTGTTCGAGTTGGCAATTTTATTATTACCTTTGTTTTGTTGTTGTTTTTTTTTATTTATTTAATTTGTTTTTTTTTTTTTAATAATAATTTAACATGTTGCCCAAGTTAATTGCATTTGCTCAACCGCTTATTAGTCAGCCATCAATGTTTGCCAGGAAGTTCAGCCAGCTGATAAATGTTGCTCATATATGGCTAAGCTGACAATTAGTTGAAGCCGAGCTGACAAAGCCCTAAAATCTCATGGCAGAATGAACGGTTCAAGCTGAAGAGATGTGGAGTAGCTGGTTGTATGGTATATAAAGCTTAGGATCTTTAACATGCAGTTTGCCAGGCACCTAGAAAGAGCTCCATCTTTCTCTCTTTGTCTCTTCTATTCAGTCTTCTTCTTGTAGGTATATTTCTTTCCTTCAAATTGGCATCTAGCCTGCGGTGACTTAACATGCACTTTTACCAGCGACATGTTAATGTTAAGTAATATGTTAATCGATAACAGAAAGCGCACAGCAGATCAACTAAAACGCAATGGGATCTGCCGTGCGCTGGGTTTATGGTGCGTGTGTTCGGTTTTATATGTTAGCATCCGTTTCATGCCATTCTGTCTCGTTTCATTCCGCTTCGTTCCCAAGGCGCACATTCTTGTTTTGCTTTGTTTATTTTTGTCTTTTGTTGCTTTTGTTTTTTTTTTTTTTTTTGGCAATTGCGGCACCTTTTTGTAACTGTCGCTCGCTTCGCTCTTTCTTCGTTCGCGGCCCATAGTCGAACTGTCTATCTAATTTTGGGCCGAGTCTAAATTCAAGTTTATAACTAAATATGCGCTTGGCAGGTCCACGGAGGGTGAGGGCGAGGGCGAGGGCGAGAGCATGGGCGCAGGCGCAGGCGCAGCCCGGGCGAGGCCGAGGGTAGGCACTCGCTATTGCTCTGGAAGCCGACACGGGGCGATTGGCCTCGATTGCGTTTGCGTTTGCCACATTTTTTAACAACTTCACCCACATTCAAAATTCGTTTTGGCTTTGGCTTTTCGGAAAAGAGTCGAACAAAAATCAAACATAATATCAGCAATACGAAAAACCAGTTCACTTTGGTTTAGTTTTTGTTTCTTGTTGGCAACGGCGGCGGTGTCGACTCTGTCTTGTTAGCTCCGTATAGCACGGCTAAGCTTAGTATATATTGTATGTAGTATAGATACGTATCAGCCCATTCAGGTTGTATCTCAAACGAACTGTATCTGAGAGACACTTTTAAACACAATTCAATTGCAATCGAAATCGTTTCATGTTATTTAATTTGCAAGTATATTTCCTAATCGAATATTCTGTAAATGGATATTGTTATTATTGATGTTGATCGATGCTAATGTCGGCCTTACCATATATATTATAATAATCATTGCATTGGTCTCTGACGTTTTCATTGTCATACCAACTTCATTTTCATTAGCAGCATTCTTGTTATTGTTGTGTCAATATCGTTTCCATGGTCTCTCCATCTTCTTCTTATTGCCATCAATATTATTATTATTAGCATTATCATTAGTGTATCATTATCATTATGCATTTCGTCCACCATCAATTACATTAGCATTATTATTAGCATTAGTATGTTCATTCTCATTAGTGTCATAATCCATACCATATCATCATTATCAAGATCATTATTAGCAGTGTCCAGCAGTTATTGTCATAATCATCAGTCTTACCTATATTATTACTAAAGTCATGATTCTGGAAAATACCAACAAGAGCATCATGATCATCCTATACGGTCCCAATATCATTAGCGATAGTATTATCACCAACATTAAAACCATTGTGCGAAACTCAGCAGTGAAGCTTTATTAGAATTGTCTTTTAGTTCCGTTACGTTAATAAATATAGCACGTTTTTTTTTCTTTTTTTCTTTTTTTCTTTTTTTTGTGAGTAATTTGATGTAGTTACTTGAGAGTAATGAATGTAGAATATTAATGTAGAACTGAGCTGCGACTGTTGTCGATGTGATAAGAAAATGCCTGTATACGTTGTTGCTTTGTTTCTTGCTGTAGTTTTCCCAAAGTGTTTCCTGAGCTGTGTGAGAAATGCTCCCGCAGATCGTTGGCGCTGGCTCGGCTGCAGCTGAGAATTCCCACCAACTGCCAAGCTCGTATCAATTACCAATTGCATATCTGCAGTTATATTAGCTATGCCCACACACACACACACACACACACACACACAGAGAGGTATCTCTTGATGCTGACTATCGATCAGTGATCTCATCTCATCGGTCTTTTAGCCATGGTCGTTTCCCACACCTGAGCGTGCGCTCAGCCAGCCAGCCGAGTGAGAGCGGGCAACAAACTTTGGCAAACAAAACGCCTTCTATGGCATTATGGAAATACCGTTAGCATTTGCCAAAAAAAATATATAAAAAAAAAACTAAGATAAAGAAGAAGAGGAAGATGCAGAAGAAGATGGAAAAAATACAACAACTCCAATCAAATTCATAAGTTTCTATAACCAAGATCAAAAGTGGGCCCCGAGCAGGTGATCGACGTAACCAACACAAAAATCTCTAAGAGCAACTGTTGCTGCCGTCGCTGCTGTTGTTGTTGTTGTTGCAACAATCATTTGGCAGCGATCTATCATTGCCAACAGTCCAAAAAAAAACGGCAAGAGCGAGAGGCCGAGGGAGAGCTGCGACACGGCTTGGCTAGTTAGTTGACTACGAGGAAGTTGTCCATGAGAACCTTGAACCCCAAAAGACAACAATCAGTTGTTGCTGCTGTTGCTGCTGCTGTTGTTGTTGCTGTCGTCGCGGCCTTTGAAATATGATTTTGAATGGAACAGCGTGGACAGTTTCTTATTTTGATTGAGCTGAAAGCAACAATGTATATATATACATATATATATACATATATATATATATATATATATGGGCAACTATGTGTGTGGGTGTATCTGGACAATCGGTGGCAAGTCCAATTCACTCCATTAGACTTGGCTCTTTCAGCTGCCACGCCCCTGCGCGCTGGCAACACAATGCGAATTTTGTTTTTTTTTTTTGTTTTTTATTTTTTATTTCTTGTTATTTAATTCGATAGAAAAAATTGGTTGACGGCAAATCCGCTTAGGCGTTGGCCAAATCAACGGCCCACACAGACACACGTGCTTAGCTGCTGTGTGCGTGTAGTCGGCTATGCCTTGCCTTTGTGTGTGGCATTTGCAGGGTATTTGCGAGCAGAGCAATTTCAGCATAAATATCGTATTTTGCTCTCATATACCCTGCATTAACTAGGTGTCTACCATATGGAGTAGCTTGATTTTAGCTTGGAAATGAATGCAGTTGAGAGGTAAGTGTTTGAGAGTATGCTTAAAGGCCAACCAAATCGGAGATATATAACTTTCAGTTATGTATATGAAGCTACTATTAGACATGCCAATATATATTAGATATGACATGCATATGCATATATATAGTATATATATATATATACTGCAATTTGCCTGACCAGACATATATATGTATATATCTTAACTTTCAGTGACTCTACTATCTATAATTATATCCTCAACTCTTATCACCTCTAATTGAATTTAGATGGGTGTATTGAGCCCAATTTTGCTGTCCCTCAAAGTTAGGGTATTTTGGCTTGACTACTTGTCAGCTAATTTGACGGTATTTTTTAAATACCCAACCTTTTGCTTTTAGTATTTTTTATATGCCTTGATTTATGAGCCGTTTGCTTGTATTTCTGCAATGTCATTTTGTATTATAATTTTTTTTCGACTCGATTTTTTGGGTTTTTTTTTGCTAAATATATTTTTTCACCCGCTTTGCGGAAGCAAAAAGCTGTTATGGGCATTACACAGAGCATACATAGATATAAATATATACATATATAAGTTTTTTTGCAATTGCCTTTTACCTAATGTTATTAACGTCATATTGACACACATTTGAGCAGAAAGGCAAAGAAATGAAAGAGAGAGACGAGGAGAAAAAAAAACTAAAAGGCAAAGCGAAAAATCTAAGCTAATTACGTGACAGTTGCCTCTGTCTGCCTGTCTGCCCGTCTACCTGTCTGCCCTGTCTGCCCGCCCCTGGGCGTCTTAGCATATAACACAAGCCGCACCCACACCAGGGCAGACTTGCGCCCCATTGATGCGGCGCGTGTTGCAACATCTTTTGCGCTTCCTTAACGGCTTTCGCTCTCTTTGGACTTTTTCCCATCTTTTCGCTTTTTTGTATTTTTACCTGCAACACATTCGGGCGCTTGTCACGTACGCGCGTTTTGTTGCATGCAACTCGCAGCTGCAGCATCGACTTGGCCCACATTGCCCCAAAGTATCAAGTCAAAGTCACGTTAATATTGCATCGACACCTGCCAAGCGCCGCCGGGGCCCCTCACCCCTCGGGCGCAGCAAAGCGGTCGAGCTTCAGCTGAAAAGAATACAACCAAAGAACAGATCTGGCACAGATATAGATATATGGATAAATAAAATACTAAAAATTATAAAAAAAAAAAACGTTTATTTATTATAATCTCAAGGCTGTGTGTGTGACATAGTTGTAAGTGCCCCATGTGGCATGGGCATCGGTCTAATCTACGTACATCGGGTACAATTTGCAGTCCTTGAGGGGAGCTATATGATTATGTTTAGTTATGCTTCAGCTGATAGGGGGGACAGGCCTTCTTTGGGGGAGGCACTGGGTCATCGTCAGAATCCTCGTCGGCTTCGTCATCATCGGTAATATCAAAGTCAGAGTCCTCCGAGTCCAGCTTCTTCTCGAACTTCTTCGGCTTCGGCTTGAACAAATTGAGCTTCTGCTCACGTTCCTTGGTTTGCTTGGCGTGCTTGCTTGCTTTCTTCTTTTCCAACTTCTGGTTGCAATTGATTTTCACGCCGACCACAGAAATGCCCGAATCGGCAGTGGGCACCTTCTTGCGAAATTCCTTGGTGCGGTCGTTGGCAACGATGGACGACGATGAGACTATCTGTTCCATGCGATTGTTTTCAAAAAATCCAGGTTCATTGCGACGTGACTTCGACTTGGGCTTCGATTTTGCCTTCGACTTTAGCTTCTGCCTCGGCTTTGGTCGGAGTATAAATGACATGTCTTCCTCTTCCGATGGCGACATATCCATGTCCATGTCCGAGGACTCCTCATCAGCATTGGGGCCTAGGGCCGCATCGATTCGTGCCAGCTTCTCCTCGATAGTCGTCAACTCATCGTTCATCTTGATGCCCTCACGGCTGGTGCAGGGCATGTCCAGACGGCTGTTAAGGATCCCCATGCGATGGCAGAGCTGCTGCTTAGCCGCGCGCAGATCGCACTTAATTTTGTGCATATTTGTTGCCAGGGAATTGCGGTCAAATTGAAAAAGGACCTTGCCGACAGGGGACATTGGCCTGGTGCTGGCCTTTGGCACCTCGATGCGGCGCCTCTCGGTTAGTTTGTTATTAGCTGCCCAGATGGGCTTATAGTCGAATGTTGATTCCATGCCTAACAAGTGAAGTTTGTTCACCTCACGGTCGCTGTCGGACATCAGGGACTGCTTCTTGGCGGCTGCAGCCAACGACATGCTCTCCAGAGAATCACTGACGGAACTTGAATCCGTGTTGCATATCATTGGTAAGTCCGGCTGAATTTCCATGTGTTCAATGTGGGCCCCTGCCGAGGCACTCTCCAGGGTTAGGATCTTGCGGCGAATCTGGCCGAGCTCGGCATTGAGCTTTATGGCCAGTTCGCTGCTGCAAGGTGCATCGAGACGCTTTATTACAAGCCCCAAGCGACTCTTCAGATAGGTCATGCTATTCTTGTCCTTCACTACTCCATGGATCGCCTGGGGAATCACCGGAAGGCCCGCCTTCATGATAGCCATGCTGGGGGTCGCCTTAGCGATCGGCTTGAAGGTCCCCTGGGGTGGCAAATGGAGGGTCGCCATGGGCATCATCCCGTCGAGCAGCTGTACCCTCGATGCAACTGATGGCGCAGTCACGGACGGTGATGGTGTTGGCAACAACGGCAGTTCCTGGACAGGGTTCACATTCAAAAACAAATTCTTTGGCTCGGTAACTTGAATAGGAGCCTGTTCGACTTGAGGCACATCCTTGACAATGTTCACCTCTTCATCCGACACCGAGGAATCAGAGGACCACAGAGAGCCCCTGCTAGAATCGCTCTTAGAAAAATCAAAAGTCGATGACGAATCTGTCACCGATACGGACTTGGTTTCCTCCGAAGCCTTGCATGTGGCAAGCAATGGCTCAGGTTGGGCCAGTGGCATATTGATGCGAAGACTCGGACAATCGACTTTATCATTTTTCTTTGGCTCATCTGGCTTATCGACGTCAGTCTGTGGTTCTGATTCGCACGACACGTCAGAGATGGTCATATTGTTTTCGGGACGTCTACGACGACCAGTGGGGTATGGCTGATCCTGAGCGATCGGGCGGGCCTGCTTCTGGCGCAGGGCCTTTGCGCTGCTCTCAATCTCAGCAATCAAGTCCAGATCGTTCGGCCTATTGGCTGCGGTCTTGCGGCTATAGGGAACTTCAGGCACCAACATATTGTTTTCCGGGTTCACAAAATATGTGAATATTTTATAGTTACCTTTATAATCGACAAAGTCCGGCTGTGTGGGGTCAACAATGGGCATATTCTGCATCAGAGGATTGCGGGTGAAGGCCGGAACCAGGTTCAATTCAGATTCCGGCTTGGTCTTCATATCTTTACGGCTGAAACGCTTCTCCTCAGACATAATCTTGAATGGTTTTGGCTTCATCACATAGCCAAATGGCGACGGCGAGTCCATGATAGAGGGGCCCCCGAATCGGCACTCGCGCATCTTACGCATGCGCCACTTGCGGCCGCAGTACTTGACGAAGCGCATCATAAATAGCCCCGCCTTCTCCTGCAGCCTGTTTGACAGCAAGTAGGGCGCCGGCAAGCGAATGCAGTGCTGCATAAAATACATCATATACTGACCGATTGGAAATTCCAGCATACGCTGGATTTCAGCATCCTCGGACACCTCATGGATGGCCACCAGCAACGAGCTGATGGTGGGGAGCTTATGAAAATTACGAATCGCCCGACCAGCGCGAGAATTGGTCGTCTGGTCGACAAGCGATAGTTCAGAAGTCTTTGTTACCTTGAACGGATTCATCCTGCAGTTTCGTTTAATTTGATCAAAATTGTATTTGTAATTGTAACTGAACTTAAAAAAAAACATGCGAATTCATTTATGGCTAAATGAAAAAAAAAAAAAATTGAAAATTAATTTTTTTCCAACTTACTTGAGCGCACGATCCGACTCGGAGCAGCTTCCAAATGAAAAAGAAGGATATGTCATACGACAGTCGAGCTTGTCAGATTGAAGTGTCAAGTGGAGATTAGTCTATCGATTATATGTCAACGGGATTTGGCGAATGTATTCAACACTGACTGTCAAAATGTGAAACAAAATTCAACTTCGCCGAGGCTGGCTTTGCCAAAATGCCAAAGTGCTGCAATATCTAACACTACTTTAGATAAATTGCCAAACAATGAGTTCGACACACTTTCCAACACCGAAAAAAGTTTCGATAGGCAAAGCTCAGTTCGATAACACAGGCAATTAACCCAATTTAAAACATAAAAGGCAGACCAGATAGTATCACTATCACTCAATAGTGAGAATTCAGGTGGGCTCATCTCGAACTGCCTCAATTGCATATTCAAGTGGCAACATTGCTCAGCACTGGCTTAATCAAACCATCATGCATCAGGCATGGGCACGTGCCGCGCCATGACACAAGATTGCCAGATGAGATGTCATAATAACAATTTTCATGCGGCTCGTGTCGAAGTCGATGGCGACGTCGATGCTTTCGAAAGTGAAAATCTGACATGGCTTAGTGGAGGCAACAACAACAACAACAACTGCACCAGCAGCGAGGCACATGCACCACACACACACTCTTGGCGCATCTATTTGAATTTGGAATTTGTTGGTCTCGGAAGCTAGCTAGCCGAAACCCGAATGAGCTACCTGCTAGAGATTTGCTCAGCCTCAGCCGCAGCTGAGTCAGCTTCAATATGCAAAGCAATAAATTTGAATTGTGGATTGCATTTGGTCTGCACAAGGCCAGATGCCCGGCCGTGGGTAGCGCAGCGAAGATGCAGACAGACCTATTTAACGCCTCGAGCCATCAAAATGCATCGTGGGCGTCTCTCTCTCTCTCTCTCTCTCCCTCTCTCTCTCTCTCTCTCTGTCTTTCTCTCTGTCTTTGTCTGTGCCTGTTGACTGGTGCCTCTTGCTGCTTGCTGCTTTGCCTTTCAATGATAAGAGCTGCAGCAGACGCCGGCACGAAGCATGGCCTCCATGCAAGGCGACTAGCAAATGCACTCTATGGAAATGATCTGACAGGAAAATGTTTGAGATAAAAAACCATCATAAGAAAGCTTCCAGTTGGTAATCATAATAATACCAATAAGAAGAATAGCTATCTATAGTTGGGCATTTCGTCAAAAGTGCGCCTATTGCCGGCTTAATATTTATACTGGATACAAGTGCTCTATGTGCTTGGATTCCACTTTCGTCAGCTATTTAAATTGTTAGACTGTGCCACGCCCACACGCCCACAGCTATCGGCAGACGTCAGCAGCTGTCGATGTTGGCCTTAAATGGTCTTAGGGTATATCTCTCTCTCTATAAATATAAATATATATATACTATATACTATATATATATATGAAACGGTGAAACAATAAACACCAAATAAAGCACTTTGAATGCAGTTTGTGGCGATAGCCATAAAAAAACAAAAAAAAAAAGATTTAAGAAAAGCAGAAAATAATAAATAAATAATAAGCGACTCGAGTGAGTGCGAAAGAGATGGAAATATTGAAATTGTTAAAATATTAAATTATTACAAAAATGTGCATAAATGAATATGGAATGATGTATGTAAATGGCGATGGAATGGGAAATGGATTTGGAATTGAAATTGAAATTGGAATTGGAATTGGAAATGATGATGGGAATGCATGACACGTCGTTTCCATTTGCCGCCTCTGGTCGTGCTGCAGCAGCGCCTTCAAATTGCATCCCAATTGAGTGGATGCTGCTGGCATCAATCGCAACGTCTCCGATCCGATTGCACTTCATTATTTAAGTGAACGACGATGACATCAGCTCTGCAACTCATCGAATGTGGCAATCCAGGCTATGATGGTGTCTACTCGAAAGGCTCTAGGAGGCGTGAGAGCAACAGCACGACGAGCTGATGCAATGCAGCCAGTGTCCGTTTGTCCTTCTGTGAGCTGCAGAGGCTAAAGACTTGCAATTTGAAGGCAGTTGTAGAAGTCCCCGATAAGGCTTAAGTTTACATATGTAGATTCCCTATTTTCTTGCCTTTTCCGATCTCTCGATAAAAATCGATAAATATCGCTAGATACTTAACTTGCCATTACGCATATATATCTTATAGACATTTCCTATCTATGAGATATATCTATATATTTATTTATATTTATCCTCATCCCGCCACCAAAACATTCGTTTGCCTCAAGGAACTAGATTCCAGCTCTGCTAGTTCCTATTCTATTCTGTGCTCCAACCCCCTGTGGCTCGACTAATTAGTAGCCGAAAGTATCTGGGCCCATTCACAAATTGTGCAGTCCCCTGTCTGTGTGTCGCTCCCTCTGCCAGTGCCTGTGTCTGCCCAAATGACTGATGAGTGACGAGTGTTTGCAATTGGAATTAGTTTGCCTTGCAGCAGCGAATTTTTCATTTTCATTTGCGTTTTCTAATTAATTATGCATAAGATTGCGGCGCCATCAATTCGAATGATGCAGCGCCTCTCCTGTTGCTATGGATGCGGCACAGGCCGCTCGTATACCCTGTACTTGGCGCAGGGGTGCGGCATGGGGTGTAGTCGGCTGGCCCCGTTGGCGAGCTGCTTGATCTTAAAACAAAAAAACAACAAAAATCTGCAAATTCTGCGCTAAATTCTTGAGACGCTTAAAAATAAACTTTTTGCTAGATTTTTGTCGCGCTTTAAAAAACTAGAAGAAAATATCTTTATTTTCGCTGGGGCATCCCATTGTTGTTGTTGTTGTTGTTGTTGTTGTTGTTGTTGTTTTCTAATTTATTGTTGTTGCGCTCTTTAATTTGTTTTCAGCACGCAAATTATGTGCGACAAGCAGCCGAGGACTATTTGGCCCGACGACAGGCGCGCAACAAATCAATGACACGCTCCATGACTTCCGGCTTGGCCGGGCCGATCCTCGCCCTAGGCAACGTCTATTATCTGCCCGCAGCCAAGAGCGGCACCTTCTTTGCCCGCGACAATGTCTCCAACTTCATAACCTGGTGCAGGTGAGTCTCCATACTATTATAAATAAATGACAGTATTGTGCGGCATCATCTATATCCCTCTTTTGAGTTTAAGAATCAGTGCTCAGTGATCTGTGATCAGTGATCAGCAATTGACCTTAGTTAGTTGATAGTTAGGAATTATTACAGATCTCTTCACTGCTGATCAGTGATCACTGTTTAGTACCAGCTCCAAACTTATTGGTGTTATTTGATCACGGAATATGGATCATTGATCTCTGACCTCCGATCTCAGCTGGCTGATCACTGTTACAGGATCACTGATGACTGCCCACTACCAACTGATCAAACTCCTAACTCATCACTGCCAATTGATCATTGTTTACTAATCACTTCCGCCTTCTTACTGATCACTACTAACTGACCATTGGTCACGCCTAACTAATCTAAACTGATCACTGATCACTAAATATCAATGACTCTTTGCTGATCAGGGATCATAGACTACTGATACTGATCACTACACATTGCAAACTGATCACTGATCACTGATCACTGATCACTCCTGGCTATTCCGTGCTAATTGATCACTGATCACTAACCAATGTTAACTAATCACTGATCACCACTGCCAACTTCTTACTGATAACTACTAACTGATCATTGATCACATCCAACTAATCTAAGTTGATCAGTGATCAGCGATCACTAATCACTGTTAGCTGATCAGTGATCAAAGACTATTGAATAGTGATCACTACCCATTGCTAACTGATCACTGATCACAGACTATTGAGCAGTGATCACTACACATTGCTAACTGATCACTGTTCACTGTTCACTGATGAACACTGACAACTTCTCACTGATCACTACTAACTGATCACAGTTCACTGCCCTCTGCCAACTGATCACATGCCACTGCTTAACTGATTGACAGTTAAATCAATGGCAAGTGAAGCGCACTGCTCAAACGATTTGTCATTTGCAGAAAGAGCCTTAAGATCATCGAGTGCCTATTGTTCGAGACGGACGATCTGATCATGCGCAAGAACGAGAAGCATGTGATTCTCTGTCTGCTGGAGGTGGCCAGACGTGGCGCCAAGTTTGGTAAGCTTCAACATAATCATGATCCATACTGATCGATATATATATATATGTATATGGGCGTGTGTGTTAATCTATCGATAGGCATGCTAGCGCCGATGCTGGTGCAGATGGAGCGACAAATCGATCGCGAAATCGCGGCCGATAACAAAGCCAACGGCGTCGGCTGTGGCACACAGACGGGCAACGGCTGCTCGGAGAGCGGCACCCAAACGGAGGCGCCACCGCTCGGCGACGAGTGTGAGGCCAACGAAACGGATCTATATGACAGCGATACAGAGAACGAGGATGAGAACGATAAGGATCCGATGCTGATGTACGGTCCCCAGCCACAGATCATAACCAACGATCTGAAGAGCCTCGACGAGATGGTAAGTGCAGATCGAAGCCGCTAGCCCTAATTGCGACTACTGTTTACTGTCGGCTACCAACTGGCTTGTCCACACATTTTCCCTCAAACTCCCCTATGTGCCTGGCTGTGGCTGTGTGTGTGTGTGTGTGTGGGTTCAGTGGGTCTATGTTTTCTCTTTTATTTATTTTTTTAGTCGCCGCGGACCTCACGACTTTTTGTTATTGTTGTTTTCATAGCTACTCTTCTCATGTCCATTTTTAGCCACGGCAAAGTTTCCAGTTTCAAACTTGGGCAAAACAAATCAAAAGCAGCCAACAGCAGCTACAACAACAAAGAAAACTATGCGAGTTGTCGAAACAAATGCAATGGATAATTGCTTTCGACGACTTTTGCCGAAAAACGTATATGTACGTTACCTACTAGCTACCCAGCTAGCCAAAAAAGAAATAATCTAATACTTGCCCAGGCAAGTCGTGATCTTTGCCTCTGCCCTGAGCTGCAGACTGGAGCTTGTTCGATTAGCTCCACATTATACAGCTGCGAAATTCTTCCGAAAGCATATGTTTGATCAAGCCTGGGCTTGCAAAATATCAATCGATATTCACAATAGGCCAATCGATATTTATCGATTATCGACACCCACCTTAAGTTCTTGCGATATTCTGTAGTAAATTCTTAGTAAATTGATCAGCTAAGTTAATTGTCGATAATGTATATTTCTATAGATGCATGATCGATACTTATCGATTAATATATAAACTATAGCTATGTCATTAAATATAATGATGTAACTCTCAGTATACTTTCCTATCTACTCTTTCTCTATATCTCTTCCTCTACCCTACCTCTTTCCCCCCCCCCCCTTCCACCCCCTTCCCCTTCCTCTATCTCTCGCTCACTGCCTTATCGTTCACTTATCGATATATCCGCACGATTGATTTAACGCTAATCGCTGGCAAAATATTCAAAGCATTTCAAAGCATCGATCGGTGCGGCGCGATTGGCAACGCTTATGTCACGGCAGCTCAACATATTGTTAATTAATTTGACAAGATGTTCGAGGCGTTTCATTGCCGCCCCGTTCCAAGCTCGTTTCGTATCGTTTCCATTTCGTTGCGCTTGCTGCTTACTGCTGTCCGGTGGCGCCAGCTGTGCCAACAGCAATTACAACAATCGCCAATTGCCAATGGTAATTGCAAGTGTGACTGCCAGCAACATGCGACGACAGCAACATGCGGCAACAGCAACATGCAACAAGGATTGAGGAGTCAGTCAGAGCAGGCCATGCCCGGGCCGGGCCTGGCCGAGCCGGGCCAAGGCAAAATATCGGAAAACTAATGAAAAGCCAAAGCCAAACATTTCCTCACGCCGCCAGCGAACATTGACAACAATGCCTGCCTCCTGCCTGCTGCCTGCTGCCTGCTGCCAGCCTGACTTCCCTCTTGCGCATCGACAGCTGCTCGATGGATGGATAAATCGTTGCGCATTTATTGGACGCAACATGGACATGAACGTGCTGCCAAAACATTGTCAGACAAACACAGCAACAGCAACAGCAACAACACCAAAGTCTGCCCCGGCGGGCGGACATGCTCAATGGAACGAGCGCCTGTGTCGGATCTTGGCAGCGCGATCACTCAGCCAGCCAATCAATTTGTTTGCAGCGGCAGCAACAGCGGCAACCAAATCAGCAAATAGCCTCAACAACTTGTCGAAAATCAAATGATGTGCCACCACGACAGCAGCAGACAGCAGCAACAGCAGCAGACAGCAGCAGCAGCAGCAACAGCAGCAACTGTTGCAAACCAGCCACGAATCATTTGTCGCTGCCGTTTGGCACGTCCGCGTCGTCAACATTGTTGTTGTTGTTGTTTGTGTTTGCAATTTATGGCTTAGGCCAGGATCACAGCGCCAGCTAATCTTGCATGCGTCACAGTTACGCCGTGCCGCCCCATCCCTGTCCCCCATCCTCTCTCGATTAGTGCTCCGCTCCTCCTCCATCTCCTCGCCGCCGCTGCCTTGTCAATTGCGAATCTCTGCGGCTGGCAGATCATTTTGCTGGCTTATCGCCATTTGAGATTTATTGTGATGTCGTCTTGCCACAAGCTACGCCCAGCCGATCAGACCCCTCGCCCGACGCATTTGCAGCTGTGGCACAGTTCCCAAAAACGACCAACAACACAAAAAGCCAAGCAACACAGAAATCTATGAGACTCAGCTAACTAGCGAAGTTCAAAGGTGCAAATGCGTTTTGTCTGTTTTGCCAGCTCGAGTCCTCCTCAGCCGCCTCTGCTGCTGCTGCTGCTGCTGCTACTGCCGCTGCCGCTTTTTATGGTACTCGGACTCGAAGCCCTGTCAAAGGCAGCCACAAAGACAGTAGCCAAGCGAGCGAGGCATAGCGAAGCGCAGCGCAGCTCCCTATAGACATGAGACGTAGCAAAGCCAGTTGCATTTTGGGGCCCAAGTCTGGTCTGGCCTGGCCTGGTCTGGTCTGGTCTGGGCCAAGTCTTTGTCGTTGTCGTTGTCGTTGTCGGTTTGGCTGTTCCGCTCATTTGTTTGATCATTTGTTCGGACAATGGCAGCGCGTGAATTTATGCAGTGAAAAGCGCAGTCCAAACAGTCGCTTGGCGTTTTCTTCTCTTGAACTTATGCAATGGCCCAAGGGGTCAGCCACAGGCTCAACTCGCTCCACACAAACATACCTTATACAAACAAAAAAAAAAAAAAAAAAAATATAATATATATATATATATATATATATATATATATATATCTAGAATGCTGTAGTTGACACAAATTTTTCTTTGCAGGTCAGAGATTTGGTGGAGAAGTGCACATGTCCATCCCAGTTTCCCATGGTGCGCGTGTCCGAGGGCAAATATCGCATCGGCGACACCAAAGTCCTCATCTTTGTGCGGGTAAGTCGAGATCTGAAACTTGGATTCGAATCACATTTGATCAGGACAGAGCTTCACACCTCTTTTAGCTTGAACTTTAGCTGTTTTCCAGCTAAAAGATGTACTTAAGCAAAACTCTAGCCTAATTTTCATCGAAACTTACTTTCCGGCTAAGCTAGACCGAGGTTCTGCTTTGATTCTACTCTAAGCTACTCTGACCTTGACATCTTCTCTATTCGCAGATCTTGCGCTCGCATGTGATGGTGCGCGTGGGCGGAGGCTGGGATACGCTCTCGCATTATCTGGACAAGCACGATCCCTGCCGCTGTCGGGCCCAGCATCGCAGCTCGCTGCAGGCGCGCCTGATGGTCCGCAATACGAGCAACTCCGGCAATGGCATTGAGCTGCACAAGGCGCATGTGATATACGAACGGTGAGTGACCTGTTGACTTGTTGTCCACGCTCGAGCTAACGTAGCAGGTTAATAACTAGCCCAGACACCCCCTGCGTGCATCCCCTTCATTAGCCACGCGACGGCCCCATTATGGGACCGATGCATTAAGTTGTTATCGCCCCGCTAATTGCATGCATAAAGCCGGATAATGATGGGGCGAGTGCGAGTGCGTTTCGAGCACTGGCAGACACACAGAATCCACAGCCGGCCGCGTTGAGTGCCCCATTAACAAGCTCCATTAAAGACACACTCGCAGCTAGCTTAAACGGCGACTAAGGCGCTGCCCAACGAGGGGAGTTGCAGTGAATATACTCGTCAAATGCATTCGTTTATTCATTCATAACGCGCTCATTCAGAGGACCCAAATGAATGCTTATGTAATGCAGCTCCGTTCGCTTCCTGATTCCAGCTCGGAGTCCTTATTGCCTAAGGACTGCCGTACAGCTGATGATTACAGCTTAGTGCAGCCAACTTAACAGCCCCAAACAATTGTTGGCTTGTTAAGTTGGCTGCGCTAAGACGTTATAGCTTTTGAGACTTAGCGCAGCCAAC
Source organism: Drosophila fulvimacula (assembly GCA_035045555.1). NCBI lineage: Eukaryota > Metazoa > Arthropoda > Insecta > Diptera > Drosophilidae > Drosophila > Drosophila fulvimacula. The sequence goes on along the minus strand of JAWNOX010000110.1, from coordinate 1,605,363 downwards.
TTAACAGGCTCAAAGCATTTTAATTATATAATTGCAGTCGAAAGTCTTTGCAAACTAGATGAGCGTAGTACCTATGAATAATATTTATAAGCCATGGCACATGCGTAATATTTCAACTCAGCTATACTACGACCATAGACTTATGGCACTCTCGAGAGATAAGTGCGCTGTGCTTTCCACAGCTGAATCCTTATCAAGCGAAAAAGACACCATAAAGCCTACGTAAAAAATTTATAAACATTTACTAAGCCTCTTTCCCTTACGCATTCTTTTCTTATTCAAACAAGTAAAATGCATCTAAGAGGGGGAGTGGAGTGCTACCGACTGCATAATAGGCGTTATGGCAACCGCATTAGATGTAGGATAAACTTGATTAACTTTTCCCTAATTGAATTCCTATAATTATAATATATCGGTATCGGTATCGGTACCGGTATCGATCTATTTAGCACTTGCCTATCGATAACTCATGCCAAAATCGATCTATTACAGCTCACCACCAGCAGCTCGCCGCGTGTTATCGAACGGCGCAACTGGTTCCGGCAATGGTTCCAGCTCCGGCGCCGTTTCACCAGCCGCTGGCGGCAACTCGCCCAATGCCAGCTTAACATCCAACGGCGCCGTTGCCGTTAAGCATCGCAGCCGCAGTCCGACGCCACAGCGCAAATTCCTGAACCAGACAAACGGATTGGCTCAAGCCGTGGAGCCGTTACCGCCGGGCTCGCCCTGCCTGGCCAGACGCTCCATGTCGCCCAGCCAGCGGCGCATCAACGACATGCGCAAGAAGCAGAACTCACTGGACGCCTACAGCAGCGGGCCGAAATCATTGCCCGCCTGCTCGAGCACAGGCGATGCTGTCTACGTGGAGGAGTCCGCATCATCGTCGTCGTCCTCGTCATCGGCGGCCACGGCAGCCACAGTCGCCGCTATCGCTCAGCCCGAGCAGAGCAACAAGTTCGAGAACATAAGCGACAATGGCAGCGAGATTAGCGACGAGGGCTACCGCAGCCTGGGCGTCATCCAGTCCAATGCACAGAAGCGCGAGTCCCTGCACAGCCAGGCCTCCATCGAGGACGCTGAATCAAATGGTAAGTGGAAGACGCCAGTCGGTCAACATCATTAGGATCACTTCAAGCCTTCTCCTTTGCAGCGCGTCTCGACCAAACGTCAAGCGACTCGCAGAGCTCGCCCACAGATGAGCACGTGCAGGAGCAGGAGCAGGAGCAGGAGCGAGAGCCAGTGCCTAAGGAAGCCGAGTCAGCTACAGAGCCAGACTATTCCATCTGCGAACTGGATGGACCCCAATCGCTGCCCGCTGTGCTGCCCAGGCCAGGACCCAAGGCCGCCTACGTCAGCAAGTTCGAGCAGTCGGGCATCTTCATTACGGACGATGAGATTACAGTGACCACGGCCGGAGCAGCGGAGGCAGGAGAGGCAGTCAAGGCGCCGCAGCCGGCAGCTGGTCTCAGCAAGATACCCCGTTCGCCCCTGGCCAGTCGTCGGCGTCGCAGCAGCATCGATAACAGCACCTGCGGCAGCAGTGCCGGCGGCAGTCTCCAGGACCTGCACAGCATCAATCGGAAGCAGCCCGTTTATCGCTCGGTGCGTCGGCCGCCAGTCACGCCCAAGCCGAAGGCCTCGCAGCTGCCGCTGGTGCGCGACGTGACCAATACGTGGAGCGGACGCAGTGCAGCCCAGAATGGGCTCGGCGGCAACAAGAAGCGGCCCAGCATCAATGCGGACACCTTTGCACCGCCTGCAGCCGCAGCCACACCCACAGCCATATCGCCATCGCCATCGCCATTCGAGCGTGGCAGCAAGACGCGCCACTCGCAGATCCTCTACGACACGAACGGACGACGCGTGCGCGGTGGCTGCAGCAGCTCGCTGACGACGTCGCCGGTGAAGAATCATGCATCGTCGCCGCTCGCCCAGCAGCTGCTCGAGGCGGCGAGCAGTGCCAAGAACGACGCCCAGATTCTGGAGAAGATGAAGTCGCTGCTCTCGCGCTATGCCGCCGGCAATCAACAGAAGCAGCAGCGGCCAGGCAATGCCAATGGCAATGGCAAGAAGACGCCCGTCTATGAGGACTTCACAACGGCCTGGGTGCACAGCAATGGCAATTTGGAGCGCTCCGAGAGCTGCTCACCGCCGGCCAAGGCGCGGTCCAAGCGCAGCTCGGCTGCCTCCTCCTGTGGCAGCAACAATTCAGCCGGAGCTGGCACTGGAGCCGCCGCAGCAGCTGCTGCAGCTGCCGTCATCTCGCCGCGGAGAGAGCGCGGCATGTCCAAGATTCCGGCACCAGTGCGTCATCATACGGAGCTTTATTAACGGCGCGCCCTGGCGCCAGCCAAGAACAGCCCGACCACAGTGAAGCACGGGCACCCTAGACCTTAATTAAGCTAAAGGAATTGTCCGTCTATATATGTCTGCCTTGGTGTCTGTGTCTATTTGGTTTGTTAGATTGTAGCGAACGGAGCCGTTCCAATAGACCTCAAGCAAACAACACACTCGTCTCTCTCTCTCTCTCTCTATATATATATTTATATATATATATACATATATACAACATACAAGAATACAGGAATAAGAAGTGAAGGAAAAGAATAAGGAAAAGGAAAACAAACTGCAACTGCCTCATTAGATCCCCAGGAACTCGGCTAATCTATGCACCAGTGCCAGCAGCAATCACGTCACAGAGCAGCCTTACTAACTAACTAACGAGTAGAAGAAGTAGAAGAAGAAGGAGGAGGAGGACGATTAAAGCCAAGCAGCAGGAATGCTTGCACTTGCCTCTCACTCGCCACTCGCTGCATTTCTATCAGGCGAGTAACGAGAACTCCATCTACTCGCTCGTGGATCACTCGCTACTCGTTATTCAGCGATTGCCTGCGGCCTGCGGCCTGCGTCCCGTGCGGTGCGTCGGGAACCAAACATTTACAATCCAAAATTGAGACTTTCAAACTACAATTTTAACGTTTCCTCTTCTATATACGGATATACATATACGGTTTTTTTCGAATAGAACATAAAGATAAGATAGGTTTTTTTTTGCATACAAAATCTTAAGGAACTCTGATGCATTGCTCTCGTGATAGATCTTAGAAGCAAAAACAAAAAAAAAAAAAAAAACAAGAAAAAAAAACATAGAAAGCGCATAATTTTCTAGAAGTTTTACGATTAGTGTACGCACACACACACACACAAGCACAGAGAGAAAGAGAAAGAGAAGGAAAAACCATTTGTATATAGGAAAAGAAAAAATTTTTGCCTAATTAATTGGGTTAATGTAAAAAAAAAGGTAACTAATTAGGACTGATTGTAGCACACATGCATGGGTGTGTGTGTGTGTGTGTGTGTGCGTACTTAATTATTTCCAGCATAGCCTTAAAAAGAAAATGAAAGAGGAAAATTTATTTTTATACGCAAGCCATCAATGTGAAAAAGCGGGAAAATTGAGAAAAATTTTAAACAAAAACAAAAAGAAAATATATTCGATTTTACACGACGTAAACGGTATACAAAGCATAAGAAAGGAACAGACATAATAACATAATAATAACAACAACAACAATAATTATAGATTAAAGTACAGTTGAGCATTAGTTAGGATTGTTAGAGGAGCAGTCGAAGAACCTAATGAATAATTTTGGTGCTTTACATAGGTCAGGCAAGCACCGAAGCTAATTTCCATATTCCGAACCCCAAACAGAACTATATATTTTTTTTCTTGATATATATATATATATATATATATATATATATATATATATATATATATATATATATATATATATATATATATATATATATATTATATCAAAAAATAACGGTCACAAAATGTTTTCGAATTTTAAGTGTAATTCTTCTTATACTATATATAATCCACATATATCTAAACACATATAACGAAACCCATAACCGAACTATGCAAAGCCTATTTACTATATATATATATATATATATATATATATATATATATATATATATATATATATATATATATATGTATATCCATATATATATAGCTTTCATTTGACCACAAAATATTAGCATAATTTTTAAATATATATAATAATTTTTTTTTGCTTTTTGTAATAGCAAAGTTTAGTACGTCGTACCTTTATAAATCTGCATATATATATATGTATATTATATATAATTTCAAGTCAAGTTTCTGTTACACAAAATGTATCCAAGGCAAAAAAAAAAAACCATATATGCGTTTATTCTCTGCTATATCGAAGAGCTTAAGCTCCCAACTCTATATATAACAAAATCAAAAAACAAGAAAAGGAAAACAACATATGTAGATCAAATCGAAACAATAATACTACAAATTTAATTTCAGCAAAATGACAATTTAATTGTTTACTCAACACGCACATAACATGAAAATAAGAACAAAGCGAGATAGATCTATCTGGCAGATACTTTGCATATATGTTGCTGTGTTGACTTAATGGCAATTTTTCTTATTCTTAATCTCTTTTTCTTTGTTTTTCTTTGTTTTTTTTTTTTTGGAAATTGATGTAATGCAACACATATATATGAAAATGTATTTTAAATACAATTAATTATTATTAAATCATTTAAAAGCAAACTAACTATTACAAATAGATAACGAGAAGAATATCTGCGTGTGTGTAAAGCCACAATATATTGATTTTAATCACAAGAATTTAATAAATATATAAATAAAGTATAAACGATAAAAGAAAACGAAAAACGCACACAAATTTGAGTTTTATTCCTTGCATATCTTACAGCTCGTCTGCTCGTCAAGTCTAGCATAGCAAATTAGTTGGAGGAAAGAGTCTGACAGGCAACATATTGCTTAATTATAGAAGTGGAGTCATTACAGACATAAATTCATTGCAACGTATGCAGATACGCATCGTGCGCACCTGTCGTCAAGGCAAATTAGCGCTGGCCTCTGTAACTAATTAACAATAATCAGGAAAAATGTCTTGCTTCTTAAAATTACAAAATCCGTTTCATGCAGATGACGCGAGTTTCGTAGCAACAAGCTTTGGTTAACTCGAAAATTCGATAATCCAGACTCCTGTTATCGATAGGCACTGGTTCACTGAACGAAAGCGAGTCCCAGCCGAGCCCGAAATTAAAATAAATATATATATAAAATAACTACACAGTTTTATGGTACACATATTGTTGTTTATGTTCTTTATTTATTGTTTATGTTCTTTTCCTCATTAGAGCTCTGCTTTTTTTTTTATCCTACAGATCGCCCAGGTTGCCCAGACCACCAGTTTCCGGGCCAAACCGAGCCTTCTCCTGACTCTCGGTCCAAGCCTTGGCAATCATTTGCTTCGTCTTCGAGTTGCCAGAGTTGTACATTTTTTTCATGATGTTGACCAATGCCCCCTCGGGGTTTTCATTATCGTTTGACAATTCGCTATCCTGCTTTTGCTTCAGGCGCTTCTGTATGGACGTCAACACGTCCCAGTTCAGACCCTCTTCTGCCTTCTTCAAGTAAATCGCAACCATATCGGTCTTTAACTTCCGATAGCTCTTCTCAACATCAATGCCATTGAGCAGATTATTGACGGTCAGACCGAAGTCTTTGCCATTGAGATCGCTCACGTGCAACTGCAGAGAGTGCTCCGTGTAGTTAACCGTGACTGCCTCCTCGGCACAGTTCTGCACACCGGTTAGCGTTATAAACAGCTTAACAAATTTGGCGCTCTGATCCCAACCGTAGTCTGTCAGCTCGTGCAGATATCTGATGGGCATATTTCCGATTATATATATTTGGCGAACATATCACACTAAATACTTGCCGTTTATTCTCTGCACCCGCTTTACGCTCGGCCGCCAGGCGTGCTTTGATCTCCAGGTTAATAATTTCTCGCTCCGCCTCAGCCTTCGCCTGGGTCAGCGCGCCTTTTACACGCGCCGTTTTCGCTTGCTCCAATAATGCAGTACATTCGGCGACATCGGCCTTAAGCTGTGACGAAAGGCACGTGTTTACATTATTATTACATTTTAATACATCACTTTTTATGTATTTACCTGTTCGAGAGACATTTTGGGACAAATTAATTGGCGTTAGACATCGACTAAAATTTCGTATAACCGAATCGTAGAAACTTCGAGCAATAATGACGCCGGTTTATGTGTCTCTGAAAATATCGATATTTCAAGATGGAACTGCATGTCACGCCACATCTTACGATATTTTAAATACTGAAATATTAAATGGAAAATCGCCAATCGATTGGCAACGATAATCGAAGTTACTTTTCGTGTGACTGGCAGTGCCGCACTGTAACGGTGCTTTTCCAGTTTTGCATAATTAGCTTGCTAATTGGTCCAATATAAAAATATGAGTCTGCAAGACGAAAGCTTTCCCACCGATGAACTGTTTGACCAACTAAACGAAAGCACAGCCAGCGATGGCAAAACGCACAGTTTTCAGCGTCAATATAGCATGTGTGTAGATCTCGATGCGGCCGATAACATTGCCCGCCAAGTGTCGCCATTTTTAAACAGCGACTGTTCAGAGAAAACGTGCGCCAGCGATCCCCTCGGCATGGAGCACACGGAAAGCGGGGCCAAGCGCAGTGAGTGGCGCATGCCAGGAGTCCACAGTCAATGTTCATACATGTTTAATTGCAGGCAACAATGGGGTTACCGATACGCACCTGCAGCTGGGCAGTGGGCGCAGCAATAAGGCTGTCTCCTATCAGGATATCCACACGGCGTACACGAAGCGCACGTACAAACACGTGACGAGCAAAGTTAGCAAATACATTGCGGACATACACGATCAGGAGAAGAAGCGTCGCACCACAGCTGGCACGTTTCAGAGGCATCGCTCGATGCCCGAGTCCCTGACGCCTCGAGGCGGCACCGATGACCAGCAGAAAATAGACCATTCGTTCTCGCTGGCCAACAGCAGCAGCACAGACACACATGTGCGCGACGAGAGCTACGAGCGACTAATCAGCGAAAAGGATCACTTGCAGTCGTACAATGATTACCTGGAGAGCAGGCTCTACAAGAAGATCAACGACAATCTCGTCTTACGCAAGAACTTTGAGGTCATACGAACGGAGTTGACCGACTGCAAGGACAAGCTCAAACGTCAAACAGTTGGCGCAGGGGCGGGCCCTTCGCTGCGCTCGCTCGTTTATTGTCCACCCAACGAGAGCGTCGCCACGCAAACGGATTTGCCAGCGATTGCCAATCTATCCAATTTGTCGAATTTGCCCGCCTTAGCGGCAAATGCAACACCGCATCTCGATACGAATCTGAATGACATCACCTATGATAGCAGCGTCGGCTCCATTGAGATACCGTTGCTCAGCGTGCAGCCGGCGGCTCACCCGCTAAAACTGACCAAATCTGTGAAGAAGAGCGGAATAATTAAGCGTCTCTCTCTTAACTTCAGCAACGACAGCGCCGACCTTAATGCTAATGGGCAGGCTCTAAGTACTACTATATATCTACAAATTAAGTGAGCAATTGAATGACTATTTGCTGATTACAGCTGATGCAGCAGTTGACGTTAATATGGAACCAGCTGGCACTAATGGCGGCACCACAAACCACTCTGGCACTAGTCATCCCAGCAGCAATGACTCAGCCATCGAGATTGAGGGCAACGAGCTGCGTTCGCCACGAGTTAACTATGGACCCATGCAGCAGTGGGGACAGCGTCAGGGGCTGATTTACTTTGACAAGCAGAGGAATCGAGTCATTGAGCTGGTGCCACTCGATCAGCATGAGTCGGGCAATAGCAGCTCCATCAACCAAAGCCAGTTCAACATTCTGCAGTACACGGCCAATGAGCACATTGGCCAAAGGAAGAAGTCCCTGGCTACGCGTATGCTGCGTCTGTTGGGACCCTGTGCCCGTTGCGACGATCCCAATCAGGTTGATACCAGCACTGCCACATATACAGTGGGTATACCACTGTTGGCCAATGAGTCGGGGCGTTGAATTTTCATTAATTATTGTATTTCTATGTTTGCGATGGCGTTTTTCTCCTTTTGTTTTTTGTTTTAACTATATTGTATTTTTATGTTTTAGTCCACATATGCAAGTATGTATGCCATGTATTCGATCACTTTCATGTAATGTAATACTTTATGCCTGTATGCATTTTTAGTTGTAGTTTAATGTCAATCATCTACTATATCTATTTTGTAATTATTAAAATTGAATTGCGTGTTTAAATTTGGCGGTAAAAGTTAAGCAAAGTTATCGATAGACAACACTGCAGTCAAAATATCAGCCTCGCCAACACTGCCTTTATCAATTTTTAATTGCAATTTAGTGTCAGTTTATCTCTTCATAAATATTAAAAATGAATTGCACTCTAAAATTTAGTGACAGTCAGTACACAAAGTTATTGATATACAATGCTACGTGTTTGCATTTTTAGTTGTAATTTAATGCCAGTTTATCATCAATTGTATCTCAACAGTATTAAAATTGAATTGCGCGGTTACATTTCTGGACTATCAATATCAATATGCAACGCTGCATTCAAAACGATATGCCAGCATTAGCAACAGTGTCACCATCAGCTGGTCGCCATTTGTCGAATTGTCAAATAATTGCAATGGCCTGGAAGGCATAGACTAAGTAACTTGTTCGATGGTCGCATTTAACATTAAATGATACGGAAACTTCGAGACAAGCAAAATATATCCCGCTGATATTCGCCAAAAAAAAGCAACGCTCTAGAAAGGCGAATGACAGCGGGACCGGTAGCGATAGCGGCAGCGGCAACAACAACAGCGGAGATGAAACCAAACGGAATCAAAACTGAGTAAAAAAAAAAACAAAAAAAAAGTAAGCTATTCAAATTGTGCTTGCTGTGAAAGGCAAACAAGCCCTGTGTGCCAGTAATATCACAGCGCTCAACAGTACCGTTCGGCATAAAAAATAAAATTTAACAAATTTTCCAAATTTTAACCAAATTGAAAAAAAAAAAACTTATTCGCAAGTTCGGACAAAATTTAAATGTATTTATAGACAAAAAAAAAAAAAAAAGAGCCATTCCATTTACGCGCTATAGGGCGGCTAATATTAACACGACAGAACAACAACAAAATTATTAGACAAAATTTGTGGCATTAAGGGCTGCCAATTCGAAGACGTTGGTAAAGCGAGCTTAGGTCGATGCTGATGCTGGCCGCGTTGACTAGAAAGCCTTTGCAATGGATAAGCGCATCAATTCCGGCAACGGACACTGCCTCAATACGGCTGAGGAGGCTGCTGCAGCTGCCAAGACCTATGCAAACGCGCAGAGACTGAGCAACAACAAGAATGTAACTAAACAGAGGCAACAACAACAATTGCAACAGCAGCTTCACCAATCTATCAATACAACTAATACTAATGCTGCACCAGCGGCAGCAGCGTCAGCGGTGGCAGCAGCGGCGGCAGCAGCGGCAGCAGCAGCAGCAGCAGCGGCAGCAGCTGCAGCATCAGCAGCGGCAGCAGCAGTTGATGGCAACTCGAGTCCAAAGCTAGCGGCCACATTTCAAGGGATGAGTGTGAACGTGCAGCCAGCAGGTGCGAGCAGAGGCATGCACTCCTGGCCTCGCCAGGATGAACAGACGGTGCTTGCAACAACTGCAGCGATTTCAGCTGCACGTGCTAACGCTGGCGCTGAGGTGGCTGCTACAACGGGAACAGCATCTGCCGCGGCTGCAGCCGCAGCCGCCACAGCAGCCGCTGCCTCTACAGCCTTAGCAAATAATAGTAAGCAAAATAATAACAACAACAACAACAACTCGTACATTGCTAAACTACAAAAGCATCCATCGGTGCTGGCAATTGCTGAGCAATATGCAGCAATTGCGGCGACAAACTACAGGACAAAGCCCCGGAACAAAAGCGACGGTAAGACAACCATTTTGAATTTGTAGTCCCGTTGCTTTTACTCATTGCTAATGGCAGCGCTGCAAGTGTGTGACTGTGTGCGTGAATGTAGTGTGAGTGTTTCTATTGAAATCTATTTTTATGCATTAGACAGAGAGAGAGAGTGTGTGTGCGTGTGTTGCGAGTACGAGTGCTGTCAGATTTAACGAGAGCCGCCATTTTCTGTGCTTTTAATTAATTTAATGAAATATTTGCAGAGGCCATCAGCGATCTGCTGCAACGAATACCGGACATTGGACAAATCTTTGATGTACACAGCCGCATTGGCAATGGTACCTTCAGCACTGTGCTGCTCGCCACACTTAAGCGGGAGTCACAGCTGCCGGAGAGTATGCGCCGTAAATTTGCGATCAAACATCATATACCCACCAGCCACCCGGATCGCATTATGAAGGAGCTGCAATGCATGACAGACATGGGGTATGTCCAAACTGTAGACAAGAATATTTTCGATATTTTAATTCATAATTGCAAACAAGTCATGTCTCTCTCTCTGTGTGTGTGTGTGTGTGTGTGCCGCTTTTACAGTGAGAGCGCGTCACGAACGACGTCAGCCGGTTGCCGCCGTAGACGTCTCTCCGATTCTACGTGCCAACGGCATATACGTCATTGCAATTTATTTCAAGTTGCCGTTGGCGTTCCCGTTGCCATTGCTCTGACGTTTATTGCACTTTCACACACCATTCACGTGCCACCTTCTCAGTTACATGGTCGACTGCCAGCCAGCCAGCCACCCAGTCTCTGTTTGCCGCGTTTGTTTACAAATCACACATTATTTATACATACCTGAGGCGTACGTATGTAAGATCAGTGCCGCCATTCCACCCCAGGGGCTCATATAGTGGCTGCTTTGCATGTCCTTCCATTAGGTATCGATTACAGTTCAATATTATCGATAGTGGTCGCTGTGCCTAGCTGAGATTAGATAAGCCCTACACTCATACATGTGTGTCTATCTGATGACGTTGAAAAACCATTCAATTCCGCTTTGAACTACCTTGGCAAGGTTATCGCAAAAATATGCCTAAATACCAAATGGGAGCCGTCGGCTTGAGTTGCGATAGGGTTTGCTCTGCTCGTATTATTTATGTCCAACAGGCGAGCAGCAAGAGCATGAGATGGTGTTCAGTCAGCAGACAACGCACTCTGCGTGGGTCGTCAAGGTGGGCGTGGGGTGGTGGGGTGGATGGGTTGGCTGCTCTAAACATAACATTAGTCAGGCGGCCAGCCGGCCGGCTATACACCGCCCTCTCTTTGCCTCCCTCTCTCGCTCTCACTTGGTTGCTTTTCACACACATCTAACGCTGTGTATATATATATGTGTGTGTGTATTTGCTTGTGTATGTGTATGTGTGTGTGTGTGTGTGTGTGTGTATTTCTATCCCTATCCATACAATTTGCGCAAATTCCGTTGCCGAATTGCGTCACAGCGCTTAACAATTATGATTGGGGACGTCGGGACGGGGATGTCGAGTCGTGCGCAGTGCTTGCTTGGCTAATAATCATTGCAATGACGTCGATGACCATCGACGTGGGCGACCGAACCTTCTCCAGCAATCGATGAAGAGCAATATGATGATGACCAGCTGAGCTCGCTCCTACCAAGTATCTCCCTTGATTCAATTAATACTCCTCTCACTGCTTTATGGAACTGTTAATAATAGAACGAGCGAGCGAGACTTGCTAAAGAATTCGCACATTAGCAAAACGTTAACCAACAAACGGCGTTAGTTAACCCTTAGCGGGCACTTGGGCGTGTTTTGCATTTAGGAATATAATAACATCCACATCAAGAGCAAGTTCTAATGGCTCACATAGATTTATATTTGCTTAATCCCTTGCCCTTTTCGTCATCGCAGCAGGCATCCCCTTTCAATCACCTCCCTTGCTTTGCCCTGCATCTGAGCAGACATCTGTAGCTGTAGTCCCTTTCACTTTCTCTTAGTGTCTCTCTCTCTCTCTCTCTATCCCAGTTATCAAAGTCTAATGCCCTCTCTCTATTTCTCACACAGTGGCACCGATAACGTCGTTGGCATCCACTGTTGTCTGCGCTGTGACGCATCGGCGGCTTTCGTAATGCCCTACATGCAGCACGATCGCTTCCATGACTTCTACACGAAGATGGAGGTGCCGGAGATTCGCTTGTATATGCGCAACCTGCTGCTGGCTCTGCGCCACGTGCACAAGTTCAACATCATCCATCGCGATGTCAAGCCCAGTAACTTCCTATACAATCGCCGCCAGGGCCAGTTTCTGCTGGTTGACTTTGGGCTGGCACAACACGTCAATATACCAGCTGGAGCAGCAACATCAGCCACCAATTTGGCCACACAGATGCAGCAGCCGATGACAGCTAACATCAAGCGTCCGCGCGAACGTGAGACACATCAGCAACATCAACAACGTCTACAACATCTGCACCGTCAGCAATTCCAACAATATCAACATCAACAACATCAACAATATCAACATCAACAGCAGCTGCTCCAACAGCAGCAGCAGCAGCTCTCGGCAGCAGTAGCCGCAGCCACAACCCCAGGGGCAACGCTCGGTGGCGTTGTGAAGCGCATGCGATTGATTGACGAGGCAACCGCTAGCAACTGGAACAAGATGCCGCTCAAGCCGGTCAATGAAATAGCCCAGAGCGCCAAAGCCTCCGGAGAACAGATGCTCAACGATAGCAAACAGGGTTTGCCGGAGGTGAGCCACGCGGCAACGACGACAGCGACAGCTTTAGTAGTGTCGGCAACCGGCATCACTATACAGCAGATGCCGGCAACTCCGGCCCAGTCGGGACAGCAACAGCAGGAGCCTTCGCAGGCTCCCACTGGCAGCAACACTGGAGGGACAAAATACAATACGAATCGCACAACAGGCGGCGGTGGCAACAATTCTAAATGCTTTTGCTTTGCGAATCCCACCGTCTGCATCAATTGCCTGACGAAGAAAGAGGTGCATGCCTCGCGCGCCGGCACACCCGGCTATCGCCCACCGGAGGTGCTGCTCAAGTATGCTGATCAAACAACCGCCGTTGATGTGTGGGCTGCAGGCGTCATCTTTCTGTCGATACTGTCGGCCGTCTATCCGTTCTTTAAGGCGCCCAACGATTTTGTTGCTCTGGCCGAGATAGTCACCATCTTTGGGGATCGAGCCATACGTAAGACGGCTCTGGCCCTGGAGCGCATGGTCACACTCAGCCAGCGCTCAAAGCCATTGAATCTGCGCAAGCTCTGCCTGCGCTTCCGCAATCGTATGATCTTCAGCGACCAGGAGATGGTGCGCAAGCACGAGTCGCCCGAAGGCCAGATCGATGTATGCAAGAACTGTGATCAATATTTCTTTAATTGCCTCTGCGAGGACAGCGTCTACGTAACAGAGCCACTGGAACCATACGAGTGCTTTCCGGCTAGCGCCTATGACCTGCTGGGCCGCTTACTCGAAATAAATCCTCATAAGCGTATTACCGCCGAGCAGGCGCTCAATCATCCGTTTTTTACCATGGAACAGAAGACGCCTCCACCGGCCCGACCGACTGTACCGCTCTCCCCTCTTGCTCCTGTTGGTGCCGTTGCTCACGCTCCCGCTCCCGCTCCCGCTCGCGCTCGTGCTGCGGCTACGACTGCGGCTCCGGCCCGCGCAGCTGCCAAGCAACAGGCGCGCAGGCGCGCTACCAAAAATGGGATGCCACAAAGTGTCGCGTCCAATCCTGAGCAGCTGCCTCCAACATTACACAAACTGTGAACACTAGTCCAAACAGAACCCGTATATACTAAAGCCCCCATAGAACTTATGACATAGATATACATAAATACTTTTTTTTTTTTTAACTGAAAGAGTGGCAACCTATAGTCGTATATATATGTATATACACACACACACAGGAATGGGCGCTTCCAAACACATTACACATAAGCGACACACAGAACAATTCTACACTTACACCAAAATGGCGCCCATTATACTTGCCCCTTTCACGCTCACACATACACACACTGCCCAGTTATCGTCCTGGCTGCATGCATATCATCCATATAAACAGAGGATTGCGGCAAAACAAAGAAAATATAACATAAAAACTCAAATTAGTCGCCCAACAACGGTTGCAAAACTAAAAAAAATTTTTAAATTTAAAATACAGAAATATTTACATATTTAAAAAATAACAAACAAAAAAAGCAAAAGAAATTACATACCTCAGCAATGTTTTTAGCGTTCGTCATTTATATATACTCAACATCCAAATCAAGATCCGTTCGCTTTTCGCCTAAAACCAATTTTATGTACACCAAAAATACATACATTAAATCTACACTATGTAATAAACTTGTTTTTTTTTAAACAATCAACCCAAAACACGTAAGGCACACAATAGTTAAAAAGAAAAACCTGAAAATTTTAGTACTTAAAAATAAAATAAAAAGAAAATTAAAGAGCAGCAAATTCTGCTCTCAAGTATAAAAGAATATGTAAATTGTGAAATATTAGCTGAATAGTTCTTAGTGTGTATATATTAGTCAAGCATGTGTACATATACATACATATATGCATAAGCAGTTCACGTCTAGAGAAAACAAATATATTTATACCGTGCAATTTATATAGAATGAAGAAATACTTTAATTTTCATTTATGCTAACGGAAAAGAGCGGCATGAACAAGTGGAAGCATGAACGGGAACCACACAAACTCACAATTTCAAAATTGAATTACAGCCCTGGTTTGATCCCTGCTCAAAATGCCAGCAACTTGGTTTGTGGCCCTGGCTTGATCTCTGCTCACTGTGTGTATGCATTTAAAAATCCTTTCGGAAATTCACAGCCCTGGTTTAATTTCCCAATTTAAAAGTAGAGAAAACTAAAGAGAAATTTGACATTTTAAAATTATAATTTACACTTTATTATATGTAAAGAAAAAAAGAAAACTATTAGATATTTATCTATCGAACTAGTAGATCCTTAATTGTCGCGATTATTTTCCATTGGTTCAGGTCTCCATTTTCTTGGCTCTCTTTCGAGACACTTTAGCAGACGTCGTGGGCGCCTCGTCTTCCATTGCATTGCTGTCTTCTGTCTTCTCCATTACTTTGATGCGTTTGCCAGCTTTGGCCTCCTCTTTGCTGGGTTGTGTCTCGATGATGCGCTTTTTGGGCTGCTTGAAGCTGCCGCGGCCAGCCGCTCGTTCAGACTCCTCGATGCTGTATGGCTCCGTTTCGAGCGCCTTGAGGCGACGCTTGTGTACCTTGGTGCGAAAGTGCGCCTGCATGGATGTGTCATCGATAAAGTACTTAGCACAGTGGACGCAGTAGAACTGTGCAAAGCCCGGCTTATCTAGGTCTACGCTCTGGTTAATAAGCTCGCCGCTGCGTGTTCGCATATCGTCGTCGATCTGGTCGAGATCCCTTCGCCGGTTACGTACACGCCAGCGTCGCTGCAGGTGCGTATCGCCATAGTGCATCTTCTTGCGCTTCTGTACCATACCCATCTTGAGGCGTTTGTGATATAAACAGTTGACGCAAACAACAAAAATAAGGGAATCTGCTATGCTTTGCTGCAAACGTCAGCTGCACGTGGTTTTTGTTGTGATTCCTTCAGAGTAGTGGCTGCTACAGAAATTCTATGTTATTCATAAATTAGCACAAAATATAATATCCGATCGTATTTATAAATGTGCAATTAGTTGGTTTATTTGCACACTTTGCTTAATAACAACGTTTTCGACTTTACTATTCCTTATTTACTGCGCATAAGTAGCTGACAAACTAGATCTGTTAGGTAGGCACTTAATAGCGGATAATATGTGTGAGTCAGTGTGTACCCACTCACTGACTGACTAAACGTAACAGCTGTGTACACACTTCACAGCTGTTTTATATATTTACTCAATGCTTTCCTATAATTGTGATTTAGTAAAACGTTACACTTAAAATGCATTACCATTTTGATATTTAATGTGAACGTTTACATTTAATTACGTTTATTCATGCCTATTCGATACTTCAAAGTGAGAGACAGAAAAATACTCGATAAAAAATAACAATCGGTTAGTAGATCGAAAAGCTCAACAATCGTTTTCCCAACGAAGGCAGCATGAAGGAGGCGAAACTTTAATCGTGCGAACAAGTTGTCTGCGGGCGGACGTGCGCATTTTTGGCTTGTTTATTTTTGATTCAACACCAATACGAGAAAAAGAAGTAAATAACAAAAGTATTATTAAATAAACCATAACTCAATTAAAATCGAATAATGCAATAATCTAATGTTAAGCCACTATCAATTGCACACACCACGAAATCGAAACATGTTTTCTTTGATATGTGATTAAATAACGCTGTCAGTGCGGTTTCCTACTTTTTTGTTTTTGTTTTTGCTATGTTTGTGCATTTAATGAATAAAGTGCTGGAAATGTTCGCATTATGGTTATGCTAATGGATACGCCAACTGCGGTCAGTCGACGACGTCGCCGTCGCCGTTGTCAACGATGATTTTGATTGTTCAATTATGCCGTTATGAACAGCTGTTCTGATTGTGCATCGCTCTCTCTCTCCAATGTGTTGCAAGCACGAACGACGGCATGCGAAATGTTAAATGATAATTTGACTGCGATAAATACCACTGACTACATACATACACATATATAATTGCGTGTGTGTGTGTGTGTGCGTGCAGGCTTATTCAAACAGTGATTACACTCCCGAAAAAAGAGAAAAATAACAAACGATATGTACCGTTTATTTATTACCGATTTCTGTTTCAGCTTTGCACATTCCGTTCATATTTTTTATATACCGGCTTAGACTTGTTTGCATTTGTATTTGCAATTGTTGGCGCAGCAGCTCAAGTGTAGCACAGTAAGTACAACTACTTACACATTTATACAATAATATACATATAATAACATAATGTAATTGTTGCCGTAGTTGCCTTTAGTACACACACACACACATACTTATCAACAAAATAAAAGAACGTGCGGAGGAAGTTTATCAGTAACTGCAATTCCAGACGTTAATCAGCCTTTAACAGTTATAGGCTTATATGCACAGAGATACACTCACGCATACACTGACAGCAGTCACGTGTGTGTGTTGGTATTTAAATCTGTTTTTTGTCTTTGCTTTGTGATCGAATTCGATTTCGAATTTAGATCGCATCGTGCAATATTTGCAATTGTCTCGCAACTTGAATGTAGCGCGCGCTGTGATGTAACAGCACACGCACACAGTTCCCCTTTTCTGGTGCTGCACAGCTGTGTTCGTGTGTTTGTTCATGAACGCACTAACTAACACACATGCAGCGAATACAGTCTTCCCCCTGTCAGCTGGCAGAGTTTCTCTCTCTCCTGCTTGCTCTCTGCAGTTCATGCACAGCGATTACAAGTGTTTCCCATGCAATGCACAATGGTTTGAAATGATAAATAAATAACAACTTAAATATATGTAGAAGAATCATTCAAATTCATTTACATATATTCGTATTCATTGCATATTCAAATAGCTCAGACACCTAAAAGCTGCCTGATGCCAGTTGCTAATGATGTCGCTAATATGTCAGGCTGAAAGCGAAAGTCTTTTGTGTGAAGAAGTGAGACAGCAACAACAATACAAGAAACGGGAAATATCCGTTAGGCATTTACCATTTGACGAAGATTATTGCGCAATGTCGAATGGTAAATTCACCAATTGGTGAATTGTTGATAATTAAGTAGCAAACGTAATTATTATTATTAGATTATTATTTATCTTTTGAGTTTGTAGTTTTTGGTCGACTTTTGTAACTTTAGTTCTTCAAATCTTTGGTTTGTTAGCAAAACAATCTCTTTTCGATATTAATTATTATTATTATTTCTCTCGATTAGTCGATTTTGTTGTTTAATATTGGGCAAGCTAGTTGCGAAAGAATATGTGGAATAATAGTATTAATGAGAACGAAATAGACTTGAATAATGATAAGGAAAATGATCTGCCGATGGATGCGGTCCGCGGTGCCATGAATGCGATATTGCAGTCGAAGAGCACCATCAAGCCGACAGTGCTGAATCCGTTCAATATCGCGCACGATGAGAGCGTGATGTCCGAGGAGCAGAAGGGTATCATTGAGTTCCATTGCATTGGCAATTCCTTGACAAAGGAGGTCGATAAGAAGACGACGCTCTATCTGCTTGCTCTCCAAACGATATTCGGACAGCAATTGCCGGAGATGCCGTCCACCTATATAGCCCGACTGCTGTTCGATCCCAAGCACAGGACGATTGCGCTGGTGAAGAAGGGTCAGGCAATCGGTGGGATCTGTTTTCGTTTCTTTGCGTCGCAGGGATTCGCTGAGATTGTGTTCTGTGCGATCGCCATGCCGGAGCAGGTAAAGGGCTATGGCTGCCATTTGATGAATCACATGAAGGACTACATCCTGAAGAAGGGCATTAAGCATCTGCTGACATTTGCCGATTGCAATGCCATTGGCTATTTTCGGAAGCAGGGCTTCTCGAAGACCATTCGCCTGGCACGGCCCGTCTACGAGGGGTTTATCAAGGAGTACGATAGAGCCACTCTGATGCACTGCGAGCTCCATCCGAGCATTGTGAACACCCAATTCACAACGACCGTACGCCAGCAAAGCGATATCCTCAACGAATTGATTGCGCAGCGGAAGAAGGATGTGGAGAAAGTGCGTCCGGGCTTGACGTGCTTCCAGCATGGTGTCAAATCCATACCGGTCGAATCTATTCCGGGCCTCAAAGATATCGGCTGGCAGCCGGGCACGTTCAAACTAGGTGCCGATGAGACCCTAGAGCCCGCCCTTCTATCAAGCCTGTTCGATACGGTGCTGCAGGCGCTGCGACGCCAAAACTCCGCCTGGCCCTTTATGGTGCCAGTCAATTCCGCCGATGTGCCCGACTACTATGTGTACATTAAATATCCGATGGACCTCAGAACGGTGGGCGAGCGCCTCGAGCGCGGCTACTACACGACCCGTCGCCTCTTCATGGCCGACATGTGCCGCATGTTCTCCAATTGCCGCGCCTACAACTCACCCAACACCGATTATTATCGCTGTGCCAACACTCTCGAGCGCTTTTTCCTCAACAAGATGCGTCAATTCGGGCTACTGCAGAAGTGATCGACGATCGACGATCGATGAATGATGAATGATGATGATGATGACAAAAATGAATCATAATGTTCTTTTTTTTTCAATTATAACTACTTAAATACTAGTCACAACTAGACTATACAAGTTGGTGAAGAACTACTAACTGACTAATCTATAATAGTTTAAGTTTAATTACTCTCATTTTAGTTAAGTGTATGCCTTGCAAAGGAATTAACCAAAGAGGAAAAATAATGAAGATTTATTTGTTTTTTTTTTAATATTCTGTGAATATCTGTATCTATATATATATATATATATATATATATATATGTCTAACATATTGTTACTTTAAAGTTTTTGTTATTGTTTTTTTTTTTAATTTGTTTATTAAATATTAAATGATTTTTAGATATGTATTCTATCTAATAAATCAAAGAAAAAGTAAAATTTATCACAAATTGTTCAAGAAATACATTTGTTTAATGACTGATGATATTTAGTGAATATACTAAGAATAATTGAAGTAAGTAAGAAGAATTCATATTAAAGACTTAAAGTTTGATGAGATTCAAAATTAAAATATATATAACTCCAAAATATGAATAGCAGTCATATATAATAGTATAGTAATTGTAATTAGTAATTGTATTATCATGCATATCATATTTATGATATAAATAGCTATTATCCTAAATAGAGATTTAGTAATCCATGTACCTATATCCCTCGCGGTATCAAAGCTGAAACTACAAACTACAAAATAGAAGTTATAGTCATCCTATATATATAGACATAGTCGAGATCCTTTATATGTAGCTAATATGCATAAGCATATCTTATATACATCTAGTCTACTCTCTGAGTATATCCCATAAGTATCAATCATGAATTATATTATCATATTATTATAGTTCGAAATATCAACTCAATAAACCTTTAAGCAATCCATCCATGCCGATCCCGCTCGCTGTCAAAGCTACTTTAAATAGATTTCATAATAATTAGTCTATGAGATGCTCTCGGAACATTGTTTTAAGACATTAAATGTTTTGAAATAACTCTTCGAGTGGGTATCAAATAACAATTGTGGCCAGCAGGCCATCAACCCGTTGGGCCAGTTAACCAAAGCTCTGGCTCAACTGACATCAAGGTGAACGTCTATTTGTCTCTCTCGAATTTGGAATAAGCTAGCATACATAATGCCGTTATGGGCCATAAGAGATGGACATTTATATATGTATGCATATAGTATATAGCATATGTATTTGTGGGGTCAGTGCAGAGAGAGAGAGAGAGAGAGAGGGCGAAAGAATGTGGTTTACCGTTTGGATTTACTTTCAAATCATGAGCGCTTTTTGCACTTGCTTTTTGGCTTATCTTTGTTAAACAAAAACCAAAAACAACAATGCAAAAAACAAATAGCAGCTGGTTTTTATACTGTTTTTGTTTTTTATTGCGGTTGCTTTGTTGTCGAATTACATGCGATAGTCGTTGAGTATATATGTATGTATGACTGTGTATATATATTTATAAATGATTCTTAAGACGATTTCGAATGGGCTTTACGAACAGACAAAGGGGACAACATTTGTTTGTGATTCGCAACTAGTTTGCTATCAATTAAAAAACATATACCCTGTAAATAGGGCATATTAGTTGGGTTTATATACATAAGTACGTTTCACCAGCATCAATTGCCAACTAGGACACATCTAAATTGTCGATAGCTGTCTATCGATGAACGGATTTTATCTATAATATCTATAGTCATGCAGGGTATCTAGTAGTTGGGCCATTTGAATTCATGCTGATCTTAGCCCGGATACGGATGGAGACCGCATCACGTGACTGAATCACTAAGTCAACGCTGCGGGCTGGGCAGACGTCGAGCGAACGCGGTTTATTCTGCGCATTCGCTTTGGTATTTCCACATTTGATTTTAACAAGTCTAATTGCAAGCGAAAAGAGATATTTGATATAAAGTAGCTGGAAAAACCGGATTCTCGAAACTGGGGCTAACTGAAGCGAGATACGGCGGCGAGGCCGGCAGCCAAGGGGGGCGTGGCATATGAAAGAAAAGTAGGTAATTCCCAAAGAGTAATAATAAGGTAATTCAGAGATGTAGGAACTGAGAAAAGCGGAGGAGAACCGAGAGAGAGAGAGAGAGAGAGAGAGAGAGTGGCACTCAGCTATTGCTTATCGCTTTATGCGAAAGGAATTACAGAGAGCGAACGGTCGAGTGAGAGATGTAAAATGTCAGACTAAATGGTAATTCCTATAGCTCAAAGATATTATAAATAACCAAATGACCTTTAAACAGCGCCAGCTCAGGCAAGGCACAGTGAAAGCTCTCTAGAGTGTACGACTCAGCTGAAAGCAGCTGTCGAAACAGTATAACTGCGCTATTACTATTGATAGGAATGATAAAGTTCATTAAACAGATGATTTACTGTTTCGAAGCATATACATATATGCTTATGTGAACATGGATAAGATACCAACTGGTATTTGTAGCGCTAATTGCCTTTAACAGGGGTAAAAAACCAAATCCAAACATGAAATACGAAATACGCTTTATATACGTATGTATAATATGTTTGAGATATTGCTGTCAGATCAGACATCCACTGATGAATATATATATATATATATACTACTACTACTGATCGGAACTATATACGAATGTATTCACGAACACATTGATATATACACCTCATTTCATATGCGTCGCATAGTCCCTGCTCAAATTACAGTATCCTGCAGGAAGGGTATACCGAAGCACAAAGCACAAACAGAAGCAGAAACCACAGACAATCTAAACACACCAAATGCACTCTTATCATTCATTTGCAATGGTATGCGCACACGTGTGTGTGTGACCACAAACAAACAGCAGAACAAGTGTAATGCTTCAATCTGAAAATGCCCCCGTTTCAAAAAAAAAAAAAAAAAAAAAAAAAAAACATTGCAAAATAAATATACAAATGTTGAGGGGACGAGCGCCTATTGCGGTTAAATGTGATAAAGAGTGATATGGGAATATTATGATACTACTATATATATATACTATATACCATATACTCTGCGCTGTATACTTGAGCATGATGAGGTTCAGTAGGGGAGGGTGTCGCCAGACTCTGATTAGTCGCTCAAGTGCAGTGCAACGGTTTAAACAACCCGTAAAAACGAAAGTGAATTTTTTTTTTTTTGCCAAAGGATAATCGTGGTTGTATGTTATCGATAACATAACGAGTTTCATCTTTAGTGTGTTAAAAAGAAGCAGAAAGGAGGTGCGCAAGGAGAATACACATACATACATATATGTATGAATCTTGAGTCACTTTGAGCTTAGTTTACATAATTTGCTCTACCTGACTGTCAGCATCAACTCCCAACATTCGGTACTTATCAGTTGTGTAATCGAACAAGATAATTAAACTTGTATTGCAGATCGATGGAGCACAAGTAAACAGGGCAAAACTTCCTGCCACTTATCTTACGAGATATGCTGAGTTCTCTGTATATATACACTCTATGTAAATGTCAAGAGAGTATATAGGTTTTATACGTATATTCGATATGCCATGGAAACTAGCAGGCAATCGAAATTTGCTCTATACTTGGCCTTGAATAGTTTTCAGTGATATATACGATGTTATATAAAGAGAGAGAGAGAGAGGAACATTAGCTGGACTGAACGAATACTATAGCTATAAGATATATATATATATATATTGATATCGTTCACTGATATAGCTATAGTTCTCGGTCAGCCCAACTAATATTCCTCTCTCTCTCTCTGATACATACGATGTTATATATATATAGAGAGAGAGGAACATTAGCTGGACTGAACGAGAGCTATAGCTATAAGATATATATATATATTGATATCGTTCACTGATATAGCTATAGTTCTCGGTCAGCCCAACTAATATTCCTCTCTCTCTCTCTCTCTATTTATCTTGCTCTTGCTTTTGCATAGTTCTCTTGCTCATTCTTCCTTTGTCTCTCTCAGCTCAGCTCAGCCTGTTCCTGTCTCTCTCTCTCTCTCCCTAGATATTCAACTGACCTTTTCCATCTGCAGATTTGAATTACTAAATTACAGAAACTCGTTAAAATTGTTGTGCTAGCTTAAAGCTGGCTGCTTATCCAACTATGCCACGCACTCTGTCTCTCCCTCTATATCCACGGCACCCTCTCGCCCTCGGTCGCCTTAACCCAGCTTCCTTAGTTACGCGGAGATATTTCAATTCATTTCGAGTGAATGCCACAGGAATTTGTGACCTTTGTCTGGGTGGCGCGCAAATACGCAATTAGGGCGTGGCTGGGGCATGGGAGGGGCCAACTTTCTAAGCTCATTTGAAATGAACAGCGGCGGGTGAAAGGTGGCAGCATAGTAGCATACAAGCACACAATGTATGTGGATATTTATCGATTGTCTGTTTTTGGACAGCCGCTGCGTCATTTGATTGCTGGAAGTGAATGAATTACTTTCTAGCTGGCAATAAACGAATTGATTGAACGACGGGTGATCGCATCGTAGCCCAGATTCCTAATTGTGCGATGCGAAAATGGAATGAAGGTGGGGAGGTCGTATGATAAAGTAACACTAAATAAAGTTGAGTGGAAACAATTTCCGGGTAATAGCCAGGGCATCGCAACTCGAGCAACTCCAACTGTCTGAGTATGCTAGCTGTTGACTCTGTTAATAAGTATTGAGTTTGTTTAAAGTCGATCAATATCGATACAAATCTATACAATTATATATATAGGCTATCGATAGTTATCCACCTTTAATGCCTATTGGCCCGCAACACACAGCAAAGCTAATGTCTTAGGAGCTCCTCATATGATCGTAAACTTTATATCGATAACTATCAGACTATCAAGACGGTTACACTATATAGCGAAAGTATAGTATATTGGATGTTCATTTGACACTATCTGAAAGGTGTCTGCGTACAGAGAGTACAAAGAGGCCTATTTTATGATTAAGCAACACCGAATTCATATAAACTATAGTTGAGATAAGAGTGATGTGAAGGCTCTTTAGCTGCACAGGGTATTCTAGACAGTCGAGCATGCTCGCTCAACATATTGCTGACTCTAGTTAAACTTTCGTATTACCTTTGACTTTCGCCGCAGTTCAATAAATCCTTCAGATCGAACAGAGCAATATAACCAACTGACGAAATGGACGCACACGCACACCACAGCGCACCGACTGTCGGTGAGTAGATCCCTCGCTTGCCAGGCAGAAATCGCCTCTCTCTCTATATATATATGCATATATTCCTGTCCAATTCGTATTAGAACTGATAGACCATTCCATGCACGGCCACGATCATGCGAACATGCATCACGATCACGACCATATGGGACTGGATGCCACCACGCTGACGCCGCCTCTGGCGACGACCCACGGCGATCTGTCGATGAGCATGCACGCGGGTCATCATCATGGCGGCACCGGCACCGGCATGGAGCACATGATGTCCATGGCGGTAAGAGCACAAGCCCAATTTATGTAAAAAGTTCAAATCATATTATTTGTTGCTTTTCTTTGAATTTTATCCAGTTCCACTTTGGCTACGATGAGACCATTCTCTTCTCGTGGTGGCACATCGACACGGTGGCCGGTCTGATTGGCTCGATGATCGCCATCTTCTTGCTGGCGTTGCTCTACGAGGGCCTCAAATACTATCGAGAGTATCTGTTCTGGAAGACGTACAATCTGCTCGAGTATAGGCCGGTGACGGGACCCCAGAGAAATCCGGAGGCGCCACGCCTGCCAACGCCCGCCGCTGCAGCTCCATCACCTGTGCAGTGAGTATATCGTGCAGTGTAGTCTCATAATTGTTGATTGTAGATCGGAAACCAGATATTACAGATCGAAGATTGTTGATCACAGATCATTGACCGAAGATCGTAGATAGTAAATCGCAGATCAAATATCGAAGATTCTAGATCTGAGATCCAAGATTGTATGCCGAATATCGTAAATCAAAGGGCGCAGATCGAAGATTAAATTTCGATAAATAGAGATTGAAGATCGATGGCTGTATATCGAAGAATATGGATTCTATAGCGAATAATGACTGTACACGATTGTAGGACGATTGAGGATCATAGATCGAAGACTGCTGACTGCAGATCATAGAGTTTTGATTGAAGATCATAGATTGTAGATTGATGCGAGTAGATTGAAGATTGATAACTGTATATAGAAGATCGTAAATTATGTGTAGATGACAGATAGACATTGTAGATCGATAAATGTATATCCATGATAGATCGTAGATCGAATACTAAAGATTATAGTTCGAAGATCCTAGATAAAAAACTAGATTGTATGTCGAAGATCAAAGGTCAAAGTTTGTATATCGATTATCGAAGGTCAAAGATCGTAGATCGCATATCGAATATCGTTTGTGCTTGTTCTTTTTTTTGTTTGTAAGTTTCAATGCATGTGAATTTGCCGTTGTTGTTGTTGTTTTTTTTTTTTAACTCTGTATATACATTAATATATATATATAGTCTAATGCTCTTTAAATATCATATATATTTTTCTCTCTTTCTCTTTCTTTCGTTTTCGTTGCCGTTTACCGTTCTATATGCGTCTCTTGTGTGTATCATACGCTTTTCGCCTCTCTGCGCTCATCAACTGTATCATAAAACAAAATAAAAATTAAAAATCGCGCGCGCTTTCATGTAAATTATGCTCATCATCTTCTATATATTCGCAAAACTGTAAAAACAAAAAACAAAAAAAAAAAAAAAACAAATCAAAAATCACAAAATAATCCTATATTTCTAAATATAATCCATCATGAAATCTTACGACGCTTTCAATTTGATAACGATAACGATAACAATTTGATATTGATTTCCTCCATTTGTATACGTACCCACTCACACACACACGCAACCGTTACCCGTTTACCGTTAACTGTGCCCACGCCTCCAATATATATCTATGTAAATGTATATGTATATCTACATATATTCATGTCCCCAGATACGTTGGCGAAGTTGTGCACAAGCAACCGTAAGTATCCCAATATTCCCGTCACCCAAAAACCCTATACAAAAATCTAGCAAGTAATACAATACGATACCAAATGTCTTTCTATATATCTGATTACACCCCCATATACGATATTATTGTTTGCAAATCCAATTAATACTCTCGATTTGAGTTATTTTTTATGATCCGTACGAAACAGTCGTGTCTGATTAGCTGTATGACAAATTGTTACCCGAGACCCAATTACGATTACCTGCCCAGTTATCGGCAAAATTAACAATTATCAGTGACTAAGTCTCACACTGCACTAATGCGTAGCGATTTCAATTTGCGAAAACTAATTTTGTAACCAATAATAATGTATATGTAGTTTGTAGCTCCCTGCTTTTAGTTAATTTAATTTTTCCACAATTCATGCACAGTAAATGCACCAAAGACAATCTATTTTGATCTAGTGTACATAACGTAAAAAACTAACTCTAGTTTAAAAAAAAATAATGAAAAAAATAAAATAAACAAAATCTATCTCACTCCTGTTTTTGTGTGCAAGCCTTGTTAAAAGCAGTCTTCCCTCTCTCTCTCTCTCTCTCCCCTTCAATCAAGTTTTCACCAGAAATATAAAAATTTAACTAAATTCAAAAATTTTCCCAGCGCGCCAAGATGTCGATATAAAAATATCGATAGCTAACCGAACCGTTAAATACTAAAGAACTAGTATATGTGCATCAACTATCGCAAGAACTCTAACTCGAACTAGTTCTCCTTCAACTGTACCATGTTTTTGTTTGAATTTTGTTTCATTATGTTTGTTTATTAATTTGTTTATGTTTTTCGCTCTATCTCTCTCTAAAACTACTTAAACATTTTTCGGTCTTCCATTTGTGGGGTCTTAAAAGGGCAAATCATATAATCAAGATATAACTAATGAATAATTTTACGTTATACGCTATACGTTACGCTATACAGACCAACAATGCTGTCCATCAATCATCTGTACCAGACTCTGCTGCACGTGCTCCAGGTGACGCTCTCTTTCCTGCTTATGTTGATCTTCATGACATACAATGTCTGGCTCTGCATGATGGTCGTACTGGGCGCTGGCGTTGGCTATTTCCTGTTCTGCTGGAAGAAATCAGTTATCGTCGATGTGACCGAACATTGTCACTAACAGCGCCCGATTGGGAATCCAATCAGAGGGGTGTTCCATGCGATACCATAAACCAGGCCCTGCGGAGCAGCTGAATGCTCCAATTTCTCGAAATGTCAACAAAAGCAACCACACATACACAAATTCTCCACACACATAAATACATTTTTAGGTATTAAAATATTAAGAAATATATATATATATATTTGCTTTATCCGTGCTGAATAATCGGGGCAACGCATTTGCCAGCACTCAAATTTTTTACAACTGTGAAATTTTTAAAACAAATTTAAGACACAAAAACCTGTATACTAAAAACAAGGAACACAAAAAAGGAAAAGAAAATGAACTGCTTTAAGGGCACATTTTTCTTTTCCTTCGACTTTTGAGGTTAGGTTAGTTAAGAAATTGTTCAAAGTTGTCCAGCTAAAAAAATTGTAAAAATTGTATAAAAAATAACAAAATCCAAATGAAATCAGGAAACAGTGAATCATTTGTTGTTACAACTCAATGCTAAGTTAGCGAAGCATTTCTCAATTGCTCAATATTCATTTCTAATCGAGGGCCCATTAATACACATATTTTTCTTATTTCAAAATATTTACATTATTATGTTTTGTACTTTGTTAATAATATGCGAATTACATATATATGTATAAAGATATATGTATTATATTTTGCGTTTGTCTAAAGTGAAGTGAAAATATTTGTATCGTATTTGCTTCGCCTCAAAGTTTATGAATTTATAATTCCGTTTTAAAAATGATATTGATCAAAATTGTATATATATATACACATTTCGGTATACGTATGTATATATGTATATATAAATTCATATGTAGATTGCTGTAGATATTAATTGTAAATGCAAATACAAACAATAAATGGCAACAAAACTATAATACGTATACATTATCGATATAAATATACACATAAATTACAATAAATATATATATACAATTGCTAAAAAGAATCAAAATCGCATTTTTAATACTGTTTCGGTAAATGGGTGGAATATATATATGAATATGTGAAAACACTTCAAATTTGACCTGAATCTAGTCATGTGTATAGTTCGATTTAATAGTTTGTAGCGACAAAATAATTGCTTAATTTTTTGAAAAATTTAAATGTAACCGCCAAACTCAAATAGTGAAACTTGAACCGAACCAGTTCTTATTTTCCTTGTACAGCGTCTGGGAACCAGACACATTCGTTCGCTGATTACCGACAGTTGCGATAACGATTACAAATTTGTTTTTTTTATTGTAACTACTTTTCAAAGTCAGGATTTGAAGAGATTAAAACACATTTCAACAGCTGTAAATAAACCCACGCAGAAAAAGAAATAAACAAGATGATTTTCAGGATTGCGCAATTGATTGCATAATTTTTGTTTTTTTATTGTTTTTTTCTTGTTTTTTGTTTTCTCTTTTTTTTTGCTTTTAATTTTTTGTTTTTTGTTTCAATAAAAAATTATCGCGATTTTGAATTATTATCATTAATTGTAATAGTTATTAAGTGTAGATGTAAGTTATATATATGCATGTAATAATTAAAAAACTCGCCTTTAAATGGACTACATTTTGTTACTTCTTATTTTTTGCGTTTGTTGCTTGCTTCTCTTTTTATTTTTTAGTTTTTAAATGTTATTATTAGTTGGTTCTGTATTTGTATTATTGTATTTATGTATGCGACTCAAATGAAGATTTAAAATATATATATTTAATATATATTATTTATATATTATGTAATATATATTTTTGCTAAATACATAACGAAAGGCGATGACTCAATATCCTTCACAAAAGCTCTCGAAACAAATTGAACGAATTAAAATAAAAATTAACAGAACCGAAAACACACTCATATATATATATATATATATATATATATATATATATATATATATATATATATACTATATAAATTCACTTATTGCCAATGATTGTGGCCAAATATAATTAGATCTTTAACATTTGTCTCTATCATGGTTTGTCGTTTCTTGAGCGACAAACAGAGAAGGATGAGGGATTAAGTAATGGGAGTAATTCATAGAATATATAAGTATATCTATATATATATATATATATATATATATATATATATATATATATATATATATATATATATAGATATATATATATATATATATATAATATATATATATAGAAAAAAGTGAGATAAATTGAAATTCACCTCGTATCTCATGCTTTAATACAGCTAACATGAGTGGAAGATACAGTGAGCCCGTCACTCTCGCTGCTCGCTACTCGGTACTCTCGCTACTCGTTACTCGCGCTACTCGTTACTCGTTGCTCCGTTGACTAGGCACTCCATGGCGTCAGTATATTCGTCTGTCTTGAAGAAACATAACTGGTGTTTGTTGTGGGTTGGCATAGCAAGTTACCTGGAGTAGCTCCACATTTGGGGCCCAGGCATACGTATATGTACTCTCTCGCTCTCCGAAAAGGAGCGTGCCAATTGCAGATTTCAAGATTGCAGATTGGAAGAACATGCGCATTCCTTGGATCCTGCAAATGTTTGTAGAGACCAACATCAGTATACAAATATGGCACTTGCATATATATTTCTTATTGTAGGTTAAAAAAAATTTAAAAGAAATACACCCAAAACTTCTGAGAAAATTATCTGTTTTAGATATAGGAGCATATGATATAGGTACATATAATCACGATATACGCGCGCATAACTTAATACATAAAGTAAATTATTTTAATCACATAAAATTGGGTGTATATTATATGTATATATATATAGTTGAGCAACTATTAACAAAGAGTGTATCTGGGGTGTATGTGTGCATTTGTGTACGTGTGTGAGTGTTAGAGTGTAGGGAAGTGGAGGGATTGCGTGTTGCCTAACCAATTGTAACTAACCTTCAGCAGCTTAGGTACTAGGAATTGCTTAGGCTAAACGATTAAACGACATTTAGTGTATGTGAAGTATTTTAATAATGTACTTATTCCAAATTTGAACTATATATATATATATATATATGTTCCTTAAAACAGTAATATTAGATATGCATATATATATATATCATTTAGTGCTCAGTCGCATTACTATTTTCATGAAAACATGAGTAGAGTATACATTTTGGAGTAGGGTATAAGATCACGCCTCTTCATTCACATGAAATATCGATAACTGCTGCAATCATATATATATATATTTATTTATATACACATATATAGTTATAATCGTGTGTTCTTGGAAAGTACAACACCAATAAATATGAAAACAATTTCGGCATAGCCGAAAACACTATGCCCTTGCCAAATCGTTAAAAATAATTAATAATAAATAAACAATTATTGAATTCATACATTAATTACTATAATTTTAAATTATAATTAATTTGACATGTTTTTTAATGACTTCAATAAACCTTATCTAATTTTACTTTTCAGTTTTACTTAAAATTTGCTTTTTACTTGGAGTGGCGAAAATCGCTCTTCAGAACAGACACAGACAACGAATACATATATTATATATATTAAATATTATATGCATTAAATATTAGATATAATAAGTATTATATATTTCGATAATATATTTGAAGAAGGCATAAACATATACATAATTGAATTAAATGTACCTGACGCACTTGCGAGTCTCGGAAAGCCGTTATAACCGGTTCGTGTGTGGTTCAGTGTGATCGGGCCTTTAGTTAAGTTCGATTTTTGTACAATCAATAAAATTATTTCACTCAAACGACTACAGCACAGATTAATTCATTGATAGACAATAGTGAACGAGAGAGAGAGAGAAAGAGATAGCGAGTTTCTGTGTGAATGTGTACGTGTGTGTGTGTGTGAGCGAGAGAGGATTACGTACCTCTGGGGAACGGATTAACCGTTAATGTATAGAACTCAACTCAAGCTTAAGGCAACCCTGACCCTGATCGGCTGGCAAAATTCACATTAGAACGGATCGTGATTGGATCGTGGATCCCTGGTTCGGCTGTACCGCTGCACCGAACCACGCGAACCACCAAAGCACATGCCATTCCCATGCAAACGCGATATCTGTGTGGGTGTTCCATTATATCACAATATATATGCATTTACTTAAAAGAATTTTCTATATATATATAATTTTTTTTTTTTTATTTATTTATTTATGGTTTGGTTTTTTTGTTAGTTAATTTGTTGTCGAGTGGTAAATACCTGGTACAATCAATTTGAACGTATCTCCAATATATCAAGTACGACAAGGATACTCTCATTCCCAGCGTTTTGTGCGTTATATATTCAGTTTGCTGTATATCTCTGTCGCTGTCGCTGTCGCTGTCTCTGTCTATGTGTGTGAGCGATTGTGTATGTATGTATGTATGTATGTGTGTATATATAGATGTATGCTGTTCCCATTAACCAAATTCAACTAACCTGATTCCATTTTTAACTCATTTTCACTCATCTCGTGCATATGGAGAGCCTAACCTCAAAGGACTATAATTTGAAGTGCTTGTGTTCTGTTCTGGTAATTCCACATTTTTTTGCACTATATTGCACTGATAGCGTGAGTTGCTATCTACGATCCAGAGAAGTGCAACAGAGAGACGCTTCTATGTTTGCCTGTTCCGGTTCTTATTTTGTTCCGGTGCAGAAATACGCGTGTAGTTGGAATATGTTACGTTGGAACAAATGGAATTGGAACATGCCTAACAACTAAGTGTTTTGTACACTGAAAGGCACTTACGTTGAAACAATTGCAATTGAAACATTAATCAAAAATTTATTGACACTTGTGAGTTTGGTAAAAATTTAGTGTATAAAAAATAAACTAAACATATGTTCCAATTCTGCATTCCTAAGCAGCTGGGCCCTTGGTTTTAAATTTTTTATTTATTTGTATTTTGATTTGATTTTATTTTTTTTTTTTTAATATTCAACTATTTGCATGTTTCATTCCATTATTCCTATTAAAGCACAAGAACGATATATATATATATATGAGATATATATAGGATAAGACCGAAACAGGCGAGTCTCGTGCAAACGTTAATCTGTCTCTAGTATAAGAACTATTTCTGTGTTTGTGTCTCTGTGTGTTTTCTCAGTTTCTTTTTTTGAGTATTTTTTTTTAGGGTTTTTGTTTTTTGACATTTTGTGCCTGTCTCTGTACAGATGGAGATTACATATGGAGTACATATAGATTTGCTTTTTTTGTTTCTTGGTTGGACTACGAGTACGTGTACAAGTTGGAGTTATATGAATAGCGTTATAGATAGTCTGTTGTTGAACTCACCTCAGGTCCTCGGCATGTTTGGCACAGGTGCACACGTGCCCCTTAGACTGGCTGATCTTAATGTGTTTTTTTTTTTTTTTTCATAGATTATTGAAATGTATTATTTTAATATTCTGTTTTGGAGTACCTCGATGCTGCATGGAGTGTGTGGTGGTGGTGGTGATGGAAGGGGGGTGTGGCGCTTGGCCAGAGTTGCTGTTGTTGTTGTTGTTGTTGTTGCGCAGTATCTTCAACTAACTGCATTTTGCATTTCATTTGCAAAAGTTTTGTAATTTTCCTGTGCTCTTTTTTTCTTTTTATTTTTTTTATTATAGTTTGTCTCAGTTGTTTCATTTTGCTGTTTGTTGTTGTGTTTGTTCCTGTTGCTGTCACCGTTGTTTTGGTTGTATCCTAGTAGCGGCTGCGACTGCGACTGCGACCATGCCGCTCCCGACTGTCGTGGCGATAATGATGATTGTGACTGCTCCGGCGGCTGCTGCTGCTGCTGTTGTGGCTGCCGCTGCGCGAATACGAATGACCATGGTGCGATTTGTGATGATCTGTGCAAGGGTTGAAAGACAGTTAGACAAAATGCCAAATCAAAAGCACTCAGAAATTAAATAACTGTGCCGTGCGCAAACTTACGATGCCGCCTGTCCGACGATTGACGATTGTGCGGATAGTCACGACTGCGTTCCCGATAGTCGCGCTGATCGCTGCACGAATTCAATTGCAATAGACATAGAGAGAGAGAGAGAGAGAGAGAGAGAGAGAGAGAGAGAGAGAGAGAGAATGTATATAGTAAAGATTATACACATGTGTATGTATGTGCTGCTTTACCGCCTGCTGTCGTAGCTGTTGTGAAAACGTTGCACACGATCATCGCGCCGTCTGCGTTCCTCGTCTTCGTGCTCCTTCTGACGACGCTCATTGATTTCAGCGACAGCATTGCGCAGCTTCGAATAGCCCAAATGCTGTTTGCCCATCAAATGATCCTCGATGCGCTGCTGTGCATCGCCCACAATGAGAAAGGCGCCGCATATCTCGCAGACCTTCATTTGTTTCTCGGGCAGCACCTCGTGCGACCAGTTCGCCTTGGACTCCAGTTTGTTGTCATCGGCTGATGGCGATGCGGCAGCAGTGGGCGATGTGCCGTCACTTGATGTAGTTGTTGTTACTGATGTTGTGGTTGTGGTTGTGGTTGCTGTTGCCTCATCAACCGATTCCTTCGATTCGTTACTATCGAGGGCACTCGCATCGTTAGCCACGTTTTCTGCGTTAGTTACGGGACTGGCAAGTGGTGGTGGCGGCGGCTGTTCCACATTTGTGGCTTCGGTCGCTATTATTGTTGGTGTGGTGGGTGTGACTGTTGCTGTTGTTGGTGTAGTTGTCGTTGTTGTTAGTGGCGATGGTAGTGGAGCCGCACGAAGCTTTTGAAAGTTTTTCATGTTCGTCTCATACTGTTGCTGCAGCGTCTCTTTCTCCTCCTTGAGCTCCTCGCAAAGGGCCATCAGGTCCTGGGCCTGATCAACATCGCCGCGTATGCCCGCCTCCTCAGCCTCCGCCAATAGCTTGTTAATGCGTGCCGTCAGATTGTTAAGATGCTCTTGATGCTTGGCCGCTTGCGACATTGTCCCCGATGGATGATCACGCTGCATTAGCTGCAGCCGCTGCTTACCCTTCTGTATCTTCCGATCGACATCGTGCAGCATCACATTACAGAAACGCAGAAACTCATCCTCCGTATGGCGTTTGCGCTGCGACGGACGTGCCTCCTCATACAAGTGTTTCGCCTCCTCGTCGTGGATGCGTGTACACGGACCCAAGTCCGCACGAGTATTGATAAACAGATCGTGCGGACAGAATTTCACATTGTAAAATTGACAGAACTGGAAGAAGAGATAATGCAATAGATAAATTCATAAATCGATTAAACATGATTGGGAATTTAACGAATTGTTATTGAAACGTATTTTAAATGGTATTGTAGCACTTCCAGCATCATTTGAAACGAATGTAAACAACACGGTAACACAACTTTCGCTATGCACTGTGTTTAGCCGGCAATAAAAACAATGCAATTAAAATGATCATAAATAAGTGCGGCGGCACTTGACATTGCCAAGAAATTCGATTATATCACATACTGAGGACGTCTATAATAATAATTCATACATCATTACCATCTGGCTGTGACTTACCTCTGGATCTTCCCAATTGACCGCTTGCCCAGCTTCAGACGGATGCAAATTTCGATTGCGGCCCATTAGCTCATCGAGCATTTGTCTGGCAGCGTCCACCATTTTGGCTGTATGCGTGCGCTGTGTGTGTGTGCGAGTGTAGGAGTAGGTGGACTGCTGCTACTACTGCTGCTGACTTGGTTAAATCAGTTGGCAGTAGCAGGTGCTGTGCAAACGTTGTTGCTATTGCTGTACTAACGTAGCGCGCGTTTAATAGATGTATTCCATGAAATTGATTTTGATTGATATAAATCTGCTTTATTAAACTTAGGAATCAATAATTCCCTAGTCAGCTCACACGCGTTAGCGGTGGTAGCTTGCGGAAAAACCGGACGTCGAAAGATCAATATATCGCACTGTTCGTAAAGTGTTGCCAGACTGTTTCCCAATGGCACTGATATTTTGTCGCGCGCAAATATCGATATGATTTTATTTAAATTTAATAAAAACTAACAGTGTACAAGACAAATTCAGACTTTAGTATTAATATATGTAACATTATTAATATATAATACATTTATTATTATGAGCACTATAAACACGCATACGCATTTATGCACATCGATTATTTGAGTCGTTCAATTACCGATAGTTCACACGAAGCTGCTGTCAGCGCGAATTGTCAAAAAAGGCGCGAAAATTGGCACAAAAGAAACACGCAGTAAATAGCATCAGAGTCGGCACACAATTTTTTAGCGCGTTTCAAAGTTATTTGTTGTGAAAGAATTAAACGAAATGGATGTTGCGGATGCACAAATAGGACAACTGCGCGTCAAAGATGAGGTTGGCATACGCACCCAAAAACTCTTTCAGGATTTTCTTGAGGAGTTCAAAGAGGATGGCGAAATCAAATATACTCGCCCCGCCGCCAATCTTGAGTCGCCCGATCGCTGCACGCTCGAAGTGAGCTTCGAAGATGTTGAGAAATATGATCAGAACCTGGCTACGGCCATTATTGAGGAATATTATCATGTGTATCCGTTTCTCTGCCAATCCGTCTCCAACTATGTGAAGGATCGCATTGGCCTAAAGACCAACAAAGATTGTTATGTGGCCTTCACGGAGGTGCCGACGCGGCATAAAGTGCGCGATCTAACCACTTCGAAGATTGGTACACTCATCCGTATCTCCGGCCAGGTGGTGCGCACACATCCCGTTCATCCGGAGCTTGTGTCCGGCACTTTTATGTGCCTCGACTGCCAAACGGAAATCCGGAATGTTGAGCAGCAATTCAAGTTTACCAATCCGACCATTTGTCGCAATCCCGTGTGCGCAAATCGTCGACGTTTTATGCTGGATGTGGAGAAGTCACTGTTCCTTGACTTCCAGAAAATACGCATCCAGGAGACGCAAGCGGAGCTACCACGCGGCTGTATACCGCGCGCCGTCGAGATCATCTTGCGCTCGGAATTGGTGGAGACGGTGCAGGCTGGCGATCGTTATGACTTTACCGGCACCCTCATTGTGGTGCCGGATGTGAGCGTGCTGAGCACGCCGGGTACCCGAGCTGAAATGGGCTCTCGCCACAAGCCAGGCGAAGGCGCCGATGGTGTCACTGGACTCAAAGCTCTGGGCGTGCGAGAGCTGAACTATCGCATGGCTTTTCTGGCATGCAGCGTGCAGGCGACCACTGCACGCTTTGGCGGCACGGATTTGCCCATGTCCGAGGTGACGGCGGAGGATATGAAGAAACAGATGACGGATGCCGAATGGCAAAAGATCTATGAGATGTCGAAGGATCGCAATCTCTATCAGAATCTGATCAGCAGTCTCTTTCCTTCGATATACGGCAATGATGAAGTAAAGCGCGGCATACTCCTGCAGCTCTTCGGAGGCGTAGCTAAGACAACGACGGAGAAGACCTCGCTGCGTGGCGATGTCAACGTTTGCATTGTCGGCGATCCGAGCACAGCCAAATCACAGTTTCTGAAGCAAGTCTCCGATTTCTCGCCACGCGCCATCTACACCTCGGGCAAGGCATCCTCGGCAGCGGGTCTAACCGCCGCCGTCGTCCGTGACGAGGAAAGCTTCGACTTTGTAATTGAGGCGGGTGCCCTGATGTTGGCAGACAATGGCATCTGTTGCATTGATGAGTTCGACAAGATGGATCAGCGTGATCAGGTGGCCATACACGAGGCCATGGAACAGCAGACTATATCGATAGCTCGCGCTGGTGTCCGAGCCACTCTTAATGCACGCACCTCCATCCTGGCAGCTGCGAATCCCATCAACGGACGCTACGATCGCTCCAAAAGTCTGCAGCAGAATATTCAGCTGTCGGCTCCGATTATGTCCCGTTTCGATCTGTTCTTTATTCTGGTGGACGAGTGCAACGAGGTGGTGGACTACGCGATTGCCCGCAAGATCGTGGATCTGCACTCGAACATCGAGGAGTCTGTGGAGCGAGCGTACACGCGAGAGGAGGTGCTGCGCTATGTGACATTCGCACGCCAATTCAAGCCGATCATTGGCATGGACGCGGGCAAGATGCTCGTGGAGAACTATGGCCATTTGAGGCAACGTGATACCGGCTCCTCGGGTCGCAGCACTTGGCGGATAACTGTACGTCAGCTGGAGTCAATGATACGGCTGAGCGAGGCCATGGCCAAGCTGGAGTGCTCCAATCGTGTGCTCGAGCGTCACGTCAAGGAGGCATTCCGTTTGCTCAACAAATCTATCATTCGCGTCGAGCAGCCGGACATTCACTTGGATGACGATGAGCCACTCGAAATGGACGATGGCATAGAACACGACATAGACATGGAGAACAATGGTGCGGCCGCCAATACGGATGCCGATGCCATGGACACATCTGGCAGTGCAGTCCAAAAGAAGAAGTTCACACTGTCATTCGAAGACTATAAGAATCTGTCCACCATGCTGGTGCTGCATATGCGTGGCGAGGAGTCACGCTGTGAGGTGGAGGGCACCGATACGGGCATGAGACGAAGCGATGTTGTCACCTGGTATTTGGAGCAGGTGGCCGAGCAAATTGAGTCCGAGGATGAGCTCATATCCAGGAAGAATCTCATCGAGAAGCTAATCGATCGTCTCATCTACCACGACCAGGTCATCATACCGCTGAAAACCACCAATCTGAAGCCCTTCAGCAAGAGCCCCAAGTCATCAGCTGGCGATGATGAGCTGGAGAACGATCCGCTCCTCGTTGTCCATCCCAATTACATAGTGGAGTAATCTCTAACAGCTAGTCCTGGTCTACAATCATTCTTTCATTTACTTTCATTCGTAGTTAAGTTTGTGTTTTTTTTCTTCTATATATATATTCCATATTCACAGCTGATTTTGTTAGGCTAGATTTCATATATTTTATAAGAATTAACAGTAAGAATTAAATGTAATTAAAAGTAATTTTCATTTAAATGCTCCAAATGAATAATTACTTTTTATCTTTAAGCCGTACAAATTTCTAAACTTAAGAATATAATGCATTTTCATATTTTTTTCAAATATTTAACGTTTTGTAGATTATGTCTTCAATAATAAATATATATTTTCTGGAAATCAAACATATTCGAATTGTGTAGACAAAATTAACGTCTATCGATATATTTACCATTTCCATTTGCTGTCGCTAAAAATGTTTCCAAGAAACGGCTCAGAACTGCGGGCCAAGGACTCAATCGTGAACCGGTTCACTGACATCGGTTCATTTGCTTTGCAGCCCAGCATCTGACCCGAAAAAAATGACGGAACTGAAGACATATCAATTGTTTTTTTTTTTCTTTTAATTGTACATATGCGTTGGTAAATTGCCTAATTAATGACAATGGCGGACCAAAACAAGAAATAGAAAACTTCACACGAAGCTGCTGCCCGCCTTGGCATCCCTAACGTTCGAAGGTGTAGTGTTTAACGCCGTCAGCGGGAAATTGCTTGGCGGCCACGGGCCGATACATTTTCTTGTCGTCGAGCCAATAGTATAGGGCCAGGCAGCCACTCATCACACCGACGAAACTCAAAACGTAGAAGTTACTGCTGTAGCGGGGATGATCGGCCTGCGAGTAACGATCTTCGCTGTACAAATCGTGATTCGTCGAAATCTGTCAATGAAATATATTTGTATAATTAATGTTGCACAGCATAAACTCAACAAACTGACTGGCTCGTTGAAGTTGCGTTTGATCTCAGGATAGTCATAAGGATAGTAGTTATCCTTATTCTCTGTGCCGAGGCCGCCACCGACTTTTGGATAATCGCCATAGCCGAAGCCATCATCCGC
This sequence comes from Drosophila fulvimacula, assembly GCA_035045555.1. Lineage (NCBI taxonomy): Eukaryota > Metazoa > Arthropoda > Insecta > Diptera > Drosophilidae > Drosophila > Drosophila fulvimacula. The sequence goes on along the minus strand of JAWNOX010000110.1, from coordinate 1,566,446 downwards.
GTAGGGTTTGTACTCTTCGGGCAGCAGATAATATTTCTTGGCAGCTGCCTCGCGTTCCTGTTGGGTTTTAGGATATGCTCCCGGCATGAAGTCCTTATTCCAACCGGCAACTAGAAATAGCGAAATGCTATAGTCAAAATCCCAATCGCAGAAGTTACGTAAACAAAACAGAAACTTCAACAAAATGCACTTACGATTGCGGACAATGTGAGCCTGCAGAGCTGGATTGGCAGCGCTCAGCTTCTTGACCAGACATAGAGATTTCATTAACGCTGACATTGTATGGGCAATGGCGTTAGTTAGCTTCTCAATTTACAACTTATGTACAGCAATTTTTTGCTCGCCTCGCAGCAATTCGGCAACGGCAGTCACAGCTGTTGCTTAGAGGTGAGCGATAATAATACTATAACTGCTCACTGCGATGAATTTATTATTATCGATATACATTTGGAAACGAAGCAATCGCCTATCGCACTTATTGTTATTGTTGTGTTGCGTGCCTGGTCCCCGCCAGTTGGAGAGCGAGTGAAATATACGCGGCTTTATTCTGTTTGGCAACTGCTGTATTTAACTATTTATACATATTATAAAAATGGTGCTACCGCTTTTGCAACGCTCTACGCTTCGTGGCGTCCAACAGTTGACCAAGCCATGGGCAAGCGCAGCGTGCAGTCTTCGCATGGTAAGGAGATTTATCGTGAAGTGTGCGTGCTTATGTAATTTTGCATTTTATTTTTCACCTGCACTGCCCCTTTTGGCCAACTTTTATTGCCCCGGTGCAACACTCAAGGCCTTCGGGCGGGGAACAAACCTCTCTAAAATACACAGAAGCATTGCATATATTTCCAATTGGAATTACAGCTGTAGCAATTGCCGGCATTTCATAATCACGTATACTATGCAAATGTGGGCTGATTATGAGACGGTGTCCCGATAATGAGTCAAATAGAGGTAGCAGAAGCTGCTTATAAATTAAAAACAACCTATTAATTAATTTTGGCACCGACAAAAAGTGCAACAAGTTTTAGACTTCAGTCTAATAAGATCAAAATGTGATATGTGGAACGTATGTAAAAGGTATTCCAATTGGATTCAGTAATAACCAACTGGAACGTAGTGTGAGAAGTTCAAACTAAAACTAGATTGAAACTTTGATTGTAGAAATCAAAGAAATTTATACAAATATAATTTGTAGAAAATCACATTAGCTTAAAGCATTATTACAGAGTGGATCTTCTACAGGGTATTTTTAGGTCAATAATCATTTTTAATTTTCTCGAGTTCAATTTCACACGCATTTATGTATGTAAGCATACATACATACATACAAACATACATTTGCTTTACAGAAGTATGCTCATATATGTATACATATGTATTACATAGATATATTACATATTTTGAAAACTGGCTCTATCAGCTGTCTATAACTCTATTCTGGTTTTTTGATAATGCTAACCGGTTAATTGTATTTAGTTGATGTTCTAATTGGAAATGCGGACTCTATTTCGCTTCACTGCTTGGCGTCCACTCATTAACTACCGTTGCTTGTTAGCAACGCTTCTGCTTTGCTCTAATCTCTCACACATGAATTGTTTTTTTTTTTACTCGATTGTCTTATATTTTAGCACTTACTTATGGCATATTTACATATAGCGGGTCTATAAAGTATAAATCTCGTGCACACACACACACATTCAAGCAGATTAGCTTACAATCACACACATATATATACATACATGCACAGGCATAAATTGCGCTGAGCACAGAAGGCGCGCCCCGTGGGTCGCAATCCTCATTTCGGCATAGGCGTACTTTATATGCTCTGTAGGAGTGGCTAAATTAAATAAAAAATATGTAATTTTAATAATATAATTAAAATATTTACTCATTTCAAAACTAAGACTGGCTTAACCTCTTTGTTATGTTTAGAGCAAGTTCAATTGAATTGGGTCATTTGGTTGAACTAGTGAACTATGCTCAATGAACAATTTATTTGCATATCCTTCATGAACTGTGGATAAATGAACTAATGTATTAAAAATGAACCAATTCATAGGAGTTAAACTAGTATTGGGCACCTCTAATGGTTATTTCGCTTGTTTTATGAGAGAAACTCAACAAGACTTACTAAACTGTGTTGTAGGGCATCTGAGAATCATGCTGGCCCAGCCTAAACAACATGCCTTACTTGCTGAGCTTGTTCTTGCTTTGATTTTTCGCCACTGTCCGCATTTTGCTGTTATTGTCGACTTATCTGATTCGCCAGTCATCCGACGGAGCCGCTGGCGAACGGAATCATTTAATTACGTGTAGCTAAGTCAAGCATAATGGTCAGATACCTGCCAAATATTATATATATAATACATATGTACATACATATATGTATACCGTATTCATAAACAGGTCCTTTCTCGTTGACAGGCCTCACAAGAGTTTCGCGTGGAGAGCGACACCTTTGGCGAGCTGAAGGTGCCCGCTGATAAATACTATGGCGCCCAGACAATGCGCTCCCAGATCAACTTTCCCATTGGCGGTGCCACCGAACGCATGCCGGCAAGCATTTGAATCTAGATTATTTAATCGTTTGACTAATTGTGAGTTCGCAACAGAAACCCGTTGTCCAGGCCATGGGCATCTTGAAGAAGGCCGCCGCCGAGGTCAACAAGGAGTTTGGCCTCGACCAGAAGGTTAGCGAGGCCATCTCGAAGGCCGCCGATGATGTCATCTCCGGCAAGCTGTACGACGATCACTTTCCCCTAGTCATCTGGCAGACGGGCTCTGGCACCCAGAGCAACATGAATGTCAACGAGGTGCGTCCACTATTAGTCACAATCTTATATGTGCTGCTCATCCATTTGCTCCTTCGTTCATCAGGTCATCAGCAATCGCGCTATTGAGCTCATGGGCGGCAAGCTGGGTTCCAAGACTCCCGTGCACCCCAACGACCATGTGAACAAGTCACAGAGCTCCAACGACACCTTCCCCACGGCCATTCACATCTCGGTCGCCCTGGAGTTGAACAACAATCTGAAGCCAGCTATTAAAACGCTGCACGACGCGCTGGCCGCCAAGTCGAATGAGTTCAAGGATATCATCAAGATCGGCCGCACTCACACCATGGACGCTGTGCCCCTGACACTGGGCCAAGAGTTCAGCGGCTATGCCCAGCAGCTAGCCTACGCTCTGGAACGCATCGATGCCTGCCTGCCCCGTGTCTACGAGCTGGCTCTAGGCGGCACTGCCGTCGGCACCGGCCTGAACACCCGCAAAGGCTTCGCCGAGAAGTGCGCCGCCAAAATAGCCCAACTGACGGGCCTGCCCTTTGTGACTGCCCCCAATAAGTTTGAGGCTCTAGCTGCACGCGACGCCATGGTCGAGGTGCATGGCGTGCTGAACACCATTGCCGTCAGCCTCATGAAGATTGGCAACGATATCAGATTTTTGGGCTCGGGACCGCGTTGCGGCTTGGGCGAGCTCTCACTACCAGAGAACGAGCCGGGCAGCTCCATAATGCCGGGCAAGGTGAATCCCACACAGTGCGAATCCCTGACAATGCTCTCCGCCCAGGTGATGGGCAACCAGGTGGCAGTCACTATCGGCGGCGCCAATGGACATTTCGAGTTGAACGTCTTCAAGCCACTGATTGTGTCCAATGTGCTGCGTTCCATCCGCCTGCTCTGTGAGTTGACTAGGCTCAGCCAAATCTAGCTCCAAGCGGATCTCATCCAATTGCTCTTATCCCTTTCACTTTGCAGCCGATGGCAGCCGCACCTTTACGGCCAACTGCGTGAATGGCATTCAGGCGAACAAGGAAAACATTGCGAAGATCATGAACGAGTCGCTGATGCTGGTGACGGCGCTCAACCCGCACATTGGCTACGACAAGGCGGCCAAGATCGCGAAGACAGCGCACAAGAATGGCACCACGCTGAAGGAGGAGGCCATCAACCTGGGCTATCTGACGGAACAGCAGTTCAATGACTGGGTGCGACCCGAGCAAATGCTGGGACCCAAATAAACACTTCTCTAGCTCCATTAAGCGTAAAGTCGACTTTGCTCGAACTGTCAGGATGTATTTGATAGGTGACCGGCAGGCGTACGTCCGAACTGCTCAGTCTCACTCCGAAAATCCAATAAAAAGCATCTTTTTTTTTCTCTTGAACATAAACTCTATGAAAAGAAACGAATAGACTTTTTTCACTTCAATTCCTATCAAAATTATCAATTGAAATACTTGGTCGAAATGCTGTGTAAGAAGCGTAAGCTCCTGTGTCCGCCGCACCTGGTCCTGAAGAGCTGGCATCATCACCTGGCGACGACGCTCTCGCTGCAAAAGAAGAAATCAAAGGGCGTAAGTTGTGGCTTCTGCTTTCTGCTGGTCAGCTCCCGTGGACTGTCGGTTCACCAACCTCCTCTTTGCAGAATGAAGACTTTCGTGTGGAGAAGGACACCTTCGGCGAGCTGAAGGTGCCGTCGGATAGGCTCTACGGCGCACAGACTATGCGCTCTGTGCTCAATTTTCCCATTGGCAGCATTGGCGAGCGTATGCCGGTAATTAATCCCGTCTATTTCCTCCTCTGTCTCTATCCCTCTCCCTTCCTCCATCTCTCCTCTCACATTGACATTTGCTTGACAGAAACCCGTCGTCCAGGCCATGGGCATTTTGAAGAAGGCCTGCGCGAACGTCAATAAGGAGTTCGGCATGGACGCCAACATAGCGGATGCTGTGTCGTGCGCCTGCGATGATGTCATCTCCGGCAAATATTATACCAAGGGCCATTTCCCATTGGTCATCTGGCAGACGGGCTCCGGCACACAGACGAACATGAACACCAACGAGGTGATCAGCAATGCAGCCATCAAGGCAATGGGCGGCGAGCTGGGCTCCAAGAAGCCCGTGCATCCGAACGATCATGTGAACAAGTCGCAGAGCTCCAACGATACCTTTCCGGCTGCCTCACACATATCCGTCGCCTTGGAGCTGAACAGGCGTCTGATACCAGCCATCTCGTATCTGCGGGATGCCCTGCACTGCAAGGCAGTGGAGTACAAGGATATCATTAAGATCGGTCGCACCCATCTGATGGACGCCGTGCCCATGACCCTGGGCCAGGAGTTCAGCGGCTATGCACAGCAGCTAACGAATGGGCTGGCGCGCGTCGATGCGTGTCTGCCGCGTATCTATGAGCTGGCCCTGGGCGGTACGGCCGTCGGCACCGGCCTGAATACCCCCAAGGGCTTTGCGGAGAAGGTATCGGCGCGCATTGCCGAACTGACCAGCCTGCCCTTTGTCACAGCGCCCAATTTCTTTGAAGCTCTAGCTGCACGCGATGCCATGGTCGAGGTGCACGGCGTACTGAACACCATTGCCGTCAGCCTCATGAAGATCGCCAACGATATACGGTTTTTAGGTTCGGGACCGCGCTGCGGTTTGGGCGAGCTCTCACTACCGGAGAACGAGCCGGGCAGCTCCATAATGCCGGGCAAGGTGAATCCCACACAGTGCGAATCTTTAACTATGATATGCGCGCAGGTGATGGGCAACCAGGTAGCTGTAACAGTGGGCGGAGCCTTTGGACACTTCGAACTGAACGTGTTTAAGCCTTTAATCGTGTCCAATGTGCTGCGCTCCATACGCCTGCTTGGTAAGTAGACAGGTGAGGATGATCGATCACCTGCAAGCATTTAAAATCATTTATTTGCAGCGGATGGTGGCGTCAATTTTAGCAAAAACTGTGTGGAGGGTATTGAGCCGAATCATGAGCGTATTGCCAAGATCATGAACGAGTCTCTGATGCTGGTAACGGCTCTCAATCCCCACATCGGATATGACAAGGCCGCATCAATAGCAAAGACGGCGCATAAGAATGGTACTACACTGAAGGAGGAGGCTATCAAGGCTGGCATCACCGAGGAACAATTTAAGGAATGGGTTGACCCTAAGAAGATGTTGGGTCCCAAGTAAATGTATGATTATTATCGAGTGCTTTTAAATACTAGTTTTGAATAAAATTTATGACTGAACAAATCGACATCATCTATCGCATATTTTCAACTATCGATTGGGAAATATCGATGATATTCCAGTGCAGCTCTGTAAAACAAACCGACAGCTGTTTGTATGTTGTGAACTTTGCTTTGTTATTATTATAAAAATTCAACAAAAGTCGAAATCTGGGGCAAAAACAAATCATATTTTTGGCTCTCTTTTATTTTATTAGTTCAGTTTAACGATTCGCATCTCTATTTGTGTATGTGCTGTAAGCCAAACCAACGTAGCGTATACGTGATTATCTAATTTGCTGCAACAATTAATAATATCGATGTTTAACAAATTGGTAACAACGAAAGGTATATAAATAGATAAAAAACAAATATATATATATATTGATATACAAACAGTACGATAAGACGACGATCATCTAGTGACAACCGGAAACTCCATCAACAACAAGGCGAGTTAAATTTAAAAATTATCCGTTTCTGACCATAGAACAAAATCGAAACTTCCATACACATTGTAGAAAAAAATATTGAGAACAGGCTTAAGGACATTTTCATTTGGATACCATAACTATTTGACTGTGTAGATATGTGCATGCATATATATTTCTAAAAAAAAAATAATATAAATTAAAAAACAAAAAAACAGCAGTGTCGGCGGCTATTTCTACGACGCAATACCAAAAAATAGAAAGAGAAAACAATCGTCAGCAGAGCCAGTCAACGTTCGATATATCGATAGCTGGCGATCATACCCGAAACGCATGACAAAAGGTGGCGCCGCAGTCGTAAACAGCGACAACAAGGACAACATAAGCGTCGAATATAATTAAAAGGTGAGCTCATTAGCTAATAAGCAAACAATTCATTTACCATTTTGCATATTATTTCACTCTGCAGGCTTTTCGCACCGTTACTGTCACCAGTGCGGTGTTGTTGTTGGATCGGAGTAACAACAACAGCAACTACAATAAGACCGAACTGCTGTTGGTAAAATGTCTGTAAGACTGTTAACCGTGCGACTGGTTAAACATGGTCGCTACGTTTTGCGCAGCTATTGGAATCGTGAAATACACTCCAACATTTTGGAACAAAGCCAGTTAAAGACACGAAGCAAGCGAGGCTTTCCCCTATCGACCGTCAATGTTTTACGGGTGAGCGCAGAACGCGAATCGGTTTATTTTTATGTATACCAGAGATGGCGTTTTGCCTATGCAACTACTTGCATGAGCGAGATAGCAATAGCCAAAAGCCATGCTAGCAATGACATTTGCCAATGCACGGCTTGCTAGTGAACAGCATACTGAGCGCAAGTGTAATCAAACACCACTGCAGCGAGCGAGACGAAGATAGCGATGAGCGAGAGCAATTGAACTTCTAATTGGATTCAGAACAGTACGAGAAGTTTTTGCGCCTGGCAGATGTCATCCTAGCATAATTTGAACGTTGTTATTAAATACTTGTTGCTTTTTTTCCTTATTAATAATTTTTGTTGCATTTTAGAACTCTGCCGCACCACAGCCGGCGACAAATGTTGTGCCGCGCTGCAGCGTCCCAGTGGCCAGTCCAGCGAATAGTGGACTCTTCCGTTTTGGCCAACATGCACGCAAGCTATTCATTGATAATATACTGAGTCGTGTGACCACCAACTACTCTGAAGAGCTGCGTCAGCGTGCGACACGCAAACTATTCTATGGCGATTCGGCACCATTTTTTGCCCTAATTGGCGTCAGTTTGGCCACCGGTTCGGGCGTCCTGAGCAAGGAGGATGAACTGGAGGGCGTTTGCTGGGAGATACGCGAGGCAGCTAGCCGCTTGCAGGCCGATTGGAATCGTGACGAGATATCCGAGACGTTGAACAGCAATTTCAATATCGATCAACTGGAGGTGGGTCCGCCCATAGCCAAGGGCTGTGCCGCTGTTGTCTATGCGGCCAACTTCAAGGAGAATCCCGTTGCCCAGCAAAGCCACAAAGCGTCCAGTGATGGAACAGCGCGTCCAGCTGTGGCCAAAGCAACGCCAAATCCGAGCTCAACATGGAATCACGAGCTAATGTCGCCGCTGCAGAATATGTCGCGTTTCGTGCACAATTTTGGCGGCTCCGTGGACAACATATACAACTATAGCCAGCCAACAGCTGCTGCCGCCTTTGTCGATGGTCAAAGCCAGATAACCAAGCAGCAGCAAGAGGATAACACGCTGGATGACCAGCACCAGCCACAAACACAACAACAACAACAACAACAGCAACAGATTCATGCCGAAAACGAATCCATTGAGCGCTTTCCGCTCGCATTGAAAATGATGTTCAATTACGATATACAGAGCAATGCACTGTCCATATTGCGGGCAATGTACAAGGAGACGGTGCCGGCGCGTCAACGTCGGATGAACGCCAGCGCCGAGGAGTGGGAGAGGCTCTTGCAGCATCAGACGTTGACGCTGCCGCCGCATCCGAATGTTGTTTGCATGTTTGGTTTCTTTTGTGATGAGGTACGCAACTTCACCGACGGCCACATACTCTATCCGATTGCCCAGCCGCAGCGCATCAATCCGCAGGGCTATGGACGCAACATGTCGTTATATTTGCTAATGAAGCGCTACGATTATAGCCTGCGGGGCCTGCTGGACACCACCGAGCTGAGCACACGCACCAAAATCCTGCTGCTGGCCCAAATGCTGGAGGCCGTCACACATCTCAGCCGCCATGGTGTCGCTCACCGTGATCTTAAGTCAGATAATGTGCTCATCGAGCTGCAGTCTTCGGCCGACGATAAGTCTGGTTCGTCATCATCGCCGCTCTTGGTGCTGTCCGATTTCGGGTGCTGTCTGGCAGACAAGGTTCACGGACTGCGTCTGCCATACGCCGCCAACGATATCGACAAGGGCGGCAATGCGGCGCTGATGGCGCCCGAGATCTTCAATACACAGCCGGGACCGTTCGCTGTGCTCAACTATAGCAAGGCTGATCTGTGGGCGTGCGGTGCGCTGGCCTACGAAATCTTTGGCCAGCCGAATCCCTTCTATTCGGCCAGCGCCGGCATGGCGCGCGCTCAGCGTGAGCTCACCTATTCGCTGAGGAATAGCGACTATCGGCACGAGCAGCTACCGCCGCTGTGCGACTCCTGTCCGCCACTGATGCAGCAGCTCATCTACAACATACTTAATCCAAATCCGTCGAAACGCGTCAGTCCCGACATAGCGGCCAATGTGCTGCAGCTGTTCCTCTGGGCGCCATCCAAGTGGCTCAAGGCGGGCGGCATGCCCAGCAGTCCCGAGGTGAGTCGCAGCCATAACTCCATCGTGCACTCAATATAAATTTCCTCAATTTGTAGATCCTGCAGTGGCTTCTCTCCCTGACCACCAAGATCATGTGCGAGGGCCGTCCCCAGCCTGGCAACAGCAACAGCAACAGCAGCAGCAGCGCCGTCCCGACAAGCGGTCGGCACGCCTATGTGGAGTATTTGCTCATATGCAGCTTTCTGGTGCGCGCTCGACTGCGTCGCATCCGCGGCGCTCTGAATTGGATACAGAATGTGGTCGCTGCGTAAATCCTCGTCCAATTTATATGGTGGAAATGGACATATTTATTGAAGAAACGTTGTTTGCATCTTGTTATTCGCGGAGAGGTGAAGAAAACCAAAAGGAAAAACGAAAAAAAAATAGAAAAAGCGTGTGATACCTAATATATATATGTATATACATATATATATATACATATATATGTGTGTATATATGTGGACACATACATATATATATGTGTATATGTATATATATATCTATATATATATCTGAATACATATATATATCTATATATGCTTACATACATACATATTTTATAAAAATTACAAAATTAGCCGCATATAAAAAAAATCTTTTTTTTTATTCCGTCCGGCTGTCCAGCTGAACGTGGGTCATGGCGACGCTGTTGCAGCTAGATACTGGAAATTTAGAATACTCGATATACGTAAGATGCCAATATCTAGCAGACATGGCGTATATATGTATATATGTGCCCAATAGCCTGTCACGTGGACTTCTGTGTTGAATAAAAAGTGCACTGCAGGCATGGCACATCGGATGTGACTATATAGTCTTCCTTGCTACAGACTAGAGAATTTGGATATATATGCTCGCAAGACCAAAAGGATATGGCGTATATATATCTATAAGCCCATTATATAGCTATATAATACGAAATTCAAATGGAAAATATATAGAAAAATAAACAGACATAATATATATAGACTATAGTAATGAAAAGTCAGACGCATATATATGTATGTATATATATATATATGTATATCTAATAAAGAGGACATTGTTTATTTTCTGATTTGCTTCAATATGAATAATAATCAATATATATGTATGTTGTTAGATGTAACGAAGAGTGCATCTCCGTGTCCCCTGGTTCTTATAGCTATGAGTGTTTGTTGGTTAAATTATATATATGTATGATATTCTAGATCAGTTAGGTCATGGTGATCAAGTAGATTAGCAAGCCCATGATGTCATGAGACTCGTCCACATGGCTTTTGATGTTGGTGAAATTTTTGGTTGGCGGATAGATTTCCACCAGGTTGATGTCTCCCTGCTTGATCTCCAAGATAACGAAAGAAGCCTGGCCGAAATCAATGGAATACAATAGCTTTTTATCATCGGGAATCTGGTTGATGGCACAGCCAAGATGTTCCATTTTCTGGTTAAGCACATCCATGTACACCAGCCAATATTGGTTATCTAAATAGAAATAAATGTATATGTATTTATATATATATATATATATATATATATATATATATATATATATATTTTTTTTTCTTTTTTGTTATATGTATATTTTTATACCAAGGTTGTCGATTTCAGCAACTGTCTTCTCATTCTCAATGCTGACGTTGTTCAGATCTTGCGATATTTGATTCAAATTATCCTCGAGCGTCGCTGGGGCCGGCGGCGATGGTGGAGGCTTAGCGGCCATGGCAGCTTCGATCTTGCTCAGCACCTTCTGTGCCTCGATAATTGCCTTATTCAATTTGGTCAGATCAACATCAATTTTGCGCACGCGATAAGTTTCTTTAGCCATTTTGGAGTGAAGAAAAAATTTGCGAAAATTGAGAGAGCAACGCGGTACGTATTCGACGACAGCAAACGATAAAGTGAAATGTCAACGGAAGTTATCGAATCCGTATTATTTGAATAGCAGTTCAAAAATTAGACACAACTATCGCGTTTATAATAATGGCAAATAGTTATTCACACTTTTGACAATTGAATAATGGCAAATTTAAGATGGCATTCGCTGCATCCTGTGTGCAATGTCATCCTGGATGACTTGCTAAGTGGCACTTCAGCAGAAATGTCGACGTCTGTTGATTCTAGAAAATGCCAAAAATTATTTATTGGAGCCGATTTAAGAGTTACAAAATGTACAACGGGAATGGGCAATAGTCATGTAAGTATACACAACCATTTATTATGCTTTGTCTATTGATTTATATAGTTTTAAATGTATAAACATAAATATATCTGGCAAACAAAATTCATGCTCATCTTCTATGCCACAGCGTAGCCATCTTGGGGTCGCTAAAACTTTGTTGCATTATTTATGTGGTTCATATAAATATTAAAATGAAAATATATACATATATGTATCTGATATATGTTTATATATATGGTAAATATAAGAAACATTAAGCATGCACGTTTCCCATTTGTTATCAGCTATTATCGCGCGCTTGCTCTGGCGCCCACACATTGCCAATTTATCGATATACGATTATTAACTTCCACCCTTACGCGATTTAAATATGCATAAGCAATACACACGCATCAAATTTGACTTTTTAAATGAACTTCATTTTATTTAGAGACTATAATTAATTAAATAATTTGTGAATATAAATTACGTCTCCAATTTGACGTCAACTTTGCTCACGCACAGCTTGTGGTCATAGAACGAGCAGGTGGCCATGTGCAGACTGTGTGACGGTTCCAATTTATCGACACTTGGCGCCCAATCAGCACCATAACAAATGCTCGAATGCTCCTCATAGGTGCCCAGCAGACTTAGCGCTCCCTCTTCCTTCAGCTGCACCACACTAAAGTTTTTATACATGCAGGCCGTTAGGATTAGATCAGTTCGCTGTGGATGCGGCTTGAGCCGCCAGATGCCACCATTTAGATTAAGTTCGGCCAGGCTGCGCTTCATGGTGCGCGTATCGAACACGCGCAACAGCTCATCGTAGCTGCCGGTCAGCAATTGATGTTCGTTCTTGGGATGGCTGAGCAAACAGGTGACACCAGCGCCATGTGCTTTATTTGTCCAGATGCGCTGTGGCTGCTCCTCGTCCGTGCCGCTGCGCAAATCGTAGGCATGCAGCAGGCAGTCGTCGCCGCCGCTGTAAACACGCTGCGGATGCCATCGATCAAAGGCGCATGTCCACGCCTCAAAGCCGTGCGCATGCCAAGTGCAGAGCTTACGGAGCTCATGATGTGCCGTATACTGCAGCTGATGGATATTGCCTAGTGAGTCGGAGACGAGCAGCTGCAGGGCATCATCGACTCGCTGCCAGTCGAGGGCGAGTGCCAGCGCCTTTGACGTCGTATCCAGACTCGTCTCCTCCAGCGCCAGCTGTGCGCGCAGCTGCAATCGTTGCTCGGCGTGCAGCAGTTCGTAGATCTGAAGCTCACCCAGGGCGGTGACTGTGGCCAACAGTGGGCCAGTATCGCAGCTCCAGGTCGGCAACCACTTCATGTCCAATATGGCAGCCGTTTCGATGCACTGCAACCGCTGCAACGAACCATTGGCTCTGTCGAAGGCAAACAAATAGATCCGACCCTTGCGTGGCCGTTGCCCCTCAGTCTGCTCGGCTTCCGCCAGCTGATAGGTGCCGCAGGCAAAATATTTCTCATGCGTCTCATCCTGCTGTGTGCACCATTCCACTGAATCGGCCGAGTATTCGGTGTCCACGTTGTGCAGCGTCGTAAACTGCATGACGACCAACAGAAACAGAAACAGAAGCAGAAACAAAAACAAAACTAAACACGGAAAAGTCGTGCGCTGGTCACTCTGCAAAAGCACAGCGATAGGCTCAAGTGTTATCGATAGGCGCCATATTCTTATTGCTTCTTATTAGATTTATTTTGTTTGTTTTTTCGCTACTTTAGAAAATTAATACGTACTTTCTACTTAGTGCTCGTTTCATATGTTATGGGCTACAAATCATTATGAATTATTTAGGCTTAGTTGTTCACTTTCTTTGCTTATAACATTACATACAAAAAAAATGGGATTAGGTCGGCCAGTTAACAAAATGACCGTTACACTTTCAAAAATGTTACAATTTCTATGAACTATTTTATATGCAAATACATGTGATTTCTCATGAGTTGATTTCTTTTTTCTTTTTTTTTTGTAGTTTTTTTTTGTTTTTTTTTTTTTTTAGCTGCATAATTATATATATTATGTATATATATAGTTAGAGTGCACGTGTGTGTGATTGTTGTTGTTGTTGATTTGTTTGTTTGTTTGTTTTATTTGTTGTGTCGGTGCGTTTCGTTACATTTTCCTTTTGCTCTCTCACACACTTTCTGTTATGCTCATCGTTTTTATTTGGTTTGCCATGGTTATAACGGATGGCATCTCTAATTGCTTTATACATATTAAGATGTATGTACAATGCACTTATTGCACACTCTCTCTCTCTCCCTCTCTCTCTCTCTCTCTCTCTATCTCGGTTACTAATTCTCTCATTATCGTTCTCTCTAAAAGCTATTGCACTAACGTATCCTTAAGCTACGAATGTAAGTTAAAACATTTAAAATTTCATTCCAAAAAAGTTACAAATGTGTGTGTCTGTGTGTGTGTGTGTGTGTTTGTGTTTGTGTTTAGCATTTAAATATAAACGCGCGCCTTAAGGATATATATCTATCTCTCT
>JAWNOX010000110.1:1537500-1550000 GCA_035045555.1 Drosophila fulvimacula | reverse complement strand
CACACATTTGGCATACATTTTTTTAGGCATTATACAGATTTGCGCTTTAATCGGCTTTCGAATTTTTTTTTTTTTTTTTTTTTTTTTGTATATACAAAAGATTTTTTTTTGTTTTTGTTTTTTTTTTTACATTATTGTTAAATATTGTATATAGGTTGGGCTTCTTCTCCGTCTTCTTCTTTATCTTGTCTGTTATGTACAGTGAAATCTCCACTAACGAACTCTTACACAAAGACTATTCCTGCAAATTGTTTAAATTTGTAACATGAAAAAAAAATACTTAAAAATATTTGCAAAAAAAAAAAAATATAAATAAAAACAAATTAAATAAAAAAAAATTAAATAAAAAAAAATTAAATAAAAAAAAAATTAAATAAAAAAAAAATTAAATAAAAAAAAGTTAAGCCCTTTCTAAAGAGCTTTCACTGTACATAATATTTGTTATATATATATATATATATATATATATATATATATATATATATATTCTTATATCTTCAATTAACTTCAAAACATAAAACAAAATATAAGAAAAGCGAAACGAAATGGTTTGAAACACAAAACAAAAACAACAAAATTTGACTTTCTGACTTTTAGTCACTACAAAAAGGAATAAAGCAAAACAAAAAAAATTATATATATATAGATATAGTAAGGCTATAGCTGCTTTAACGAAAAATCAAAATTAGATTTTTCCACTGGTTTAAAAAAAAAAAAAAAAAAAAACAAATTTAACTTTAGTTTTCCTTGAGTTCTGCTCTCTTTTGTTTAGCTAAGTGAAACAAAATGGAATGGAACACAAAAGAAAACTCATTTAAAGAGAGAGTAGAAACTAGAGCTCGCCATGTCTTATTCTCTTGTTATTGTGCTGCTTAGTGAAACAAAGTGAAATGGAACACGCAAGGAAAAACTAACAGTAAAGCTCATATCAAGCAGTAATATTGTAATCTAAAAACTTTGGCCCTGTCCACCTCTACTCCCTGTCTCTCCCTCTCCCTCTCTCTCTCTCGCTCTCTCTCTTTCTCTCTCTCTATTTGTTCTTGTGCTTTTCTTTCATTTCGATTGGTTGTTCTTGCTCTTGACTTGTTGTTCTTGTTGTTGGTTGTTTAGTTCCCGCCGACCTGGCACTGCCTACGGCTGCATACGCACCTGAAGTTCCACCATATTGGCGTATTTCTGCTTATAGAACTCGAGCTGATTGGCAATGCTAAAGTGCGGGACATGCGCCTGCAGCAATTTACCGGTTTTGCCCGGCTCCTCGCCATAGATCTGTTGGACAAAGATGCTGCCCGCTTCGGCAGCTCCACTGCCACCAGCAACTCCATCGATCAGCTGTTGGGCGCCAAGCGAGTAGCGCGGCGGCTGCTGCTGCTGCTGCAGTTGCTGCTGCTGTTGTTGCTGCTGCTGCTGTTGCTGCTGGTGCTGCTGTGGCTCCTGTTTCAGCTGCATCGTCGGCCGCGCTATAAACATATTCTGGCCCATATACTCGATGGCCTGATGCTGTTGATAGGCTGAGGCTGGGGCAGCCGTCACCAAATGCTGATCATCGGCGGCAACAGTTGCTGCCGCTGCCGTTGTGCTATTGTTGTTGCTGCTGCTGGTGGTTGTCGCATTGCTGTTGGCAGGCGCTGATGTGACGTTTGCCTGATTTAAATTAATATTATGCTCATTATTACAATTGGCTGATTGGCCAGCTACGTTTGCAGCGGCGGCGGCGGCAGCAGCGGCGGCTGTTGCCACTGCTAGCACCTGCTGCTGCTGCTGCTGCTGCTGCTGTTGATGTTGCTGCTGCTGCTGCTGCTGCTGCTGCTGAACGGTCAGTGTATTGGAATTGGTCGAATTGGTCGATGAAGACGACGACGAATTCTGAACATGCACCTGCACCTGTTTGTATATCTTTTTCTTTTCTCTGACCTTTTTCGCATAGTCGTTCAGCTTTCTCAGTCTTTCCTTGCGCTCGTCAACCGATTCGCTGGCGATGCGCTGCCTGGCCCGGGCCGCCATCTCCGCCAGTCGCACCTTGCGTTGATCGGCCGTCTCGCTGGCCCGATACATGCGCATCCGTTCGGCCAGCTTGGCGAGACGTTTCGCACGTTGATCCGGTGATTCCATTGCACGCCGGAGTCGCTGCCGTGCCGCATTGCGCACCAGTCGCATTGCCCGCTCCAAATCTGATTCATTCTGTCGCCGTTGGCGATTTGCTTCCGCGTTACGCATCAAACGTTTTCGATATTCGTCTTCACTTTCACGCTGACGTCTCTCGCGCATCCTTTCAGCATTGCGGGCCAACCGCCGTTGTCGCGCCTCTGGGCTCTCGTTCCAGCGTTGCTGATGCTGATGATGATGAATCTGTGTTTGTGGCTGTTGTTGTTGTTGCTGCTGCTGCTGCTGTTGTTGTTGCTGCTGCTGCTGTTGCTGTTGTGTATTGCTGTTGCTGACTGCGGAGGTGGATCCGAGGGGCGTAGGCGGCGGCTGTTGCTTAAGCGAGAGCGGCTGTGTGTAAGCGGGTAATGTTATTTGCAATTGTTGCTGATGAAACTGTTGTTGCTGTAGATGATGTTGCTGTTGTTGCTGTTGAAACTGTTGCTGCTGCTGCTGCTGTTGCTGCTGCTGTTGCTGCTGATGCTGCTGCAATTGCAATTGTTGTTGCTGATGTGTCGATAGGGGTACCAACAGCGCTGACGGATGCTCGATAAGAAGGCGGGCATTTGGGCCATTTATTGCCAAGAGTGTTGCGTATTGTTGCTGCTGCTGCTGCTGCTGCTGTTGTTGATGGTCAAGTGTTGGTTCGATCTTTATCCCATTGGGATCTGGTTCCATTATTTGGCAAAGCCTGAACAACAATCGAAATTGTCGTCAAATTGTTTTCGCTGCTGTTCGTGTTGATTGATCGACTAATGCAATGCCTTTCCAGTCTGCTGTTTTCCAGTCAACAAACAGCGATGTCCCTGTCCTTTTGCTGATATCGATAACTGTTGCTGCGATTGCTATTGCTGTTCTTGCTGTTGTTCTTGTTCTTGTTGCTCGGGCGACAATAACGCTGGCGTTTTGATCGCCGCATTTAACAGCCGTTCTCGTTTTGCCTGCGTTTGCTTTTGCTTTTGCCTTTGCGTTCTTTTGGTTTTTGTTTTGTTTGCTGCTTCGCAATTGGATTTTTGTTATATAAAGAGAGATTGCACTCGTTGAATTATCGTCGTTATCGATATACGATGTGTATGTATGTGTGTCTCTCTTTTCTTTTATTATTATTTTTGTGCGTTGCGTTTTCGTTTTAACAACTTTTGACTGATATTCGCTCTCTTTCGCTCTCACACACAAACGGGATCCCTCTCTGCTGGTGCCGTCGCTCTCTCGCAATCGGTGTGACTGTTGTTTCTGTTTCTGTTTTGCGCATCACCTTTTTTCAGCTTCTTCTTCTTCTTCTTCTGCTTCTTCTTTTGCTTTTTGCTTGTCAATCAATTTGCAATGTTGACCGCTGCCTCAGCTATTTTTCCTGGCTGCCTGCTCTGCCGGTTGATGGGTGGGGAGGGTGTGATAGGCGGGGGAGAAAAGAAATGAAAACAACAAAAATATTCATACGGATGGCAACAACAACAAAAATAACAACAACAAAAAACGTACGGTTTGTGTCTCAGCTAAATGAAATTGCGCACCTTTCACTGCGGGTTCTCGCCTAGACGCAGCTATTCGTGATTTTTTCTCTCTTTATCGCGTTATTTTTATTTATTTTTATTGTGCAAAAATGCCGTTGCGTTTCGCTTTATTTTCGTTTTAGATCAGTTGACTGTATTTTGCCTATTTTTTTATTTTTATTTTTCTGTATTTTTTTTTTGTGCGTGCGCACGTTTCTTCTTCTTGCTTGATAGTAAATGACAATTGGCGCCGCCACCGTTGCCGCTGGGCCGTTCCAATGACTATACGACTGACTTCCAGTGCCTTCCAATCGATTTTTCACATGATTATACGTTTACACACACACACACACATATGCACACATTGGCTGGTTGGCTGGCACGCATACACACACTCACACACACAACGGCAAACGGCGGTCTCTACACATGCACACATACATACGCACACCCGTCTGTCTGTCTGTTTGTCTGTATGCCGCGCATACATACACACATATATATTGTCTTTTATAGATATTTGTATGTCCTTTGCCACAATTGTTGCATCAGTTGCAATACGTTTAATTGATTTAACACTTTGCCGCTCCAATTTGTCGGCATTTGTGAAACGCACACATACACGACTTCACGCTCTCTACATACATATATATAAATTTATATATAGATATATGTATATATGTATATGCATGAATGTATGTATATATGTATATAAATATATATATTTAGTTTCCCATATTTAACAATTGTTCAATTTGGCGAGAATCGCTTGCGTTTCACTTTTCCTCAATTGTTTTCCCGTTTTCCGTTTGTTTTCCCGAATGTGTACAAAAAACGCGCTAAAATTGTCCGGCAAGTGAAATGCTCCGCCGTTTTCTGTACCAACGCACACAACAACACATTAAAAAATAAATACAACTGGAATGTTGGAAACTGGATGTGTAGGTGTGTGTATGTATACATGTAGCATCAGGCGATAAACGCGATGCCCAAACAGCCCATAAGAGAGAAACGAAAATCTATCGAACAACGTTTGCGCGCAATTTCGATAGGTCCCGATAAGCGCGAAAAATGGCGCGCACATTTAAAACTAGCCAAATTCAATTACATTTGCGAGGATCGTAATAAAAATGCATTTTTCATTTAAAAATTGTGAATGCAACTTTATTCAAGTATTCATTTTGTTTTTAGTTTGCTTCTTGTGTTGGTTTTGAGTGTTGTTTGTTGTTGGTGTTGTTGTTGTACATTGAATATTACAATTACATAAAATATTTCTTTCATGATCTTACATCAAAACAATTTTCTTTTTATGTGTGTGAGGGGGAGCGCTGACAGGGTGGGGGATAGTTATTAGAAAGAGAAAAAAAAAACAATTTGAAATTTCGACTAGAACTTAAGTGGTACGTTTCATATATATGTATATTATATATATATATATATATATATATATATATATATATATATGTATATATTTTTTTTTAATTTTGTTCTTAAATTTGTTTTTTTTTTTTTGCATTTTTTGTTTGTTTTTGAAAGGATTTCCTTTTCTTGCAGCGGTAGGGGAGGGGAGTTCTGTTGCTATAACAATATGCCATATCTATATAATGTGTGTGTGTGTGTGTGTGTGTATGTATGCTTGTGTGCATGTATGCTCGTGTGTGTGTATACCATAAAAAATCCTGTATGAATTGTTTATACGCATGTGGCGCCACACACACACATGCAGACACACACAGGGTTGCTTTGTTTTGAAATTTGTTTTATTTTCGCTTGCTAAGCTATTTTACTGTTGTTTTTGTTGATTGCAAATATGAAACGTGGCAGCTTGCACAAATGAACACCAGATGGCGCACCTGTTGCAGCTAGAGAAAAACAAAATGCCTATTGAAAGTGTTATGGGTGGGCGAGTGCGTGTGTGGCTTAAAATGCAGTTAGAAGACAATTTGAAGAGACGCACGCTGCAATCTGCCAGCACATGAGTCACCCTGTATGCAAACGTCGAAGTGTGTGCGTGCGTGTGTGCATATGTGACCATGTGTGTGTGTGTGTGTGTGTTCACATGGGGTTGAAGTAAATTTTTGTTGCTTTTTGCATTTCGATTTTTGGGGTTTGCTGTTGCTGTGCTGCTTCGTGTTCGTACGTATGTATGTGTGTGTGTGTATCTATATATTATTCTGTGTGTCGTGTATGTATATATGTATGTATAACTATTTCTATATATATATATTTATATACATACACACACGCACGCACGCACATACAGTGCATGCCATGCATGTGTGTATGTATGTATGTATGTATGTTTGTATATATGTATGCACACACATATGCACGCATACTACATATACATGTGTATTGTAAGAATATAATGCATGCATTATAAAAATACTTTTTTTTTTGTGTTTTGTTTTCTTTGCTTTTTTCTCTTTTTCTTTTCATTTTCTTTTACTTCATTTTTGTTGTTAATTTTAACTTATAAAAAAAAAATTCTCACACTTATTTTTGCTGCCAAAAAAAAGTGTTTTCGTTTTTTTTTTCTTCTTCTTTTTAATATTATTATTAATTTTTTGTTGTTATTTATATTTAAATGTTATGCGGCTGTTTTTTTTCCTCCTATTCTGCTGCTCATTTTACTTAATAATTTTTTTTTCTTTTTTTTCTTCTTTTTAGTCATTTCTATGTAAATGTTATATGTTGTTTCCATTTGTTTGTTTTTCTTTATGTATACAATATATATATATATATATATATATATATATATATATATATATATATATATATATATATATATTATTTATAGCTGTGTTGCTTGTTGTTGCTGTATATATTTATATGTATGTATATATATATATATATATATTTCTGCTGCTTGTTCTTCTGTTCTCATGCGGCTCTGCTCACACACACACACACACATGTGCATGTGTACTGCTTCTTCTTGCTGGTGCTGCTGCTGCTGCTTGCACTGCTTCTTCTCTGCTTTCTTCTGCATGCTGCCGCTTCTTCTTTTCCGTGTGTAAGCCTGTGTGTGTGTGTGTGTTTCTGTTTGCACATTCTGATTAGATACCATTTGATTAGATTCTGTGTGTCTGCTGTCTGTGTGTGTGTGGTTGTGTGTGTGTGGGTGTAGTTCTGTTCATTTTTGTGTGCACTTTACTTGCTGAAGCCCGCTTCACAAGCTTCCAATGGATGCGCTCTGATTGGAGTAGCGCGCCAGGCATATTCCTGTATGTGTATGTATGTATGTGTGTGTGTGTGTGTGTGAGTCTGATTGGATTTGTGTGTGTTGCTTAGTAGCCCTTTAGGCGGTCCTCGAGCGGCGGCTTGATCACCTTGGGCGCACTGGCCCTGGAGACGCGCATCCTTTCGGCCGCCTTGGCCAGTCGCTTCTTGCGCTCGTCGTTCGACTCGCTGGCGCGCCGCAAACGCTGCCGGGCGGCATTCTTCATCAGTCTTAGGGTTCTTTGTACTTCGTTTTCGTTCTGCCTGCGCACACGATTCGCTTCCGCATTTTTGGCCAGACGCAGGCGATATTCCGCTTCCGATTCCTTCGACCGTTTGTCACGCATTCTCGCTGCGTTCCGTTCCAGACGACGCTCGCGTGCCTCGATCGATTCGTTGCTGCGCCGACGTGCCGCCTTCTGCGCCCGCGACGACTGATGCCCAAGTGCGACGCCGGTGACAACGAGGCCGGTGGACAAATGTTGATGTAATGGATGCGGCTGCTGCTGCTGCTGCTGCTGTTGTTGTTGTTGATGTTGGTGTTGTTGTTGTTGTTGTTGTTGTGGATGCTGCTGTGGATGCTGTTGCTGCTGTTGTTGTGGATGCTGCTGCTGTGTGTGTTGCTGTTGCGGCGGATGTTGCTGTTGCGTATGTTGCTGCTGGAAGTTGCTGTTGTCGCCGCCGCGCGTGCTGCTGCTGCTGTTGTTGTTGCTGGTCGAATTGTTGTTGTTGTTGTTGGGCGTGTTGTTGTTGTTGTTGTTGGCCCCGCTGTTATTGTTGTTGCTGCTGTTATTGTTACCACTACTGTTATTATTATTATTATTGCTGTTGCTGTTGTTGTTGTTGTTGTTGTTGTTGTTGTTGCTGTTAACAGCAGCAGCAGCTGCCGCAGCAGCCGCAGCAGCAGCAACACCTGTACTCGCACTCGCCGCAGCAGCGGCCGCAACAGTCGTATAATTATTGTATTCAATTAAGCCACGATTGCTTGGGTATAGATGATGCATGGGATTCTCATAGCTGAGATATTCCGGCTTGATGAAGAACGAATCGCGTGCGGTCAGCGGCGCCGTCGGCGAGTTGAGAAAATATAAACGGCTATGATGATCTGTGGTAATGCTGCCTCCGCCGCCACCCACACCCGCGGACATCGGAGAGGGTGTTTAATTGTCGATGGCAAAATGTTAGATCTTTTTGATGGCACCCAAAAACGGTTTTTTTTTTCTTCTTTCTGTAATTTCCTCGCGCCTCTTCCCCCTTGCACACACACACACACACACACACACACAGAGACGCTCGGTCGGTCGGTCGGTCGGTCGCTCGCTCTGTCTCGCTCTCGCGTGCTGTGTCGCTCTGTGTTGCTCTCTGTATTTTTCTAATATTTATTTTTTTGCGTATATTTTTTTTTCGCGCGCGCAATACACACACACACACCTGAGTCGAGGAGACGGCTCGAAAAAACAATGTGGCGAGTAAACAACAAAAGCGACATATAACTAATCAATATGGAAAAAAAGAAACTTCCAAATTCTGATTGGAAGTCACAATTTCCACGATATATACGCACACACAGACGAACACGCATGCACCAAATAATTCGCATGGAAGTGCTGTTTACTCATTTTGGCTCTGTTATGCTCAAAGCGCGAACTTCCAGTTGTTGGCGTTTCTGCTTGGACAGGGGGGGCGTGGGGCGAGTGCTACCGCTATATTCCAATTGTCAAAAGCTAGCCGGCATGGTTGCAGCGAAACACACACACACAGAGCTGCATTTGTAATCGCTAATCGATGGCAAATATTTTCAAATATAATTATAATAAGTCGTCAAAGAAATACACTTGTGTAATAACACATATGTAAATGTATATTATTATAAATAAAATCATTTAATTATGCACTTAGCATCACTTATTGATATATATATATATATATATATATATATATATATATATATATATATATATATATATATATATATATGTATATCATCGCATTGTTATTTCATTTTTTAAATATTATTATTTATTTTTTTACACTCAAATATGGTTTATTTTCAATTGAATGCAATTTTTTTTTTCTTTTTTTATATTTAATTTGCACAAATTGATTATTCTTAACATAAAACTGTTAAAGTTACCTATCGATTTTAATGAAATCGTGCATTTCTTATAGATCGATACATGGTTATGTGTGACAAACAGCACCAATTGAGTATAACACCGATTCAACATTATTGCATTGTAACAGTGCGTTAACATTTAAGCATTTCAAGCAGTATTTTTATGGAAAAGATGTTGCAAGAGCTAATCGTGACTTTGACGTCATAAGACACACGTTTGCCAAATAAAATTGTTAATATTTATATTAAATAGTTGATACCATCTACTATTTATTGTTAGACAGGGGGAAAAAAATAAGGGAGTAAATTTGGAATTTCTTGTTTATTATTTCACAATGTATGACAGCATAACGATTCTGACGTCACTAGCTGCACAGGTCTGACACTCTCAGAGCGCGCTGCTAAACTGCTTAGAGCGCCAATCCACCTTGTACAGTGCAGATGTCATGTGCTGATGTTTTTGGTGTTTGGTTTTTTTGTATTTTTGATTCTTTTGTTTTGTCTTGTCAGATATTTGCCGTGAGCGGACGTCTTATGTTTAGCGCTGCGCTGCGTCGCAGTTTGCGTAAATTGACTTCAAAACAACTGAACATAACTGTAATCATCAGCAACAGCGCATTATTTTTTTTTTGAATTGTGTTTAAAACCGTTTTTGAAAATTCATTAAAGTTTGTGGGCGTTTGTTACAAATATACATAAATAATTATTGAAATCAAATTGTTTTTTTTACTGTTATTTTTTGTTTTGAAAATTGCAAACGAAATGTGAAAATTCGGCAAGTGCAGGTGAAACGAAAAGAACAAATTCAACAAAATTTATGTAAGCAGCTTAAAGAAATCAATTTTAATATATGAATATCAATATAAATGCATACATATGTACATATATACATACATACAATACGAAACGAACATGAACAATAAAAAGCAACTTTACACATTCCAATTGGATTCTCTGCTTGTGTGAAAAACTAATAAGTAAAAAGAAACGGCGAAGTAGCAGCAGCAGCAACTAATAATAACAATAACAACAACAGCAGCAGAGTCGGCAGCGGCAGCGGCAGCGGCAGCAGCAGCAGCATAGGCACGGCAAAGTAGTAGAAGAAGAAGAAGAAGAAAATAAATAGCAATTTCGACTAAATAAAGGTATGTATGTATTTAATATATGCGCACGAGTGTGTGTGTGTGTTACGTTTACTTTACATACAAACACTATATTGAGTTGTAGATATAAATGTGACTCTATGTGTGTGTGTGCATATTTCGTTATTAGTTTAACTCTTCAATTTATTTATTGTTATTATTACTGCTTGTATGGATGTATATATATATATCTATATATATATATATGGGTATATATATGTGTGTGTAGGTATGTATGTGTGCGCGCTGTTGCTGCTGTGTCTTGTTGTCTCTTTCGCCTAGTTCTTATTGTTGTTTGCCATTAACTATGCTCACTTGAGCTGAGCCACTGGAATAGTTACGTTAAATCAGTGCGTGCGTATGTGTGTGTGTGTGTTTGTTCGCGCTTTAGCATGCGGCAGAGATTACGTTGATAATGTTAAGAGTATTTGCTGTGCATATGTATGTATGTATTTATTTATTGTACTCATAGATATTTATAGAGAAGCATAGAGAGAGAGAGAGAGAAAGAGCGCGAGAGAATTTAATTAAGTTAATAATTGCTATAAATTTTCAATTGCAATTGTTATAATTTAATTTATTTATATTGTTCGCTCTTTTTTTTTCTCTCTCTCTGGCTCTCTGTCTCTCTTTCTCATTTTTGCATTTCTTTCGCTCAAGTTTTGTTTCAGTTTAATGACCTCTAGCTAATAACTTTCTTACATTGCGCCATTTTGTCACGTCTTCTAAATCTAACGGACACACACACGCACACACTGGCAAATTGACATTTAGGCTAGGCACATGCATCGATTAATATAATCGATTAATCAGGCGCAGCTGTCAGCGCATATCTAATGCAACCAATTGGAATGCACCTACATATACGAGAGCGAGGCGGAGTGAGAGAGAGAGAGAGGGAGGGAAAGTTATAGCTCTGCGCTGTCATCCCAATTGGAAATCTAGTTGGGCCGATAAGACTGCAGCAGCGGCTGTAAAAGGCGCACACTCAAAGGCATCTTTTAATGATCCTTTGCCCTGCCTTTGTCTGTCTCTTGCCAGCAGCAAAAAAAAACATCGCTTGGCATTTTACGACACATGCAAAACTTGCTATTTAACATAACCATATCCATTTGCAGCCTCGCACACACACACACACACATACACAGACACGGATGCATACATGCATAGATGTAACAGAGTATCATTAAATGCAGATCTCTATAAAAGCATAAAAAAAATTACATTGTTGTTGTTGTTGTTGTTGTGGTTATTGCGTTCGCTTTAAAACGAAACCAAAACCGAACCAAGCCAAAGCCAACAACAACAGCAGCAACTACCTATGCCCACACAGACACACATGCACACACACACACATACACAGCAGCAACAATCCATAATAATCTTCTCGTAATTTATAGTCCAAGACAATTTATGTAATTTACAAATACCAAAAATGAAAGAGATAGCAAATTGACGGCATGTGCAGGAGTGAGTGGGCTAGAGCGAGCAGGCAAACGAGCAAAGCAAACGTTGCAACTGCAACTAACGATAATAACAATAACTGAAAAATATATACACACATATATATACATACATATATCTATATATCTATACATATGTATGTATATGTGCACGCAGCAACAGCAACGACAGTGTACTAAATAAACAATTCAACAAATTTGATCCGAGGCGAACACACACACATATACAAAACATCGTCGACTCGCACACGCATATCAAAATGCATATGAAAAAAAGAAAGAAAAAAAAAATGTGTAAGAAAACGTATAAAACAACTACAGTAAGTGCAGCAGGCAGCGGCAGCGACGTCGACAGCGCTGCAAAAAGCGACTGAATTGTGCAGGCGGGCCGGTAAGACGGGGTGGCAACGCTGACAGTGACTGAGACGGCGACGGCGACTGCGACGTCGGCGCGTACACAGAAAATGTCGTTCGTTTTTGTTGTTGCTTCTCAAGTTTTGTGAACGCATAAAATAACAAGTAGAAGAAAAGGCAAAAGAAGTAGTCGTAGTACCCAGCCATAGCTATAAAGCAGCGCAACGAAGCAAAAATACGCTAATAATAATTTATATATGTGCGTATGTATGTACATACACATATATAAATATATACATATGTATGTATGTACCTATTAATTTATATTTAAAGACTAGTTGGTTATTAAAATAAAGAAAATAAATAATCAGATAAGATCTAAGCAACTTGTTTCTATAGCTTATCAGCTTGCATGTCAAAGTGATTGTGCACACACTGAGAGCACAGAGTATACCAAAGGTAGCAAAGAAACAGAAAATTAAACTAGAGAAAAATTATAAAACTTGCACAAATACACACGCATACACAGAGTCAAACAGAGAGATACAAACAGACACACACACACACACAG
>JAWNOX010000110.1:1522500-1532500 GCA_035045555.1 Drosophila fulvimacula | reverse complement strand
AGAGATGCATATGTATTGTAGTTATGTATGGGGCTAGTAAGTGTAAGTAGCGTGTATTTGTTTTTCATCGTCTCTTTGCTGTTGTTGTTGTTGTTGTATTTCTTTAATAGTTGTCCGTTGGGCACTACGACTTTAGCACACTAAAGCAGCGAGCGGGCCAACAGGAACAGAAAATAGCAACAACAACAACAACAACAACAACAACATCAACAACAAGAGACAAATGTTGAGTTTCTTGACTTTTCTGCCATTACTATTTAGTAGCAGTCAGGCTTTCGTCTCTCTCGCCCTCTCTCTCTCTCTCTCTCTCTCTTTAGTTGTGTCTGTGTGTGCGCTCTTAGTGTATGCCGGCAGTAGCTGTTGCGCTGCTGCGCTGTTGCGCTGCTCTGCCGCCGCTCTTACTCTTTCATTATCCATGCTCATGCATTTTGTATGTTTGTTATAAAATGTAATATTTCCTCATATGTAAACCGCGAGCGACTTTAACATTAACAGCGGCGTCGACGTCGACGTTAGCACTGGCGTTGACGTCGACGTCGACGTCGACGTCGACGTTGATGTTGACGTTAACGTTGTATTCATTACTGTTGCTGCCATTGCTGTTTTTCTTTACTATGGTTTCAATTTATTTAATTTTATTTTAAACTCTAAACAAAAGAGCTTGCAGAGTCGACTCTTGGACAACACAATGAATGCTAATGGCAGGCAGTAGGTGCTTGGTTATGGGGAGGGGGTGGTGGTGGTGGTGGTGGTGGTGGTGGTGGCGTTGCTTACCGATTGAACGTTCCATATGCGGGCAGGGCATATAAAAAAAAATAAACACACACACACACACACACACACACATGTATATATTTATGAATGTCTATATGTATGTGTGTGTGTGCGAGTGTCTTTATAAATTATACAGATATTCCATACATGTACATAGTTATGTTTGTAAGTATACTAACGTGTGTGCACATACATACATACATACATATATTATTGTAGTTATATTCAGACAAGACATGGAGACGGGAATTGTACGTATGTATGTATGTATGTATGTATGTATGTACAAGTACTCGCTCGTACAAATATGTATTGCAAATTGGTTGGGTTTTCAGTTCCAGTTTCCAGGTCGTTGCTGGTGTCTCTAACTGTATGTGTGTGTGTGTGTGTGAGTCGCTGTAAGCGTTTGCGTAGTTATTGCATGTTCTTATTTCTTGTTTCTATTTGCGAGACTCTGAGTGCAGTTTCTAGATCTTATGATTTCCTTCTTTTGCTTCTTCTGCTTCTTCTTCGCCTCTTCGACTTCTCAGCGCGATCCCATCGAAATTTGACTTTGCCATTTGGCTGTTGTTGTTGTTGTTTCGCTTGATTTCCATCATTTGAATAGCACAAGAAGCGCGTTGTTGTCGTCATCTGGAACTGGTTCAGGAATCCCACATTCCTCTCGCCTCTATTGGGAAAAACTCGCATTGGCATTTCAGTGCTGATCATTGTGTGCATTTGATTAGGTGTTGTAAAGTGTGCGTATTTTCTGTTGTCATATTTTGCTGCAATTGGAATTTGGCGTAAAATTCGATTTAATTAACATTTACATACATACATACATATGTACATATATTACTTTATTTTATTTAATATTATGTGTAAAGCTTAGCACACCTTTATCTAGTTTATATTATTATTATTATTATATATTATAATTATATATTAATCAATTTATATACATATATATATATATGTATATACAGATATGTATATGTATGTGTGGCAACTTTGAGCTTATTCCTTTTTGCGCTGTAATCGCGCAAGTAATATGCAGATGTTTGCTTGCCTTGCCTTGCCTTGCCTTTACTTCAGGATGCAAAGCCCTTGGCATTTTGCGTAGTTTTTTTTTTATTTTTATTTTTTTTTTGTGTGCAGCAACACCCGCAGCTAGCCCACAGCTCCTGCTCCCTCTCTATCTCACTCTTACTCCTAGCAGCAGCGACTTGAGTTCTGCCTTTGGCCGTCCTTGCTTACCCTTTTAAGCGTACACACACACACACACACACACACACACACACACACACACACACACACACACACACACACGTACATATAGATATCTTAAGAGAGTGGGAGAGCAAGCGCGAGCGAGCGCGAGAGAACATGAATTTATCGTGTTGTAGTTTCTGTGGCGGTTAACCTCACCTCACCTCAGCTCTCGCAACCGCCTCGCCTCTCTCCCCCCCCCCCCCAATCTTGCATTCGTGCCTTTAGTAGCAGTCATCCGGCTCATAGAGTTTATTTTATTATTTCGTTTCGTTACGATTTTTGCTATTATTTATTTGTTCGCTTCTCACTGTCTGTGTGTGTGTGTGTGTGTGTGTGTGTGTGTGTGCATGTTTTTAAGTTTAGTTTTTTTTTTTTTTTTTTTTTTAGTTTTGACTTGTTTTCTTTTGTGTAATTTTATTTTCGTTTGCGTCGGTGTGTGTGTATCAAGTTCGTATGCCTGTAAGTGTGTGCGTGTGTCTGTGTGTAGCTACGACAGTAAGAATTGTATTACCGTTGTTGTTGTTGCTGTTGTTTTTGGAATCTACACAATAATAAAAAATGCTCGAGTCTCATATATAGATTGGGTTGCGCTCGAAGGTGACAAAGCAGCGGCAGGGGAACGGAGGGGAATAGCTTGTTTGCCTGTCTGCGTGCGTGTATGTGTGTGTGTGTGTGTATTTATTGTGTGCGTGTTTTTATTTTCTTGAATTTCAATTTTTTCCTCTCTTGTTGTTTCTTTTCTTACTTTTATTTATTTAGTTTTCGTCTACGTTTGTTTTTTGTTCGTATGTATTTTTTTTTTTTTTATTTCTCCGACTCTCATTATTAATAAATAGTTTCTTGTTCTCTGTATTCCATTTCAGTACCCAAATCGCCGCCACTTCAACCGCGTCAACGTTTTCCGTCGTCAAAAGAATAAATCAAATCAAATCAAATCAAATCAAATAAAATAACAAAAATATACAAATATCCTCGGGTAACGGTAAAACGCATCAAACTCATTTCGCCACACAGTTTTTATCTGCACGGCGAATTCGGTAGCCACTTGTTGAGTTGTTGTTGTTGTTATTATTATTATTGTTGTTGTGCTGTGCTGTGCTGTGCTGTGTTCGTTTTTCGGCTGTTTCGCTTTGAAGTCCAATGTCGTCGTCGTCGCCGCAGCGGGAACGTGGAACGTAAATAACGGCAGTGCGTCGCTAGAGAGGAACAGAACTGGCATGCAGCTGGCTGGCTGGCCGGCTGGCTGCTCACACGGCTCCATCTCTAACTCCGACTGCAGTTTCAACAACAATTCCAGCAACAATTCTGATTCCGATTCCAATTCAAATTCCAATTCCAATTCCAATTCCAATTACAATTCGAATTCGAATTCGAATTTCCATTCCACTACGACGCATCACATATTCTGCAACAATTCCAGCCGCATATCCTGATCTCTTGATACCGCATCAAAATGGACGCCGAAATATGCAATCCGCAATTATGTCGCATTTGCATCACTTCGCACACAAACTCGATGCAAATGATTTCGATATTCGGCGAGGATTCCCTTTGGCAAAAGATCACAACATTGGCGGATGTTAAGGTAAGAAATTGACTTTCCAATCAGATTGTAACGTAACATACATACATATGCACATGTGTGCGCTTTCCAATCAGATATTCAAACTAGAATCCAATGGGTCATGCAACCCTCGACTTGGGAATCTATTCATGAACTTTTGTCTCTGTTTCCCCTAATTTCTTCTTTTTCTATTCTTATTTTAAATCAAATTTATTTAATTCGAGTTCAAGGTTTAATACGAGACAAAGAATTGAAGATGCGCTAAGTATCTCAATCTCATAGAGAAAGACTTGACCGATTCAAGCTCAACTTAGATAAAGAATAAGAAGCAAACTCAGATTACAATAGGATAGTCAGATATGCTATATCTAGTATATTTACATATATTTGTATAAATTCCAATTTGAATATTGATTATAGCAAAAATCCAAAAGAATTTGAATAAGAGAAAAAAGATTTTTGTATTTTAAAGAATTTTATCTATAGAATTTATGGCATTCAAACTAATATATAGAAAATTAATAAAAAATACAAAAAAAAAAACTATTTATAAATATGTTATCACAGTTAAGACTTAGCAAATGAATACATAAAGTAATATCTTAGGGCAGATCGCCTAGCTAGTACATTTGAACTAGTTCAATTAAGCGATTCATTCAAGTGCGATGTTCTCATATCATTCTAAATGTATGTTAGTTCAAATGAACTGGTTTATAAACGGGCATGAGTAAAGAGTAATGAACTAATGAACTAACGAATAAAGCAATGAACTAATTTATCAATTACAAATGAACTAGTAAAGTAGTGAAGTAATGAACAAATGAGCCAATGAACTAGTAAAGTAATGGCCAATGAACCAATGAACAAATGAACTGATTCAACAAGTTGAGCTAGCCATTCAAGAGTTTTTCTCTCTAAACGGATACAACTGTATTGAGCATATGCATATGTATATATGTATGTATTTATATATATATATATATATATATGTATACATATATATCTTATATAGCGTCCACACTGATATATTAACATATTTCATAGAATAGCCACAATTCACAGCATTTGTTTTTATCTTTTCACAGTAACTCCCATTAAATAAAAACAACAGCAGCAAAAAAAAATAAAAAATAATAAAAAAAAACGTTTCGTTTGCTTTTGTGTGTTTATTTTTGTTCGTAATTCTTTTTTCTGTTTGTTTCTTTGGATCAGTTTCAGCTCGGTTAGTTTTTGGTATTATAAACATACATACATACATATGTATGGATATATTTATGTATTATATACATACAGACATACATATAGTTATTCATATCTTTATATACAATTTAGGGTGAATACGGCTTTTAGCCATGGAATCTTATACATTCATACATACATACATACATATGTATTAATATTTGTTCATAATTCTTCTTATTTTTTTTTTTTAAGTGGAATTTCTTCTGTTTCTTGTGTTTAGTTTTCTTTAGTTTGCTGCTTTTGTAAAATAATTTACCGTTTCAATTGCTGCTTATGCTTGTCTGCTTATAAATACACACACACATACATATTTGTAAATTTTTCTTCTTTTGTTTGACGTCTCTCTCACACACACACACACATACACATAGAGTTGCATACACACATGCACATGTGAATGTATAATTCATATGTTTGGTTTAATTCCATAAATTTTTCTTTTACAATTTCGTGTTGCTGCTGCTGCGCTGCTTTTGTTGCTGTTGTTGTTATTGCTTCTCGCATCTGCGCTCTCGCGCACTATAAACTGCGCTCAGCGCTCTCTCGTCTATTGGCATCTCGCTTGCGCCGCGCTCTCGGCATGCGGCACTCACTGCTCATTCACTTATAGTTTGTCGTAGAGTCGGCTTAGACGTTCGTTGGCCCCTTTGCCACCCAAAAAGGGGGCGGAACGCAGCTGACGGAACTGCGAACTACGACAACGACGGGAACTCTTGTTCCTCTCTCACACTGCTTCGCACCTCAACGCCGACATCGTCGTTGTCGTTGTCATCGTCGTCGTCGTCGGTTGCTTTGCGCTACCGAACGCTGCTTTGATTTTATTCCATTTCATTCCATTCCATTCATGTGTTTTGTTGTTGTTTTTGGTTTTCTTACATACAATTTATTTGTTGTTTGTAATTTTTCCTGAATGTGAAATGTTTTTCTGGTTTTCTAGCTGGTTCAATTTGAGAGCGGCTTAGTCTTAATTTTCTCTCTCTCTCTCTCTCTCTCTCTCTCTCTCTCTCATTTTATTATTTATTATTCAGTTGCTTTGCATTTATATTTCTTTCATTATGAAATATAAGATGGCAAGCAGATCGCGTTTATTATACTTTAAATGAATGTACACATACACACACACACATGCATATGCGAATGTGTGTGTGTGTGTGCGTACTTGAGTATTCTTCTTTGTGTGTGTGTGTGTTTGTATTTATTTTTGTAGCTCTGCTAATTCTTGTGTAAATAAAACAGTTTTTCCATATCAAGGTTTCTGTTTAACGAACATGATTATATGTACATACCTATCTAGCTCTACCTCTGCCTACCTCTATCTACCTATTCTCTATTATTTCTATTTTGTTCATTAAATAATAAAACACACACACACACACACACATAGAAAACCTGTTGAGACGTTTTTCTGTTTCTTTCCCTCATTATTATTATCATTTTTTCTTCATTTTTTTTTTTATTTTTTATTTTTATTTATTTTTGTCTATTGTTCCTTTGGCTTTACAAATTGATTGTGATTTAGTTCGTCGACCCAAAATTATATTAAATAGAAGAAAAAACTCGTTAAGTAAAATCATAAAATGCGTAAATACTAAAAATAAATATGCGATAAAAAAATCACAAAAATCTACATAAACAGGCACAAGATATATGTATATATAAAATGTATATAATAACTGACTTTTTGTATAGGATATATGTATATACATTTATATACATACATAGATATATTTACTAACCTTGGCAAATAGAGTTGAAACACTATTTCCCTATTATGGTTATTATTTTGTATTAATTAATTAAATTTAAGTAATATTAATATTAGTATTTTAAATAGAATTATCAGTTGTAGCATTATTAACATTTTAGTATATATAATATTATATATACCTATGTATATATATTTATTATGAAATTAAATAAATTTATAATATATATTATATATTTATAATATTATTAGTATTATTGTACTGATTATTAGTATTTTTTTTTAATTTTTATTAAATTCAATTTTAGTTCGAATTTTTAATTTTTAAAATTAGTATTTTTACAGTATTATTATTAAGAACATTTTTAGTATTTTTAATATTAGTATTCTTAATGTTAATATTAGTATCTTTAGTATTATTCGTATTATTTTACTATTTATAGTATTTAGTATTATTAATAAATATTTTTGTTTTGTTTTTATTTTACTATGAGTTTGATTAAAATATAACTTGGTTTATAACTAGGAAACCAAGATTAGTATAACAATCTATAGATATGTATATATATATATATATATATATATATATATATATATATATATATATATATATATATATTATTATTATTATTATATATATATTTATTATATGCTGTTTCCATTTGCCTTGCAGATTACCAAGAATGACACTCTGCCGCAACAGGTGTGCGTGAGCTGTGCCAAGACGGCGATCTCGGCGTGCCTGTTCAAGAAGAAGTGCGAGGATGCTGACAACTTCTATCGGCAGCAGCTGCTGATCAAGAAGATCGAGGGGCAGACGAGCGAGCCGAGGAGCGAGGAGGAGGCAACAATTGCTGACGGCGCTGTTGCTGCTGCTGCCGGCGGGCAGGTGAAGAGCAACAGCAGCAGCGGCAGCAACAGCGGCAGCAGCAGCGGCAGCAGCAGCAGCAGCAGCAGCAGCAACAGCAGCTCCGACGAAGACGATGATGAGGAAGAGGAGGAGGAGGATAATGGCGGCAACGAGGAGGAGGAAGAGGAGGGCGAGAGGAATGAATTGCCACAGGAGGCCAGTGCCCAGAATGGACACGCCCAGAGCAATGGGCATCAGCTGGAGCAACAGCAGCTATCAGAGGAGCAGGAGCTGGAGCTGGAGCTGGAGCACGAGCAGCAGCAGCAGCAGCAGCAG
Source organism: Drosophila fulvimacula (assembly GCA_035045555.1). NCBI lineage: Eukaryota > Metazoa > Arthropoda > Insecta > Diptera > Drosophilidae > Drosophila > Drosophila fulvimacula. The sequence continues at coordinate 1,524,775 of JAWNOX010000110.1, read as the reverse complement.
CTCGACCACGATCAGGACCAGGAGCAGCTTGGGCATAGCGAAGAGCTGGAACATCAGCTGGAGCAGGATGAGCCATTGCCGTTATCCTCGCACGAGGATAACGAAATGGCAGAGCAACTGCCCTTCGACTCGATACGCCTGATGCAGGAGTATATGCAGCGGCGCATGAATAAGTTTCCCAATGGCAACAGCCATCATGTCCTGGCAGCCAACGACGATGGCGACGAGGACGACGATGAGGATGACGAGGGCATGCCATTGCCCTTGATACCAGAGATTGAGCTAATCACGCCCTCAGACCCAGACCCGACAATGCTCACGGGCAGCGACAACGAGGCAGCTGGTCTGCTCAACGGCGGAGGAGGAGGAGTCGCTGGTGCTGGTGCTGCCGATGGCGGTGTCCATGCAGCAGCCGCTGCTGCGGCAGCTGTTGCTGCTGCTGCCGCCGCCGCTGCTGCTGCGGCCGGAGGTCGAGGCTTTCAGTGTCCGCACTGCTATCACAGCTTCGAGATGAAGCAGATCCTCAAGGCGCACATGCAGAGCGTGCACGGCACGCCAGGACCCGTCTACGAGTGCACCAACTGTCGCAAGACCTACTTCTACAAGCGCTTTCTCGAGAAGCACATTCGTCGCGGTCGCTGCGTCAAGAAGCGCCGCAATCAAACGTAAGTTGAAGAGCTCCTAATCCCCGCCAGCATTTAGCTAATGCTCTAATCCTTCAATCAACCCCATCATTTCAGTCGACCCATGCAGTGCTCGGACTGCCATGTGCTCTTTCCCACCGGCCATCATCTGGGCTGGCACAAGCGCACCGGCTGCCCCTCCAAGGCGGCCAAGATGTAAGTCAGCCGAGAGTGGCAGAGAGTGGCCCATCCTCGAATCGTCTAATCTAATTCAAAACTCCGTTGCAGGCCCTTGCAGCAGCTGTTCAAGCAGAACATTGTGCAGTTCAACAATTTCCCGAAGCGCGTGGCGCCACGCAAACCGCCGCCAGATGCTGCTGCAGCAGCAGCAGTGCACGTCAACAATCGCAAGTAAGTGAAGGATTGAGTTTGATCTGGTTGCGGTAGGGATTGACATGATTTATCTGCTCGCTAGGCTGGGCTTGACCAACAAGCGCAAGGGGCGCACTCGCATCAAGCTGGACGCCAAGAAGATCGCCCTGGCCAAGCATCTGATCTTGCGCGAGGCCACCACCACGGTGATTGCCAACGAGCTTAACATTTCGCGCACCTTCGCTTGGCGCCTGCGCAAGAGTCTGGTGAATGGCGTCAGTTTGCACGAGCGTGTCGTGGATCAGGCCAATGAGGAGCAGCAGCAGCAGCAACAGCAGCAGCAGCAGCAGCAGCAACAGTTGCATTTGCAGCAGCAATTGCAACAGCAACAGCAACTGGAGCAGCAGCAACAGCAGCTGGAGCACGAGCGCCAGCAGCTGGCCTTGCCCTACAGCCATCTGGGCCTGGGCTTGATCAAGGAGGAGCAGCTGGACAGCGATGATGAGCAGCAACAGCAGCACGCAGCGCTCCACATTGACGATGAGCTGGCAGTGCACGGCGACGGCGGCGATGGCATTGTGGATGAGGGCGAGGAGGATGGCATTGGCGATATTGGAGCCGAGGAAACGGCCGGCTATGCCGATGGCGATGACGATGTCTGCGGACTGTTGCAGCACAATGGCTACGATATGCGCGCCCAGCTGGAGGAGCACAGCCCGTTGAACGAGCCCGTCGACATGGACCACGAGCAGCTGGGCAAGCGAGGCGTTTCGCTGTCACCAACAGCCATGTTGCCGGCACGTGCCGACGTTGAGGCCTATCAGCGCCTATTGGCGGGATCGCATCGCTTTCCCCACATTGTCAACGCACAGCAATTGCAGCTCCAACAGCAGCAACAACAGCAGCAGCAAAAGCAGCAGAAAGTCGCACACAATGGAGCGATGCCCATGTTGACCCGTTATCCGCCCTCACACGTTGCGGCCAAGTGAGTCCTGTCGAGTCGAGTCGAGTCGAGTCGAGTATTCGATCATTGCAAATGCTAGAGAGCATGAGACTAACATTAGATTAACATCCATTAACAGTTTACATATCTGTAAATTAAGCTCTGTTAACTTGTTGCTTTGGCTGTCATAACATAAGGTTAACAGAGGTTAGAGACTTTACAGTCCATTAGAATAGCATCCATTAACAGTTTACATATCTGTAACTAAACCTATGTTAACGTTGACTGTAATAACAGAAAGTTAACATAGGTTAGAGACTTTAAATTGCACTAGATT
>JAWNOX010000110.1:1405000-1517500 GCA_035045555.1 Drosophila fulvimacula | reverse complement strand
CCTATATATATTTTATGAAATAATTCAAATTTTGTTTAATTTTCTCACGCCCCCTGGGATTTTGGCCGGAAATTTCCTTGTTGGATTAGTTGGGATTTTTACGAGTTCGTACACTCGTTCGAGTTCGAATTCGTTTTCGATTTTCTAATGTGCCCTAACTCAGTCTTAATTGCTCACTTTTTTAGTCTTCGACTTGGAGTCTACAGATAAATTAATACACTGTATATGACTATATATATATTAATATTAATCGACTGAAACTTTTTCCTTGGGGAATTTCTTAAACAATTTAGAATCGCATTGTATTTCAGAGTTTTTGACTTTAATTTTGATGAGCTTGGTTGAATGTGATTGGGCTTACAGCTGTGTAGAGTCCCCGCCAATGATGACGACGATGAATGTACCAGTTGCTCATCTCTTCTGCTAAAGCCGAGGGTATACACGACTAGCAGATGCGGCCGGAATTCAACTTGCTCCATAAAATTTAATTTACGAATTTTTTTAAATTATTATAAATTCATTTCAATGAAATTTCTCTTCTGCTCTTTAGGTAAATGTTAAATTTAACATGAATGTTAAAATTTTGACATACAGTTTGATTAAAATTGGTATAAGTTGAGCAACAAAATTTGCTCAAAATGTGTGCATTCTACAGTCATCAAACTGTTTGTCAAGTTTGACAACAAGTTTAACATTAAGATGACAGCAAAGTTATTTTTGTGTAGAACACACAGTATTTGTGTTTTTTTTTTTTATGCATTTTTAATGTATATCCGCAGGCTAACTAACAGCCAATTAGCGAGAGAGGAGATTGAAATATTCGTAAAAATCTTCTCTGTTTGTGAATGATGAGCAAGAGGGATTTTCCAGCTAAGCAACTAGCGCTGTGCATGTAATTGATTATGATAGATTTCACTTGCGGAACAATTTTTATAGTCGCAATGCGCTACATAAGTGGAGCTGCTTAGTTTAGCTGAGCTAAACTGAGCTGAATGCCTGGCGACGGGGGCGTATGGGTGAGATTTCGCGGTTAAAGTTGATTGTCAATCATTTAACAGCTGTTAAAGTTAACAGAAAAACCTTTAACATATGTTAAAGTTGGCTGTCAATCATTTAACAGCTGTTAAAGTTAACAGAAAAACCTTTAACATATGTTAAAGCTGTTGTCTGTTAACCATTTAACAGCTGTTAAAGTAGTCTGTCAACCATTTAACAGCTGTTAAAGTTAACAGAAAAACCTTTAACATATGTTAAAGTTGACTGTCAATCATTTAACAGCTGTTAAAGTAGTCTGTCAACCATTTAACAGCTGTTAAAGTTAACAGAAAAACCTTTAACATATGTTAAAGTTGACTGTCAATCATTTAGCAGCTGTTAAAGTTGACTGTCAATCATTTAACAGCTGTTAAAGTTGACTGTCAACCATTTAACAGCTGTTAAAGTTAACAGAAAAACCTTTAACATATGTTAAAGTTGACTTTCAATCATTTAACAGCTGTTAAAGTTGTCTGTCAACCATTTAACAGCTGTTAAAGTTAACAGAAAAACCTTTAACATATGTTAAAGTTGACTGTCAATCATTTAGCAGCTGTTAAAGTTGACTGTCAATCATTTAACAGCTGTTAAAGTTGATTGTCAATCATTTAACAGCTGTTAAAGTTAACAGAAAAACCTTTAACATATGTTAAAGTTGACTGTCAATCATTTAACAGCTGTTAAAGTTAACACTAACTCGTTTAACAGCTAGTTAGCAGCAGCTGGTCAGCTGTAGCGGCTGCTGTGGCCAGCTAGGCTTGGACTCGATTGATGAGCTGTGTTAGATGGCTAAACAAATAGTTGCTACTGTGGTAGTTGTTGTTTAGCAGTTGTTGTTGTTGTTGTTGTATAAGTGATGCAGGTTTCAGTGCATCCGGCGAGAAAAATGCGCTATGGATGACGACTTCTAAACGGGCCAAAAAAAAAAAAAAAAAAAAAAAAAAACAATGGGAGCCCAAGCTGAGAACCCTTATAAATTGGCCGGGGATGAGCAGCAGTTCGTTTAGTTGGCCGGCAGCTGTTGCTTGGAATCTACGTTGGAGTGAACCAGATAGAGAAACAGAGATTAACAGACTCGAGCCGGATCTGCTTTGAACTGCGATGCAACACTGGAGGCTGCTCTTGACTTGGCTGCTCGTTAGCAGCTGCCTGGCCCTGGCCCTGGCCACGCCCTCGCTGCTGCAGCTGAAGAAGAAGCTGCTCTTTGGCCATGGAGGCGGTGGCGGTGGCTTTGGTGGTGGTGGCGGCGGTGGCTTTGGCGGCGGCGGAGGATTTGGCGGTGGCGGCGGCTATGGCGGAGGTGGCGGCTATGGCGGAGGCGGCGGCCATGGCGGTGGCGGCGGTGGCTATCCAGGTGGAGGTGGCGGCGGTCATCATGGCGGTGGAGGCGGTGGCTATCACGGCGGAGGCGGCGGCGGAGGCTATGGCCATAAGCCACAGACCACATACGAGGTGTATGTGGTTAAGCCCATCTATCAGGGCGGCGGCGGTGGAGGTGGACACTACGGTGGTGGCGGCGGCGGAGGTGGACACTACGGTGGTGGCGGCGGTGGTGGCTATCCAGGCGGCGGCGGCGGTGGCGGCTCGCCCCACTGGGGTGGCGGAGGAGGAGGCGGTGGCGGAGGCGGCTCCTATGCCAGCAGCAGCGCCAACAGCTACGCCTATGGAGGAGGCGGCGGCAGCCACAGCAATGCCTATGCCAAGGCGAATGCCTACTCGGGCAGTTGGTAGAGAGCGACGAGGCACCTTAAGATCAGTTTGACATGTGGAACAAAATTTGTTTTTTTTTGTTTTTTTTTTAATTAATTTTTTTAAGCGGTTTGTGAATAAAAACTTAAATTGTTGTTGGCAGAGAGACTGGATTCTGATTGGAAGGAAGAAAAGCCAGGGAAGGTAAATAGACACCAATTGGGAAAGATGGATAGAGGATGTGGAATGAATGGGAATGGAATGCAAAAACTTGCATGGAAAGGCGAATGGATTCCCATGCAATCGGAACGGAAAGAAATGAATTGAAGTGAAGAGAAAAGGGAGGGGCAAAGAAATGAAAATAGATTTCAACTGGGAATGGATTCAGCATGAAAATGAAACAGATTCGAAACAGAAATGATGGGATGAGATTGAGAGAGAGATGAGATGAAGAGAACATGGTAACTTGCAATATATCCCAATTCGAAGCCACAACACGAGGACAGAGCAGAGAGAGTAAACTAGCAACGGCCAAGAAACAATAGATTCCAATCGGAAATGAGCACAAGACGGGAGGCATAGAACCAGATATTCCTAAACATGAATGGACCCGGGAACAGCACCGAGCAGGAGGGAAGCGGACCGCAGCAGGGGAAGCTTAGCTTTATAGTTTCAGCAAATTCAAATTGCCAATGGGAACATGTTTTACACCGCAAAGAAAAAGGCAAGAAATTGAAATCTCAGCTGTGCACTGGCTTGGATGCCCTACTAGAGGTGGGGTTTAAAAAAAAAAAGAAGATATATATCTAGTAGGGCATCCAATATATATGTATACATATGTATATGTGAAGAGAAAGAGGAGAGAGAGTAAGGGAGATATATATATATATATATATATATATATATATATATATATATATATATATATATATATTATATATATACATATTATATATGTATATATCTCTCTCCTTCACTCTCTCTATATATATGCCCATATATATACCTCCAAGGTGTTACATATTTACTGGCTTAGTGCATATACCCTAACTAAATGCATAAAAAGTTGAAAAAAAAGATCGCACATTTAAAAACTCGTTTGGCTGTGAAAACATCTATATATATATACATCTATACGTATATGTGGACATAAAATTGCAGACACTACAACAACAACAACAACAACAAGAAACAGCTGTAAACGTGTTTCAAAATGCCAAAAATGTTGTCAACGTAAAAGATTTCATAAATTTGTATTTAGCTAAGAATCTAGAGATGTATAGAGATATATATATATATATATATATATATATATATATATATATATATATATATATATATATATATATATATATATATATATATATATATATATATCCTATACCTATATCATATAGTCTGTGCGTGGGCGCTTGCGAATGCCAATAAGAATTTGTAATTGGAATCGGCTACATTCCAATCAGAAGATGATACGCACACCTTAAGCTCGTTTTGTTGTTTGTTGTTTGTTGTTGTTGTTGTTGTTGTTGTTCACAATTAACTGAGATCATGTTTGCAAAAATGTTTGCGTAATTTGCTCTCAAGTGTCTGTGTCAGTCGCTGTATAACTGATGAAATCTTTAGCAATTATAGGATGATTAGATCTATTATCTATTATCTATTATATAATATGAGGCATTATAAGACAGGCATTATTTTGTAATTATCATAACTTATATTGGACAGAACCTGTTGGCTCAATGACACAAATGTACAGCATATATGTCTTGGCATGATCCGACTTAGCAGCAGATTCTCTCTGTAGCTTTTGGGTATAGATAGGATAGGATTACTTATACATACGTATGCTATATACTTATATATATGCTCACACTATACTCTATACTCTATGCATATTTGCATATTTTCTGCTGCTTCTTCTTGAACCTTCTTAAGCTGGAATAGGAAATCTGTTCGAGATGAGATATGGCAAATTACCTTGAATTCAAGTCAGGTCAACGCGAATCAAATCAAATCAAGTCAAATGCACTTTGCATTCTTGGCAAGGTCAACTTGGCCATTGACGAGGGTCGTTTGTTGCTTAGCTCGTTGTACATACCCTGTTCAAGATCTAGACTGGGGTGTATTGGGCCAATAGATGGCTTAAAAGTTAGACTAAGCTAAGACTCTGAGATATTTCAGATACATAAATGTCACTACAGTTTGGCAGTCATTGCTCTCGCCCGTTTACAGTTTGATAGTAACCGAGCGAGAAAATCTCCGAGTATAAACAGAGCATTGCCTAGTCAGCTATACCCCTATTTGTATATATTCATGGCCCACAGTTTGACATGCATCGCCCTTTGGCTGCAATTTAATGATATTGATTGAGCAGTGTATACTTTAGTCAGCTATGCCCGTTTATATTGGGCCGACAGTTTGACAGTCACTGATTTGTAAATACAGTTATACAGAGAGCCAGAGAGCAGCTAATTGGACAATAAACAGAGTACACGCGCAGTCATTCATACCCGTTCTACTGCTTCTTCTTATTCCACTTCTTTCGCCTCCTCCCCTTCCTCGGCCAGTGTTTGCTTGCATTCTTGTGGCGTGAATTATGATAGAGGCTGTCGCTCGATGGCTGCCCTGGCACTGGCTCAGTCCGTCAAGCTGCAGTCGCGTATCTTTTCCAGCTTTTGCTGCTTTTGTATCTTTTGCATCTTTTGCATCTTTTGCATATTTGTATCTTTGTATCTGTTGCTGGGCGCATCTGCGATCCTGGCATCCAGCTGCTTGGCGGACTTAACTGATTGACATTCGCACTGGAAAAACTTGTTTGCAGTTGCTGTTGTTGTCGCCGTTGTCGCAGTTGTTGCAGTTGTTGCAGTTGTTGCAGTTGTCGCAGTTGTTGTTGCTTTTGCTGATGATGATCAAAGCCAATAGCAAAAGCAATTTGAGCCGCTTCTCACGTTTCCCAATCGCTTGGCACGGGCATTATTGAAAGTTTTTCGAATTTCCAGCTCACACACACACACACACACACACACACACACACAGTATGAGTTTTTCCTCAAATCGATAACAGGTTTTTGGGCTCTGGCTTGCATCGCGGCTGACTACGTCTTGGCCAGGCCAATTTTAATGGCTTAGCAGAAAGTTTTCTGTTTGCTGTTTTTTATTTGGTCATTTTTTGTATACCCTATAAAGTGGACACTGTCAGCTCCCCTGCAGGAGTTAACACATATCGATATTTATCGATATTTAGTAGTGCCGTTTGAATATTTACGAAATGAGATGTGTTGGTGACTATCGATGTAAAATATAAGTATCGATAAGTCGATAAATATCGATGCGAGATATCGATATCTTTAACTGTGACTAAGAGAGAGAGAGAGAGTGAAACTTGGATATGTGAGAATCAGGAATTGATACTCCCCACCCTACGTACATTATTACAGGGTAACTTACACCTTAAGCCTACCCACAACTCGCTAGGCTAGCCATATAAATTGTACACATGTGTGCTGCTTTACAGGGTATTTTCCAGCCAGTCAGCCTCGAGCACTGCACTATTCCATGGTGGTTTCTTCTCCGTCAGGCCTGGGGCTCATTGAAGTGCAGCCAAGCTGTGGTCACAAATATGCGGATGACAGCGGCCAAATGTTGTCGCTGCACCTCTCTCTCACTCTCTCTCTCTCTCTCTCTCACGCTCTGTCTGTCGGCTAACTGATTCTCGAACTCTTTCTCTCTGTCTCGATCTCTGTCTTGGGTTCGTTCCGGCCTAGCTGCGTTAGTGGCAACACTTTAGTTGCGCCGTCATCAACGGGTGCATTCCAAGTGCCAGGTTCTGTGGCCCACATTGGCTAACGAATGGCCTCTTGCGGCCGGGGCAATCCGCTTAAATGGGCGTGGCGCTGGCCATATTGCAATTGGAGCAAAACGTTTTAGATATAGCACTTGCTCCCGGCTAGCCAGCCAGATCAACAAGAATTCCACTTGTAAATTCCAATTCGAATTATTCCAGCACCTCGCCAAGGATTATAATGCCATTTTAATGGGCTTATATCAAGTAAAACTATTTTAATTTAATTTCTATCTATTTAGAATGCCCTCTAATTCCTGCCCAAGCAGTTCAACTTCAAAAATTGTTAAATTTTATTAAGAAACCTTCATCTACGGCCCATTCATGGCTTCACGGAAGCTCGGAGCAGAGCCGAATTTAACTGTTAAACATTCTTCATTAGCTGTTAATGAAGAGTTGGCGAGATAAGACGAGCCACGATAAAGAAATTTACTCAACTCAAAGCAAAACAAACACAAAAATTCGACTTCGGTCACAAGACAACGCAAAATCCAATTGGCAAATAATTTGGGTACGAGCGTAACTGGAACATCGGCAGGAAAGGCAGGCAGGCAGGCAGGCAGGCAGGCAGGCAATACGTACTGCAAAACCAACTGTAAAACCAGTTGTAGCTGCTGCTAGAAAAAAAAAAAAACAAAAATAAGCAAAACAAAATAGCTTGAAGTGGTATGACCGACTAAAGGATACTATTTAAAATGTGTTATTGTGTTGTGCCTAAAATGAAATGATTGTAGGCAATTAATAGTATTTACAAATACGTTAATCTTAAATAAAATTAAAAAAATTTTTCGTTTTACTGCCTGCTGCGAATTAACTAAACTAGAATGTAGAGCTTAGAAATTGCCTGCATAATCTGTGACGCATCAAATTCAATGCAGCCCATGCAGCCCTATGCTACACAGGGTATAGCAGGCGCTAGCCGCGAGGATCACATGCGCATTGATTTGACATTTTGTCGCCTTTAACGAAATGGCGAACGCAACAATAACACAAACTGAGCAGCCGCCACTAAACACGAAGTAGTAGCTCAAGAAGTCGGCAGCGCTCGTTGGCGCTCACGAAGCAGCGACTGAGCTGCGGCTTGGGCAGCGGCTTAAGCACACAGACAGTCTTCGGTACGAGCTGAACGCGCCAAGTCGATGTCTTAAAGCGTTTGCCTGAGCAACGAAATTCGATTTCGAATTCGAGAAACGAGTCTGTGTCGCTGTGCGAAACTGTGCGTGAAATTTGGTAAAGAGCAGCCGCAGCCGCAGCCACAAACCGAAATTGAAACTGAAATCGAATCGAAACAGAAACCGATGCAAGCCGAAACCGAAGGCGGGCGCATTCCACATACGAAAATTTACTCAAAGACCGTTTTAATGTGATTTTGTTGTTATTTATTTTAGTTTAGTTTTGTTTTGTTTTTGTTTCTTTATTTTTTTTTAATGCAAAGCAAGAAATTGGCTTTGATTTCCTTTTTTTTTCTGGCCATCAATTTAAATTTATTGAAGATTTACATATATATTATTTTTATTTTTTTTCGTGTCTTTGTGAATGTGTGTTGTTGTCTTGCTCAGCCATAAAAATCGTTGTTCGTTTATTTCTTTTGCCTATATTATAGAGTTGTTTCTTATACATATATATTAATTGCTGCTAAACGGAGCGAGACCAAAAACAAATATCAAGGAATCCAATTTGATCTTCATTTGCGGCACGCGAACCTAATCAAGGGTAAGATATATACATCAAAACGCACATATATATATATATATATATATATATAAATATATAGTCTATATAAGTTGACCCCCACCCACCCTGCGACTCCTACTCCCCTTGAACGTTCACTTCAATGTCAAATTCTTGTTGACTTTCAAACTCGATTTAATAGACGGCGCGCTGCGCACTCAGGCAAAACTTATCGATAATTCGATTATTAGTCGCATCGATAATGCATCATTGACGCATAACTGCATTTCGAAATGTGTGTCGAATCGGCTTTATTTATTAATTACTTTTTGTTGTTCCGTCGCGATGAGATAACCAAATGAGATAATGCCTGTAAGATTCACCTCGTCACGTGCGGGGGCCTACATTTTGTAAGCCAAGCAGACGCCCCGCGTCGCCCCACTCGGCTCCTCCAGCTCCATACGCATTCATATGCAAAAGAATCGCATCAGCTTTTTTATGGGGATGGGGAGAGGAAGGGCGCATGGGGAAGTGGAATTTGGAATGTGGAATGCCAGAAAAGCGGCCTCAGAAAAAAAGCTGTGCGTCTCGCTCGTGCCAAATCGCTTAATATCATCAATCTTACCTTTAACAGCAGCAGCAACAACAACAACAACAACAACAACCGAAATACCTGTTGTATGCGTATGCAAATGAATTTGTGTTAACGAAAAAAAAAAACAAAAACTTCAAGAAAAACATAAATAAAGACAAGAAGAGAAAAACAAAAACAAAACACATTCTTTTTGACAATTCTTGTTTAAAAAAGCTTGGTCAACAACACGCAGATAAATATTATAGCATATACTATATGAAAATTAAAAAACAAGAAACAATAAGCTCCAGCTGGCCGTGCCCGACCAGCGGATACCCTGACCCAGCGTAACTCGACTATGCTCTTGATCTATTTGAATCGATATCGATATAAAGCTCTCAAGTTTTGGTATAATATCATAGTACATGTTAGTCTGTAATAGCCAGAATTAGCCGAATTGCTAAGTCTTAGTGCCTCAATCTATGTTGTATTTTAAGTTTTGGGCTTCCATTCAATTTCAATTCAAATTTAATAAGATTTCAATTCAACTGCATTTCAATTTCAGTTCAATTTCAATTACATTTCCTTTCAATTTCAATTTCAATTTAATTTCAATTCAATTTCTTTTCAACTCCATTTAAATTTTCTTTCAATTTCAGTTCAATTTTCAGTTTAGTTTCAATTCAATTTCTTTTCAATTCATTTAAATTTTCTTTCAATTTCAGTTCAATTTTAATTTAATTTCAGTTCAATTTTCAGCTTAGTTTCAATTTAATTTCTTTTCAAATTCAGTTCAATTTCACATTCAATTGCAGTTCTCAATTGAACGCAACTTCAACTGATTTTTAGCATGGAATTGGAATTTATAACTTGGCTTAGAGCTAATATTGTATTCGAACCCAAAACATTGTCAATTACCTACGACATTTCCTCTAGTATTGACAGTACGACTCAGGCGTTAAACTGGCTTTACCACTTTACCCCTGCTTATAGGGTATCAGCAGACATGTGCCTAAATGAGTTTTTAAAAGGTCAGCCCGACAGAGCAAGAGAGATAGAGAAAAAGAAACACTTGACCAACATTTGATGGCTGCTGCTCTATTGAACGGACTTAGCCTAGCACTCGATGCCAATTGAATGCAAACCGAATTGAAATCGAAATTGAAATCGAAATTGAAATTGAAATTGAAACAAGCTGATGGCTGTAGCATTTGAACGAGTTGAACTCTGATCTTAAGCGAAGCGAACTTTGAGTTGTTGTTGCAGCTTGCACACATCTTTTTCTGTCTTTTCCTTTTTTTTTTCTTTTTTTTTTTTTTGACACTTACAAGACAAGCCGCAACTTAAGATCTCTAAAGAAATTCCACGCACGAACGAGACGACGACAAAAAAAAAAAAACAATAAACAAACAGTTGAGGTCATTGCTCAAACATGCGAGATAGCTTAACAAATAGACAATCTTGACTATGGCAAACTGAAAGACAAGCACACACGCACACATACATAAAATACCAAAAATATCCATATGCATATATATATACATATATATATATATATATATATATAGTATATATCTAGTATATGCATACACACATATGTACGTCTCTCTCTATGGGCTTGTCTCGGCGCTATATCTCAATCTGTTTCTGTGTGTATTTTGTGTTGTTAACCACATAGCAAATCTACACACGCGTGTCTCTGGCTTCATTCTGGCGAATCGACAGGTTTTTGGCCATAAAAATACCAACAACAGCAACGAAATGTAATTGGGTAGCTGTAAAGACGTGGGGCGAGCGGGTTCAGGCCACTTAGTGGAGACCACCCGGAGGTGGGCCCAAAATGAGAGGCAAGGCCAGCCCAATTAGAGTTGTTTATTCAAAAAGAGTAAAGCCAAGTTTCCAGTGCTGCAAAGTACTAATTAACTAGATAGCTAGTGTTGGTTAACAATAAAAGTCAATTGCTATAACGAAACGAAACGAAACGAATCGGGATATCTGCAAGAGAAACAATTTATACGTAAGTTAATATTATTAGTGCTGTAAAAAACGTTGACAACTTAATAACTAGTGTTGATTAACGCCAAAATCAGTTAATAAGGGCTAGAAACTAAATTAACTGCTTGTTACAGTTGATAATATGGCAAATAATGGCTTGAAGCTTTGTTGATAGTGCTGTATAAAACAGAATGAGCTAGTGTTGGTTAACGAAAGACATGCTAAATAGAGTAACAACTGGTAGGCAACCCAGGCCGCACCGTAGTGTTGGTCAATTCGAGGCAGATAAAGGAAAAACTCTCAGCTGAGCTGACAGTGTTGGTAAATGCCAATGCTAGAACTTGTTACACACATGCCTTGTGTCGTGGGCACAAATGTGCAAATGCATAAACATATATCTTAGTTTAAGGCCACAATTAATATTGTGGAATCAGTATTCAGAGTTCACAGTTCACAAAATAGTGTTGGTTAACGCCACAAAAACCAAACTTAATCAAGTTCAAGCCGTTTAGTAGTCGAACTTTGGCTGCGCTGACCTACTGCCGCTGTAGATCTGCCGCGCAGCAATTAGCCAGTGTTGATCAACGCACATACCAAATCCTTGAGACGCTCTTGCTCTGTTGTCGTTGGTAACTCAGCACTAAGTGCTCCTAAGTATTCGACAATTGAAAGAGGAGAAAGCGAAGCTTTAATTATAACTCGTGTCTGCTTGGCTTGGCTAACATGTTGAAGCTGTTGTTTGCTCATGTCGTTGTTGTTGTTGCTGTTGCTGCTGCTGCTGCTGCTGCTGCAAATCTGGCTATTAGCCAGTTTATTGCAAATCATCCCATACCCATACCCATTCCATTCCCATTCCCATTCCCATGCACTTGCTGCGTTGCCCGCCCTCAGCTGCAGTTGCGCTCCAAATGCCAAGCGGCCAAGTCCAACTCTTTTGTATCTCTCTTTCAAGAGTTCAAACGAGTACAAAACAAATATAAAAAAAAAATATTTGAAAAAAAGTGAAATTTCAAATAGACGACGACGGCGACGGCGACGGCGACGACTTTGTGTCCATAATTGGCGTAAAGCGACAACAACAACAACAACAACAACAATTCCAAATAGGACGCTCGAGTGACTGCCCCCAGCTGCAGTTCCCCCGGAATCGGAATTGGATTTGGAATTGGCATCGAATTCGCCAAGTTATTTATAAACATTATAGTCGCAATCCATAAATGATGGCCAACAACAACAACAACAACAACAACAACAAATCAAAATTGATTCGTCTATGCGCATTGCAATGAAAATCGAAAACAAACAAAAACCGAAAGCAACAAAAATGAAAAATAAACAATAATAATAATAATAATAATAAATACATATTGGAGTAATAAAAGTTGGCAATGCACAAAGTTGAATACCCTGCAATGGATCTTAATGCTACACATGATCTATGTATATATGTACATATATCAATTGACTCTTCCTATATCTATTCAATTAGTTAGACATATATATATAGATTCCATGCTGTAGGCTTTGTCGATCGATTGCTTATTATTTTCTAGCCATTCTCTCACTCTCTCTCTCTTTCTATATATGTGTTTCTTTCTACATGTATATATCTCTGCCCTTTCCCTCTCTCTCTCTATCTTTCTACCTCTCTGTTGCTCTGCCTTTATCAATATTTCATGCCATCCCATCCCATCATCTATATCATTCTCTTCACTCCATGGTCCAATTGCATATCTCTCACTATTTTCTCTCTCTCTCTCTCTCTGTCTCTCTCTCTCTCGTTTTTGTTTTTCCACTCTGTTCATTCTCAACTTCTCTCTCTTCCTACCTGCCTCTCTCTCTTTACATATCTCTTTCTTTTTACATATCTTTATGTATCTTCCTTTTATCTTCAGCTCTCCAGCTCTCTCTCCCTCTCCTTATTCATATCGTAAATCTATTTGAGTATGCAAACACCTGAAGATGTCGCAAAAGACCTCTAACAGTCGTGACACACTTGCCAGCTATGCAGACCTAGTCGCAAGGGTATGCAAAAAACGATCAAAATTGAAACAAAAAACGCGATTAAAATTCCTGACAGGCTGCGACTTTGGCAGCAGTCAAAAAGCAGAAGAAGCAGACTAAAAACAAAATGCAATTTAAACAAAAAAAAAAACAAAACAAAAACAAAACAAAAAAATAATAAAAAATGTTGATTGTTAAAACAAATTTGCAATGCTTTTTGAAAGTGTTTTTTATTCGTTCAACAGCAGACTGTATTTAAAGATATGTATATATATATATATATATATATATATATATATATATATATATATATATATATATATATATATATATATATATATATATATATATTTCAATTTTAATTTGTTTTTGGCACGCATGCGCAAGGCAGTTAGAGCGAAAGGAAGGCAACGGCGCAGATAGAGACGTCGAGTCGAGCTTAATGGCAGCTCCTTAAATATTTATAGCTCAGGTGTACTTAGAGTGAAGCGAAAGAGACAGAAGAGACAGAGATAGTAGATAGAGATATCAGTGTATTTAGAGTACTAGCCTGGCCTTGAGCAAGAGTCTCTCTCAGCATAGCAGATCTGATTGGATCTGAGGTCGATAGTTGACAAATCTTGTCTAAATGAACAAAATCGGAAATGGGTAAACTATATATATATATATATATGTGTGTGTATATAACCTATAAGTACACCCTCTCTACTCTCCAGCTATTAATAACAACCTCTGCCACATAGTCCAAATAAATTTCTCTCTTGAGAACCTTTGGCATTGCAATAGAATGTTATCGCGCCGCAATGCTAATCCATTCGTATTCTTATGCTCTCAGAGCAAACGTGACATTCGTGACATATTTGAGAACTTCTATTTCATATACATATACATATATATTTATATGCTTATATGCATATATGTATCGGGTCTTATCGAGCCACTTCTCGCAGCAGAGCCCTACAAAGCACTCAAACTGCGCACCTGTCTCAATGCAATTTGGCAGCTCTTTGTGAACTGATTGTTTAAAGCAATTGACGTCTTACAAAACTACAAACGGATGCTATCGACTGACAGCTGCTCTGCTTTTGCCAAATATATATATATATTAACTGAATAATAAGAGTTGGCAAAATTGAAAGCATCGACTTAGAGCTCGAAGCCTCTTCTTTAATAGAAAATTTAATATATTACAAAATATTTCTTCTTAAGCAAACAAATTTTAGTTTTTGAAATTTTAACCTAAATTTCGAGTTAAAAATTTTGTGTTTTTTCTGTTTTTTTTCCACCGTTTTTTGAGTTTTTTGTCAAGCAGTTTTGAGCACAGTCCGTAATACCCTGTTGGCTGAGTTTACAAAAAAAAAAACAATAGTTGGCAAAAGTAGAAGAGGTGAATAACAACAAGAAGAAGAAGTAGAAAAAACCAAATGCAACTTGAAAGTGGCACAAAGCAATTTGAACGCTGAATCGAGCGTTAAGTTTTTCAACTGCAACTGCAGAACGAAGAAAAAACTACGACAAAAGTCGAGAATAATAAAACTGCAAATGAAAATGAAAAACAATCGAAAAAGCAATTATAATTGGTACACAATTCAATTTGAAGACTTTTTTTCATGAGTGCATTTTCGAAATGAAGTGCAGAATTTTACGATTGGGCAATCGAAATATGTTGCAAATGAATTTGGGCTGAGAATTATTTATATTATAATATAATAATTATAATAACTAATTATAATTATCTCTAATAACTCAAATTCGATATCGACATTAATCGAATTATCGATCTCGTGAAAGAAAATGGTCAGAACGTCAAGTTTGTAGAGATTCAAAGACTGAGTGAGTGAGTCCTAGCATAGATATATGAAAAACACCATATATACCTGATAGCTTTGGATATATATATCTATGTAACTATATGTATTCAGATTTGCATATATGCATATCTGATATACATATGTGTATATAGTTTTTATGTCGATATTCATTTAAATTTCATATTTCATTTCATTTGATATCCGATTTCGCAATTTGAATGATAGAAAAGCAATAAAAGCGACACCTAGCGTCAGAAAACGCATTCTTAACGCGAATGCTATAAAATCAGCTTGAGTGTGTGTGTGTGGTCCACAGAAAGCTGATCGATAGTTTGCATAATGAGTAGAGGCTTCATTAACATGAGAAAGCGCCGAGAGGCGTACGAAATGCGGTAATATATCTGGTAATAGGCGATAAAGCGACCCATCAAAATCGAAGAAAACAACAAATTGACAAACGGTTCAGATAAACGACAAACATAATGTGCAAAGACAACGCTATAATAATAATAATAATAAAGAGGAAAATAAAAAAATTAGTCGGCAGCTAAGTTGGCCAATAAAACATGGCCCTAAATCAAATATCCACTTGGATGGCTTATAAAAACTATGAACAAAGATAGAGAGAGAGAGAGAGGGAGAGAAAACAACAACTTTGAAAAGCGTGTGAAAATTTCAGATCTATGGGAGTATACGAGAGACGGCGAGACAGAGGGGAATATTACCTCATCAAATTCCATATGCGATTATTATAATGCGATGCGATGCGATGCGATGCGCTGTGACGTATGCGCGACATGCGATTTATGCCACCAAGTGTATGGCTATAACCATATGTATTAATATAAAGTCTATCATAATTGTTAAGTTGATTAAATTATCAAATATAAATACCAAATCGCATTAACTGAAACTGAGCATCGAGGCTTGCAGTTTGCAGATAGATAGATAGAGATAGATTCGCATTGGAGCGTATATACCCTATATATATATATAACTAATCTTTTCTATATAAGCTACATATTCCTATCTTGAGCTCTATACAAATTATTGAGCCTAAACAACAAAAAACAATTTTTTTTTTTTTGTAATTTTCCTCGAATTGTTAAGATTATCTAACCGTTAAGTTGAGCTTGACATTCCTATAGCCGTTGCTCCACATAGATCTATGTGACGATTTGATTAAGCCAATGCCAGACAGCGCGACTCGCGTTGCCTCACAGCTTCTAGGCAGTGGCTGGCATAAGTCAACTGACAGCTGTCATCTCGAGTCTTGAATCTTTTCACATTTGTCATACGCCCCGTTGCGCTGTCATCGTCAACGCCCGCGCTTAGCTCACCTCACCTCACGAATGATCTAATCTTCAGACACGCTGACAAGAAAGAAAAGCGCATTAGCATACGTTCTACGGGGATAGAATTTTGACGAGCGTATATAGGTTATATCTAGTTGTAGAATGAACTATAATAGATGTAGACAGGTTTATGAACTAGTTTATTGATATTTACACTTTTAGAATTGTTGCTCTACAGTCTGAGAGTGACTTCAAGAAAACTCTGTTCATATGATGTCCAGTATGTATATATATACTATCTATATATAGCCTTTAGCTATGAATTGTGGGTGGGATTATTATAATTGACTTTTCATTTTTCGTTTTATTTTTATTTTTTTTATGAATGCGTAGACAACGCAGACAACATTTGTTGTGCTTGTTGTTGTTGTGAGTAAACGAATCGAAGAGTTCAGTGAACTCGGTGAAAATTGCTGAGTGTTTATTGCCCATGATCATGATCATGTCTGTCATAATGATGATCGTGGCAATGATAATGTTGTCGATCAGTTTGCCATGGACAACAAATAAACAGAAAGCAGCCTCATCATCATCAGCAGCTGTGGCAGCAGCAGCAGCATCACTCACCGTAGCATTGTCATTATCATCGTCCATTGTCATTATTAGCCGCATGGAATGCGCATGGCAATTGCATTTCATTTGACATATTTTTTAAACAAATTTTCATAAATAATAATTTTTAACAGCGTTGTAGATTTTTAATAAGAAAGAAGAAGCGCATAACATAAGTAATGGTATTAGTAATATCATTAGTATAAGTATTCGTTATTATTGTTAGTGACTTTTAGTGACCATTATCAGTTGCATTAGCATTAGCATTAGCATTAGCATTAGCATTAACATTAGTATTAGAATTAGCATTATCATTAGCATTAGTATTATTATTACTATGACTTTTACTACCTCAATTTATTGACTCATTCTTTGTCAAGCGCTTGCATTTGGTCACATTTCTATTGGGGGATCGTAGGAGCAGAAAACCCTGAGTCGACGTGACAACTTAAAGCCTCGACAGAAACAGAAATAGATGCATAAAGAGAAAGAGAAAGAGAAAGAGAGAAGAGAAAGAGAAAGAGACAGGGACACATATGCGAAAACTGGAAACTATATTGGAATGCATAACATGAAGCCACCTACACAATCAGCGAGTGAACGACAGAGAGAGAGCGAGAGCGAGAGAGTGGAACTGATTGCTATTAGCCAACATCTCGAAAATATTTTGCATATTTTCACTTTGTTTTTAGTTTTCGGTACCTGGAAACATCTTTTGGATGCGATATTCAATATTTGGGTCACAGATCGAATTGCTTTTAAGGCGCTCCAGAGGGCGTTGGGTAAGGCCAGGAGCGAGGGGAGCGAGGACGGGTTGCGCCAAATTAGCACTCTCGCACAGTCGCTGCTGGCGATGCGTGTCCAAAATGTGTTAAACAGAAAGAAATCGCCAAACGAGCCCGAAACTCAAAAACAAAACAACAACAAAAAAAAAAACAAATAAATACGCTGAGTTATGCGACTACGAAAGATACTTGTACTACTTATACACACCTCCAATACATATATATATATACATATATATATATATATTTACATATAGTGGGTTTTGTAAAAAACGTTGATTTTAGCTGGCAACTGGCAACTGGTCGAGAGCTTCACTTGAATGCGACTCATTGGCACCTGTCTGACTTACTCTGGTAGCACGATCAAAAATAATGGGTATATCTATAGGAGTACGTACATGAGTAACTCAACATGAGTCCACTCTTTGACTAACTTGATATATATATAGAACATTTTGATAGATTTTAAGCAATTGAAGTGAACAAAACTCAATTAGAAATTGTGAAAAACTAGTGGAAATGTGGAAAAGGGAAAATGTGTCATATCTAGGCTTTTTAACAAGTTGTCTATATATATATATATATCATTTTTTATCTCTCTCCCCTATCCTTTTTTTTGCTTATCTCTTATTTTGGCTTTCACTTTCTTTCTCTCTTGCTGTCTCTCTTTATCATTATTGCCTCTCTTTTCTACTATCCTCTTTTCTGCATTTATCTCTCCTTTTCTTTCTTTAATGTGTCTGTCGATCTTGCTCTATCTCTCATTCAATCTCTCTCGCGCTCCCTCTCTTTTCTTTTTTCACTCTCTCTCTCTATCTCTCTCTTCATCTCTTCTCTCTTTTTCTCTCTCTGTATCTATTTCGTACTCTCTCTCTGTCTCTCTCTACAGGGTATCTATTAGCAATGCCCACACTCACACGCACACTTACCTTCATGACTTTGTGTCTCTTTTCTGGTTTCGCTGTTCGAAACTCGAGGTGCAAATTAATTGGGCTACTTGAGTTTCATATTTCACTCACATTTTTGTATATTTTTTGTTTTTATTTTCATCGATTCTTTAATTAAAGCAATTAGCCAACTTCGTGGAAAGAGAAGCAACCACAAAAAAAAAAAAAAAACAAAAAATTGCAATTGCAATTGCAATTCGCGCTGGTTCGCCGAGTGTTGATTTTTCACTTTCCACGAGTTGCTTTTGTTTTCTTTGTTGTTTTTTTAATAATAATTTTTTTTTTTTTTTTTTTTGCACACTTAACGAACAATTTTCGCTATTTGGCCCATTATTCAATGGAATTTCAAAGCATGGCTAAAAAAAAAAGTTATTAAAAATGTGGAAATTTGTTTTCAATTGAAGTTTGATTAACTTGCGGTAGATAGGCGAAGATTATATAAGAAGCAGAGCCAAAGACTTGTAAATGGACTAAACTCCTAAAGGAATCAGCTTGTACTCCCCTATATATATATATATATATATATGCCTAGAGCCGACTGTAGAAGGTGGCATGCCTATATTATACACATTACAGGGTATATTTCAAGACCTCAACTAGTTGCCTCAGTAATTTCCATGAAGGTTTTCTGTATTTTGCTTTGTTAGCTGCGACTTAGTCGCGTCTAATGAGACTTTAATTTATCATTAACGTCGCATCAGCATCGATTCGTCTGGTCTAAAAATAAAGCGCCCCTGTGAAAGCTGCAACACGCGGCGTATGCGCAATATTGTGATTAATAAGAAGAGAGTCACAGCCATATGGCAGAGCGAATTGCAGTTGGGCATATGAATGTGATTATGAATATGAATATGGATAGTGGATGGTTATGGATGCGAGACAAGGCTGACATATTTGGCTTGAATGTTAAGACAACAGCAACAACAGCAACAATTGTGCTGCTGCTGCTGAAATAGCCACAACAAATCAGCAAATGTCGCAATTAACATATTTTATAGGTATGCACACACACCTGTCTCACACTCAGTGCGTGTGTGTGTAACACACCCTGCACAACATGGCTGCCATGAAGCCATAAAAATAACACAAAATAGACAACAACAAAGCAAAACAAAACAAAGCACGACTTTGCCAGAGTTTTGTGACTAATGCACGATTAGGACAAGACGCAAAACTAACACAGCCGATTCAAGTCACAAAACTTATAGGTATGCCAAAGGCGAGAGAGAGAGAGTGAGAGAGATGCAGAGATTATTTGTTACTGATTGTGATAAATTCAATTACTAACTTGAACCATCCTTAGAAAGCTGTAGATAACTGATTGAGTGTAAATCGATTGAACACGAAAGGTAGAGAGAGAGAGAGAGAGAGAGAGAGAGAGAGGCGCAGAGAGAGAGGAAGAGGTCTGACTGGCACAAATGAGAAGAATATCTGCAGATGAATTTGTATCTACTGTTGGATTATCTGTAAGCTGAAGATAGATAGTTAGGTGATATATAGATGATAGATAGATATATAATTAGATATAAAGCTCGATGATATATAGATAGATAGACAGATAGATAGATAGATAGATAATAGATAGACAGATAGATAGATAGATAGATAGATAGATAGAGAGATAGATAGATAGATAGATAGATAGATAGATAGATAGATAGATGGTAGATAGATAATAGGTAGAGAAATAGATAGATAGATAGATGATATATAGATAGATAGATGGATAGATAATAGATAGAAAGATAATATATAGATAGATATTAGATAGATAGATAGATAGATAGATAGTTAGATAGATGATAGTTAGATATATAGATAGATAGATAGATAGATAGATAGATAGATAGATAGATAGATAGATAGATAGATAGATAGATAGATAGATGGTAGATAGATAATAGGTAGAGAAATAGATAGATAGATAGATGATATATAGATAGATAGATGGATAGATAATAGATAGAAAGATAATATATAGATAGATATTAGATAGATAGATAGATAGATAGATAGTTAGATAGATGATAGTTAGATATATAGATAGATAGATAGATAGATAGATAGATAGATAGATAGATAGATAGATAGATAGATAGATAGATAGATAGATAGATAGATAGATGGTAGATAGATAATAGGTAGAGAAATAGATAGATAGATAGATGATATATAGATAGATAGATGGATAGATAATAGATAGAAAGATAATATATAGATAGATATTAGATAGATAGATAGATAGTTAGATAGATGATAGTTAGATATATAGATAGATAGATAGATAGATAGATAGATAGATAGATAGATAGATAGATAGATAGATAGATAGATAGATAGATAGATAGATGGTAGATAGATAGATAGATGGTAGATAGATAATAGGTAGAGAAATAGATAGATAGATAGATGATATATAGATAGATAGATGGATAGATAATAGATAGAAAGATAATATATAGATAGATATTAGATAGATAGATAGATAGTTAGATAGATGATAGTTAGATATATAGATAGATAGATAGATAGATAGATAGATAGATAGATAGATAGATAGATAGATAGATAGATAGATAGATAGATAGATAGATGGTAGATAGATAGATAGATAGATAGATAGATAGACAGAAAGATATATAGATCAATAGATGGTAGATAGATAATAGGTAGAGAAATAGATAGATAGATAGATGATATATAGATAGATGATACTTAGATATATAGATAGATAGATAGATAGATAGTTAAATAGATGTTATATAGATAGATAGATAGACAAATCGATAGATCGATATCTATCATCTATCTATCTATCCATCTATCTATCTATCTATCTATATATATATATATCTATTTATCATATATCTGACTATATATCTATCTATCGTCTAGATGGATAGATATATACATATATACATATATAAACAAATATGTAGATAGATTGCTGATATAGGCATATATCTGATAGAGGTATGCATCTGACATAGGTATATCTTAGTTATCTAAGCAAAGCTAAGTGCCTTATAAGTATATATATAAAAGTATCTTTTGCTTGGGTAGCCATCTACATATCTCCACATGCATATTTGTTCTATTTCTGCTACATCATCGTATGTCTATATGTAGACCACATTGGGTACATTAGCCAACGCCCCCTTGACTCAACTCACTCACATTTGTATCTGAATTGTTTATGAGCCGTCATCAGATGAAATTAGCTCGGCTTCAAAGTGATTAAAAGCTAAACTTGAACTGGCAAAGCAAAGAGTCAAGACTCAACGCGCACTTGACTCACGCTCACAATAATTTCGGCATCTATGTATATCTGTTGCTATAGCTATAGCTATAGCTATAGCTATAGCTCTTTATTCTAGGCAAGATGTTTGCTAATAGAAATAGGAGGTCGAAGCGTGACAATGTATCATTAGCTGTCTGCAGCTGTAGCTGAATTTGAATTTGTATCTGTCTCTCTCTCTCTCTCTCTCTCTCTCTCTCGCTCTCAGCCTTTCTCTGCCTCCCTAGACCTCGTTATCCACAGGGAGCCGTAGACAATGACCCCAACTGTTCGCACAACAATAAGCTTTGATTTTTGTTCAGATTTACATAAAAATTAAATGAAGAAGCTGATGATAAAGAGGAGGCAAGGAGACAGACAGCTTACCAATTGTGCAAACAGTTTGGATAACGTGAATATATGTCTTTGATCAGATATGAAATGCTAGCATTATAAAATATGAAAAGGCTTCAGACAATAAACAGCCACTGAATAAGTGTAAATGAGTGCTGAGTTCTTCGAGCTGAACAATAAATAAAGCGAAATAAGTGCCTGGTAAACTGGCTTGTAAAACTGCAGCCAGCTGTTAAAGATAACAATTGGGCAATAAAACAAATATAAATGAATGCTAAGAGCTAGACAATTAACAGGCACTTAAGCAGCAAAACTACATGTTAAAGTGCCTTGTAAAGATTTAACAGGCTGTTAGACTTGTCTGTTAGTTTTGATTAGCTCTTCAAACGATTCGGTCGAGCTTATAAAGTCATTTAATGCGCATAATTTGTAGAATGTGAAAGATAACAGTGGTTTAATTGCTGAATTACCGAGTTGCTGAATAGCTGAATAGCAGATTACCTAACCTAACAAGCGCTTGTCAAGTGATGCCAAGAATGATAGCAATTAGCTAGATTAAACTGAATGAGTTTGACATGAGCTTGTTGCCTGCCAGTTAAATTTAACTGCCAGCTAAACTCTGCCCAGTTATCATTATGCAATGTGAGTGAAGGTTTTACCGCCGCTGAATGTCACGTTTAATTTGAGTTATCTCAAAGCTGGCCACAATTGACAAGCCCCATTCATGGTGAGATCTGAGCGAGCCAATTATATATACATATATATACATCTATATAGCCGCATCTGAAATGCGAGAGTTATTTTGCTTAATTATAACAGCCGGACAGAGAGACAGACTGGCTGATTGGCTGACTGACTGAGTGACCGTTAAGTTGCTAAGTTGGCAAGTTCAATGGACAAACAGTTTCACATAATTGAATAATAATTTCAGTGCATTCACAATTAGCCTTTAACCATTGTGAATTGGCAATTGCAACGGCAGCTTAATTAGTAACATGCTGAGCCGACAGCTCGCACCGACTAGAACCAATTCCAGTTGACATAACTGACAGCCAACAGCCAACAACTGAGCAACAGTCTAGCCAGGCCACTGGCAACCTGGCTGATGCAATCTGGCTTATGCAATGCTATGCTAACGATCATTTGGCCAAAAGCTGCCGCTGCAATTGGCCACAAATCAGAACTGGGTCAGCATCTGATGGCAGTCGCATTGAGCACTGACCATTTGGCTTCAAGCGAAACCACAAGGCGGAAGGAAGCCTTGGCTAAACCAGTTTCATATTCCAAACCGTTCCATGGACAAAAAATATTAAAAATATATATGTATATCATTTGAAATGTGACAGAAAGAGTGCTTAGGATTTCTGTTTTGAGAGAGCAAAGTGAATGTTCCATAATGCCAACCGTTCCACTTACTATATACATAAATTATATAGACCAACGAAATATGAAGAAAAATGTAAGCTAGTTTTTTTGTAGTTTTTAGAGAGTTAGCTGCATGTTCCATATGCCGCACCGTTCCACAAACTAGATACATATATTATATAGAAGGAAAAAAACCTTTAAACAGCTTTAGGCTTCAGTTTTTATAGTGCTAAGTGTATGGTCCATTATTCCAAACGTTCCACACTCTAGACTCATAAATTATAGAGAGAAAAGATTACTAAGAAATCGTTGGTTTTCTGGGAGAATGTTTCATATGCCATAACGTTCCATATACTAGATATATTATATATTTATATGCATATATAAAGGCTTTTATATTTTATAATATATTTACATATATACATATACGACACGCCTCAAGGCTCGTCTTCGTCTTCATGCGGAAGAGAATGCGTCGTATGTTTTTTTTTTTTTTTTTTTTTTTGTCTTCTTTGGCTTTTATTTTTGGCTGCATTATAAGTGGGCGGGCGTCAGTCAAAGCTGGGGGCGGGGAGAGTCGCATATCGAGGGGCGTGTCTGTGTGTGTGTGTGCATATAATTGTTATTTAATTGCGTAACGGCAAACGTAGGCGGATGTGTGCTTAGTGCCACTGTGCGGCCAGTTTCACGCACAGTGTGGCAAAAGCAAATATGGCAAAAGCCATTTCCGCATGTCAACGAAATCAGAGTCAAACGCTGCGATGCGTTGCATTTTGGGATACAGTTGAAATGCAGCGCAAGAAGAGGAAGAGGAAAGCGAGCGAGCGAGAGGGGGATAGACAGAAAGAGATAGGGAGAGAGTGAGCTGTTGCTAAAGATCTGCTTAGCTTAGGACTGTCTAGGGCTTGCTTGGAAGCCCTGGAGCGAAGGTTTCGATCGGGCGACTTCAACTTTTACTTTGAACTGGATAAATGAGCTCTGCAGCGGATAGAGTTTTTGTGACGCGTGCGGTGAAATGCAGAGAGAGCGAGAGAGAGGGAGGGAGGGAGGGAGGGAGGGAGGGAGAGCAGCACGTAGACAACATTTATTGCCAAATGCACGAAACTTTTTGAGCTTTGGGGCTGGACACGCATCGCTAACTACGTGTGCAGACCAACTGGGTGTTGGCGTCCATATAGCGTCTATAGCCACACACACAGACACACGCACACACTCACCTGCCTAGCCCCTATATGGTCTGTAACTTTTAGTTTTCAAGTGAAGACGTTCGACTGCGCTTGATGGGAGACGGGGCATGGCTGGGGAGAGCGAAGTAAGCGTAGCTGCCGTTGTAGGTGGCAGCGCGGCAAGAGGGAGTTGGGAAGGTGCCATGTGTATGACCATGTCGACGAGGGAGCGCCGTAAATTGTAAAAAATTGGAAGAAAAACGCGCAATAATTAAGCGAATCAAATGTGAAGCAAAAGCCAAGAGCTGCATAAAACGGCGATAAAAACAGATTAGGATATATATATATATATATATATATATATATATATATATATCGAAAGTAAAGCTAGACTAGGCTCTACCCTGTGGCAAGCATTGTCAAAATTAACACAACATCGATATTTATCGATGTATCGACTTTTTAAACAACTCTTTAACGAAAGCTCCTATTTGAATGACATAAATTTTGTCATGAAATATATAAATATATATAATATGTGGGCTATATTTTATACATAATATGTATATAATTTTTCGTATCTACATTGACTACTTGCTCCCTCTATAGATCAGGTTTTAAAGTATATATTAGAAAAAAAAGTTATGAGATTTGTTTTTTTTTTTTTAATTTTTTTCAGCATACCCCAGTTGGCAATGCATACAGAGCATAAATATAAAATAGAAATTAAAAAGAAAAAAATGAAAATGAAACAAAAGTCGTTTGTTTTAGATGTTACTGGATGCGTTTGTTGTTGTTGTCGTTGCACATAGCTCAACGTATAATTAAAGTGAAAATGCGCCAACTATATATACTATATATACTTATATATATATATATATATATATATATATATATATATATATATATGCGTATGTATATCTAGATAAATATCTGCAGAGATATAGTAAAGTTAGTCAGTTAACAAGTGAACCCCCGCCGCTTGGCTGCAGTTCGAGCTTATTTCGGCTTCAGATATCATGTCATATGATATGATATGATATGATATGATATGATATATGTTACATACATATATGCTCGTCTTTTGCACAATGCACTGGGCTGGAATGCTGCTATAGCCAAGATAAACCAATTTATATACATATATATATATATATATATATATATATATATATATATAGTGAAAACTAATGCTAACTAACTCTAATTGACTTCATAGATCAGCAATGCGACATCTCTTGAGAGGCATAGCGAGTGCAAGCGAGACAGCAGTAGTCTAATTGTTTTCCATTTCTTTCGCACTTGCAGCAATGTCATAATGGAGCCAATGACCATGTTGGTATTGGCCTTCCAGCTGCTGGCGCTCTTCTCGATAGCCGGCGCGCTGTTAATCTACTTGATATGCAAGGTGCGGGAGGAGAGCCAGGTGGGCAACGGTGAGCTGCCCGCCAGCCGCGTGGTGCTGGTGACGAGCGCCGACACGGCGCTGGGCTTGCAGCTGTGCACGTATCTGGCGAACAAGGGCTGTCGCGTCTTTGCCGGAATGAAGGAGGCGCGCGATTCGCTGCCCGCCAAACTGCTGTGCGGCTGGATGAAGATACGGGAGTATAGCGAGGAGCCCATCAGCGGCACGATCATACCCATGCGCCTGGACGTCACCCGGGAGGATGTGCTGCGGGAGGCGACCATTGCGATGGGCGCCCATCTGAATGCGAACGAGCGCGGCATTGCGGCGGTCATCAATACCAGCGGCAGCGTGTATCGCGGTCGTGTCGAGTCCCAGGACGTACAGCAGTGGGAGCACATGCTCAAGACCAACATCCTGGGCACGCTGCGCGTGGCCAAGGCCTTCGTTGGCTTGCTGCGGCCGACACGCGGACGCCTACTCTACTTGGGCGGCAGCAGTGCCGGCGCCAGCATGGGCGGCGATGGCCTCGTCGCCTTCAATGCCTCACGTGTCGCCGTCGAAAAGTGTGCCGAGGAGCTGCGCAAGGAGCTGCAGCCATACGGCGTTAGCATCGTTGCCCTGGACACCTGCGGCATGACCGCCGAGTCGCTCTACAAGGCGCCCGTGGCGCAAAGTAAGTGACAGCCCATGGAAGCATGCATCTCTAACTGCTTATCTAACGGCCTCTTTTTCTCTGTCCTCTACTAGCCATGTCCCAGTGTCCGGGTGCACCCACGCAGTACACGGCCGATGTGCTCAGTTCCAGCGCCCTGCAGATGATCGAGCGGGCGCTCTGGGACTTTGTGCCGCAGCAGCGCTATGCGTTGCTCTCCCATAACAAGTATCAATTCACGTTGCCATGCCGCTCCTCGCTGCGTCTACATCGAGCCAGCAGTGAGGCCGCCACGCAGTCCGTCTAGATGGAGGAGGAGACAGAAAGAGAGAGAGAGGGAGAGGTAGAGAGTTCATGGAGCTATATGTCAGCCAGAGCATGGATCGCAGCTTATATACTTATACAATACTTTTTCTGTACATACGTATAAAACACACACACAACTACACACACACACACACACACACACACAGCTACACACACACAAATTCGTTTAACATTGTATTCAGTTATCTATAATCTATATATGCCCAACTGTTTTAACATTTTTTTAATGTTTATATATTTAATATTTTTTTGTGCCCTTTTTTATATAAAGATATATGAATATACATATATATATATACATACATACATATATATATCCACATATATATATATAGATAATATATAAATTGACAATATGTTGGCATTTTGTGAATTTATATAGTTTTATGATTTATATATATATATATATATATATATATATATATATATATATATATATATATATATATATATATATATATATATATATATATACAACAAAACAAACATATCAAAATATACATGCATACAATTATATATATATATATACATATATTTATACATATACATGTATATATATATATATGTATATATGTGTGTGTAAAATTTGTAATTCTATATTTGAGTTTTCCTTGTCGATGGCCGACTGTCGAGTGTGCTGCTATTCGTATCTGGATATGAAATCGTAGCGCAGCACTGAGGCACTGTAGATCTCTCCGGCACGCGCCTGCGCCTTTTCAGCTGTGCGTCCTGGCAAATGGATGAGCACATCGGCGCCGACAATGCTCTGCAATCGACTGCTGATCTGAAATGTTTTGGGCATTTAGTTTGGATTCCATTTCTGTTCCTAATGATCAGACTTTACCTGATTTCCGTTGACGCTGGCATGCAGCTGACCATTGATGCTGGTCACCGAGGCGCGCACATATTCAGGACGATTATCCAGATCGATGGCTTCATTGAGCAGCTGTGAAAACAGTTGGCATGAGAAATGTTTAAATTGATCAAATAATACAAAAAAGCAAAGCTGATAATAGAAGTTGGATCAGAGAAGTATCACTCTCTGTTTATATACAGTTTAATTCGTATAGAAGACATCGAATCTTTGATAACATAGATAGATGCCATTGTATGCAAAGATCACCTGGAACATGAAACATTCCAAGTCTGCACAGAGCGCAAACACGATGAAATATTACCATGAAGATAACATAAATTGCCATAGATAAAGAATTCCGAATTCATTTGTTGCGCATTCAGGCGAGGCCAGTTTATCAGCAACATTTATCTAAGGCTCCATCATAACTAGACTCAAACTAATCTACATTTTAGCCTCGTATATTTGGTTATGCTTTTCAAGCGATAGCAAAAACAAAAACAAAAAACTAAATGGAAATGTTGAAATATTTTAAGAGTGTCTTTTGAAGTGTTCTTATCGCATTTTGGAGGAGACTCTTAAGAGATAACGCTGGCGCGTCACAGATATATCAAAGGCATAAACAGAACTATATATATATATATATATATATATATATATATACATGTTTATATATATGCATTGATTGATCGATTCGAAGCATCTGTCATAGTTGAAGGGCATTAGCTAATCTAACATAGTTCGCATTGAGGACAAGTCAATATACACAGATAAGTTGAGTTGAATTTCACAATGCGCTCTCACTTACGGTCACATTAATTATGGGTAGGGGGCATTTGGCTCGTTCCCAGCCATCGGCCCAGCGGATGGCGGGCAAGGCGAACAGATGGAATGTCACAAAGGCGGACACCGGATTGCCGGGCAGGCCGAAGAAGTATTTGTTCGATCTGCTGGCAAAGGTCATCGGTTTGCTGCAAATACAATTCTCAGTTAGCTGATTAGGTTAAGTCTTTAGTGTGGACCAACCCGGGCTTCATGTTGACGCGTCCGATGTGCAATTTAAACTGCAGTTCCTCCAGTGCCGGCTTGATATAATCCTTGTCGCCCATCGAGACGCCGCCACTGCAAATGACAAAGTCCACGCTGTCGAATAGATTGGACAGGGCGCTTTTGATGGTGGCCAGGCTGTAAGATCACTTAATTAGTGTCTGGGTCCATAGAAGAGATATATATAGAGCAATGATCACCCACTCGTCGCCCAACACTAGCTGCTGCATGCATTCGAAGCCAAAGTAGAGCAACAGCTCCTCCAGCATTGTCGTATTCGAATCATAGATTTTTCCCGGGGCCACCGGCTGTTCGGGTGCCAGCAACTCGCTGCCGGTTGAGATGATGCCCACTTTGGGCTTTCGCCGCTGATGCTGAACGCCAATGGAGGCCAGCACCGATTTGTAGACTACGGGTGAATAGTCGGCAGCCGGAAACACCTTGTTGCCCTTGCTCAAATCGAAGCCAACCGGTCTGCAAGAAATCGTATAGAATAACAATAGAATAGAATAGAAAGAATTGAAATCTTACCGTATATCTAGACCGGCTTTTGGTTCGACCAGTATATCAACAAGACTCTCTTCACCATATTTGTCGCGCTGCAGCAGCTTAGTGTCCTCCACCTGAACGACACAGTCCGCATACTTTGGGAGCGGCGCGCCCGTATTGATCTTAAAGCATTCGTCCTCCTGCAACGGATGTTCACTGACCTGCAGAGAGATAAAAGTAGTTAATAAACAATAGATTGAATATAAATTTTGTAGACCTTGTCACCGGCAGCAATACAGTCTACGACACGCTTGGTGCCTGGAAAGCCAGTCGACTTCATTGCATAGCCGTCCTTAATGGACGCCCGAAAGGGTGGTATATTGACCGGCGAGACCAACTGCTCCATCTGCTGTTTACTCATATTGCTGTGCTGAACCACGCTTAGTATGATATCCAGGGCCTGATGGACCGGCAGCATGGGAAACGGCGAATTGCGATCGGAATCGTTGCCGGCGCCCGTCTTGTGCGGACAGACGTGATCGCGCTTCAGTAGCGACGGCAATGCAGTCGCGCCCTGAGCTGTGCCTTGCACCTCGGCGTGGGTGCGTTGCACGAGCGCAACATTGTTGCCAATTAGATGTAGAGCGTGTGGCAGCAGTTCGCGTACTGCCTCGAAGCATTCGGCCACGGCCTTCTCACTGCCTGGAAAGTTCAGCACGAGCGTATTGCCGGCAATGCCGCAAA
The DNA here is from genome assembly GCA_035045555.1 of Drosophila fulvimacula. Classification (NCBI taxonomy): domain Eukaryota; kingdom Metazoa; phylum Arthropoda; class Insecta; order Diptera; family Drosophilidae; genus Drosophila; species Drosophila fulvimacula. Next base: position 1,487,556 of record JAWNOX010000110.1, on the reverse strand, counting down.
CGCCACGCGATAAAGCGGCGAACTTGGTCTTTTGCAGCGAGGTCAAGGCAATGGCCAAGGTCAACTGATTGCAATCCTTGTCGAGCAGTGGTTTCGTCGCCTCCGGCGTCACATCACGCGGCGCAAAGCCCGTGCCGCCAGTTGTAATTATGACGCGCACATCGTCTCGATCGATCCATTTGCGCAGTTCGCGCTGTATCAGATCACGCTCGTCGGGCAGCACAGCAGTTACCACCTGCGAGTTGTCAAAGGATTCGGCAATTAGCGTCGTCAAACGCGGTCCACTGCGATCCTTTACCGGCTCATGGTAACAGGTGTCACTAACTGTAATCGCAATTGAATTGAAAATGGAACCCCAGCCGGCTGCTTGAATTTGGCTTACTTGTCAAAACTCCGAAAGTAATCGACTCCATGGCTACATTTATATAATGTTAGTGAGAATGCGGCGCTCGTTGCCCTCAATTAAATTGTTTAATTTAGCGTTTAGCACTCACTCAAACAACTTTTCGATTGCTTTGACCGTTTTGAGTGGGCCATTTTAGCACTTTTAGGGAGTGTGTACACACTGACAGGTTGCCGTTTGAAATATACATTGCATTTGTTATGCAAAATATTTACTTACACACTATATAATTAACAACTAATTGCTTTAATTACTAATCTTTGTCTTCATTTTAAAAAAATTTATTAATTGTAAGCTAATGAATTTGCAAAACGTTCGAAATCTCCCAAAAGTACAGATCGTTTTGAGGGGCAAGGCTTTTGTACATTTTTAGCACCTTTTTGTTGTTATACAAAAATTGAGTGTGCACACACGGAATGTTCGCCGTTTGAAAATCGCGACAGGAATTTATTTAACATATTTGTTATATATATGTATGTTCATGTATATATGTACTTATACATATAATGTACAGCAGGCATAATGCTAATGCTTATGTTTTATTAACACTACAATATAACAATATACAAAAAATAGTATTTAGCGTAACACTGAACGTCATAGTTCGTCACTGGCCATTTTCATTTGGTCGGAATTCCCTTGGCGCTTTGTTCCCCTAGCGGATCGTAGCCGGCTGCCATTTTCTCCTTAAACTGTTCATATGTACGCTTACGGTCAAAGTGTTTCACCCACTGGCCGGGACAGCTTTGCTCGAATGCTTTACGCATTTTCTGGCAGGCGCTTGGCACCTTTTCGCCGCTTGTTGAGCTGTGCTTGGGCGCATTCTCGTCCAGACACTTCCAGTATTCGTCGCGCATGGCCCAGCACTTGGTCCGTTCCGCTTTGTCGGGGAAACTCATCTTTGGCAGTGGTGAAGATATTGTTCAAGTTGATTTTGACTCCAGTGCCGCCTGTTGGTATCTTATCGCCTGTCAATTGTTTCGGCCAATAAGCACTATCTCTTCACGTCCTTTTCTTGTTCAGTCAATAAGACTATTCATCAAGAATTAAAATTGTGTTAAATGTTATTTATTGTTCAATAAAATCACCAAAACCAACCTCAAAATTACAAAACATACAACTGCCGAAACGGTGTGCCCAGATGTGAAGTAACCGATAACAGCTGATTGGAAAACAAAATAACCAAAGAAATATTCAATACAGTGTTGTATTGGATATTTTAGCGCCACTATTCAAATAATTATCCTTAAAAGCTTGATAGTAAAACACAAATACTTCGCTTGTATTACAATTTATTTGATTTAATATCTCAATGACTTATAATTAACATTATTGGTATTAAATTTCAACTAATCTTTAAGGTGAACTACTTAAACAAATTGTACATATTGTATAAAAATTTAATTTTTTTTAAATTAAAAAAATTTAAGAAGGAAGAAAACTAAAATAAACAAAACAAAACAAAAACAATTAATCGCAGACGTATAACAATAGTAATAATAATAATAATGAGTGGTGACTACTTAAGTTCTAAATGGGGTGCATCGAAACCGTTATACATATATTATATGTAAATGTCGCTTAAATGTTATACAAATTACGTATAGAAAATGCTGTCCAAGTGCAAGTGAGAGCGCAATAAATGCCCCGTTATTTGGACTCTAAAACACCTACGCTTATTTATGTATATGTATATGTATATTATAATATTTTTTATTTGTGTGCATAGACACAATTTAAGTGAACCCCAGGAACACTGCAAATCTCAATGCGATGATGTTTGTGTTCTCGCTGCCTGTTAACATTAAAGTTACAGCAATACAAAATATATGTTATTAGTATGTTAGGTATGTAGATCGTATAACTAAGCTTGGATTTGTGTGTGTGTGTGTGTGTGTGAGTGTGTGTGTATGTGGTATTACATTTCATATATGTATATATATTTATATTCATAGTGTACAAACATATAAACAATAGATGTACGCACAGACCCACACATAAGTATATAGATATATATGAATATGTATGTAATGAATATATATATGTGTTTAGCATATGAATTTGTATTATTCAAATATTATAAATTTCTTACTAGCTGCTTTTGATGTGATTCGTTAGACGCAAGGATATGATTGGAACTGAAATGAATGAAGTGGTCACATCTAAAAATGCATTGCAGTCAATGTTTGTTTTGTTTTTTGTTTATTATTATAGATTATTATTAATATATTGTGTTGGATTCCTGTAGTACCATGTCTAGCCATAGTAGCCCCTGTCGGGGCTCTATTTGGGTATCTTTGAAAGCTTTTTCAGGCACTTGTGGCTAACGAGCGCAAAGCTTAATTTGGCCAATTACAGTTACTGCTAACACAGTTAACAGTAACAGCGCTGCTTTGCTGTTAAGACTATGAACAAAACACGGCATATTTATCAATAGGCGACAGCAAATAAACATATTCAATAGACTCTGTGTGTGTACGTGAAACATTTGTTAACTACTATCAGTACCATATTAAGCACATACATACATTACAATTACAATTCCGATTATTGTTATGAATTACATATTATTTGATTATTATTATTATTTAATAAATTTATTTTCATTTGTGGCTAAAGCAATTTTGCTAGACATGCATTAAAAATCAAATAATTATATATATTTATATTTATATATATAAATATATATATTATGTATATACTTATTGTTAAATTCACAATGAAAATGGTATGTGTGTGTTGTTGTTGTCGCTATTGTGAATACGTTATTGCTAATTGTCTGCCTTGAAACTTGTTGAATAATGCCAAATCATATGCATATCCGATAATATAAAGTACATATAATTATATATGTATATACAAATTGCTTGCCTTGACTAGTTACAAATTCTCAGCATTTCATTTTTCTTGATCGCAAAAAAAATATATATATTTATATATATGTATATGGTATATTAATATAATCTATAGATACGTAGGGGTATATATATATATATATGTATGTATATTTATCCATATATATATGTGTATAATAGCTTAAATATTCTGTATTGCACAATGTGACATGCAGCTTAATATTGGACCAAAATTTACAAATAAACATAAAATTTAAATACACAATTATCTCATAAAAACAAATGCACAATAAAAACAAAGTAATAGATATATATCTATATACATATGCATATATAAATGATAACTAAATAAAAAAAAAACTTGAAACATTTGGCAGTCGAGTACCAACAGCAACAAAAATCAAAGTAAGAATTTGAATTAAACAAAAACTTCTAAAGTTGTTGCCATATTTGCTTCAATCTTTTTGTTGTTGCTATTGGAACTGATTTTGATTTCTTAGATATATATATATATATATATATATATATATATATATATATATATATATAATATGTATATCGTATGTATGGCGTTCTTTGTGTGTGATGCTTGGCAACTTGGCTTAGCCAAGAGAGTCACTGTCTCCGTCTCTGTCTACGTCTCCGTTTCCTTCTCAATCTCAATCTCTGTTTCTGTCCTTCTCTGTCTCTATCTCCTTCTCTATCTATGCTGTGTATGTGTGTGCGGATGGGTGTGTGTGTGTGTGTGCTCGAGTGGATTTGGTATTGGAATCGTTTAATTACCGCTGTCATAATCTACAGCACTATTGTGTCTTTAACTTCCTGCTGCTGCTGATCCACTCCATCAGTTGCCTCCTCGCCTGCTATTGGCGATGCATTCGAACTGGACGGTGAGTGCAATGCATATTTGCAGCTGGCTGTGAGACATTTACAGCCGGCGCCGCCACGCTGGCTGCTGCGTTGTTCGGCGCGCCAGAACTTCTCGCCATAATCATAGCTGCATAATACAACAAAAAGTCAATAACAATTGAAGAACTCAAGTACTTTGCACACCAACCAGATCTCCTCGCCCGCATCGATGTCGCGACAGGCGAAAAAGGCGATTTTTGGAAAGCGATAATCCTGATGTTCATAAAAAACGCGCACAGGCAAGATATTTGGCTCGCACGAATGGTTAAAGAAACGACTTATATTCCCATAGTAGTTGGCATCAATGCAGTGTCCGTTGTCCAGATCAAAGTAGTAGCTATCATCGGTCCGGCGATCTGCTTCATGGGCCGTCAGTATCTCGCCCGTATAACTGGCAACAAAAGAGCCCTTGGGCACATTAGCCAGGGCACGAACGCCCCAACCCTTTGTCGGCTCCTCACACTCAACAATCTGAAGCGGAATCCTGGTGCCATTCTGGACAACGCGATTCTTACAGGACAACTGAAGGACGAATCAAAACAAAATCAAATGAAATAAATTTGTATTTGACCAACTTTTGCACATAGTTTACCTGATTGCAGCCGCAGACATCGTTGCATTCAAATATTACCGCCGGATCGTCGTAGTTGAAATCGCAATTTAAGCGACTCTCCGCCGTATACCAGTTTTGCGAGGAGGCTCCATTGCATTGGCACTGATCGCTGCTGCAGCTGTCCAAGCACGAGCAGATGCGCATCTGCGAAACGCGTCGATCAATCTGCACAGAGTTCTGCAGTATGATGCAATTGACAATGTATTTAAAGTCAGGCCACATCAGGGCATCGGCCTCGTCCTCATGCTCCGACATGGTCTGTTCGTTGCGCACCGCCTGAATTGGGCGAATTTCACGTCCGTTCGAAGCATCCGCACATACGACCCGTGTGCGCAATCCCAGCGGCCGAAAACTGCGCATCTGCATGTTAAAGCCAACGGTGCGGCCACAATCGGAATCCTCGTTCGGTATGCAGTCAAAGGGCAATTGCTCCGCCTTATTCTTGATCATAAGGTCGGCTCCATTCGCTATCAAAGCGATGCACATCCGGGTCACCGAATGACGGCAAGCAATGTGACTACGAGCAAAATGAGTTATCAAATGAAATGAAATTAGATCCTTCGTTTTACTCACAGCGGCGTATCGCCTTCCACATTCTGAACATTGCAATCGGCGCCTGCCTGCAGCAACACTGTTATCGTCTCCAGTCCATCGTTGTGTAACGTGGCCCAGTGCAGCACCGTGTTGTTGTCATTGTCACATATATTGGGTTCGGCGCCATGATTAAGCAGCAGACTATCGAAAATAAAATCAAAAACAAGAAATTTAGACTGTTCGCTAGCTACTCTTGAGTTCTTATGTAAAACTTTTAACATGATTAACAACTGTAACTATTGGTTAACATAATGTACAGTTTTTAGCAGCGCTACGATTACAAATTAGATCGATTTAAGATCTCGTTCGCACCTAACAATATCCTTGTGCCCCAGTTCTGCTGCCCAGACCATGGCTGTCCAGCCGCCCTCATCCTGGGCATTGATGAAGCACAGAAAGTTTGTTATATTGCGCGAACCTCGATACCCATCCACAATTAGTTGGGCAGCGTCTAGGTTGCCCAGCTTAGCGGCAATGTGTAGACTAGTCATGCCATCAGGACCCTGCAAAAGGCGAGAATACAGAAAGTTAAACAAATATTTCTAGTTCTATAAATTACTTGAGCCGAGACGCACCTTGATAGCCACATCGGCACCGCACTGCAGGAACAGATTTAGCATATCGCATTTGTCATTCATCACAGCGCACATCAAGGCCGTGCGCAATTCGCTGTCGACAATGTTGACGAAGCCCTGCGAGCTGGCGCCCTTGCACAACAGCAGATAGGCCATTTGCAAGGTGCCCGAATGGGCAACCAGATGCAGGCAGGTACCATTAAGGAATTCACGCATACGCGTCAGCACATTGTAGTCGGCAGCTGTCGAATAAGTTAGATTAGACCGATTAGTATGTAAACAGCGAGTGGGATCTATCAATGCTCTACCCAATATCTCAGCAACGCGCTCCAGATCATCGTTCTGCACGGCGTAGTACATATCCCGGGTATTGAATTCGGTGGTAACACGTCCGCTGGACGACACAATCCGATCGCGCAGCACCACGTTCATTACAGACTCCGGTATGAGTTGCTCAAAGCTGATCACATTCAATGCCTGTCCAGCGGCACTGCCTCCATTGGCCTTGCCCCGTGTTCCATTCGACTTGGCATTGGCCGCCTTGCCGCGTGCAGCGGTTCCACCTGTCGCAGGCTTGGCCGATGTGCTGCTGCCAGCCGCAGTCGTTAGCTTTGACCCGGCACCAGCTGCACTACCGAACTGTGTCAAATGGGATGTGGTGGTCAACTTGGCGGGCTTACTGCGGATTGATATGAGAAAAATTAAAGGTTCAAACGAATCTGGCATCGCAGTCAGCTTACATTTTAGTCTTCTGCGCGGGCAGAAAGACGGGCAATGTTTGGCATTTCATGGTCACCGTGGAGGTGCGCTCAGGTGTGTCCAGGCCGCAATGTGGACACTTCAGCACGAGCAACGGGCTGATAAAGTTGCCCGGATTTGTGGACTGCTGCTGTGCGTCGTACGGGCTGTTCAGTATGAAGCGCTGCGCGCAGTCCGGATGAAAGAAGTGTTGCTGCTTGCATAGCACAAATTTGCCCTGCATTGAGATTGATTGATTGATTCACTGCTTCATTAATTAACTGAGCTAATCGATTTACCTGAGTGCAAAAGATGCCACAGCCGGCGCAGCAATTGTGCGCTTGCAAGCGCTTCTTGTGCTCATCGCAGAGTATCATGTAGCCCACACGCTGGCTGGGACGCAACAGATTGTGGACCTCGGCGGCCAGCTCATTGCAGCAGCCAATCTTCTGCTCGTCAATGTTGTCGATGGCACAGCAAAAGGACGCGTCCGGCGCATTGCGTGCGTAGTACTGCGAGGTGCGCTGGCACAGGCAAATGAATTTAACACCAGGCGCCGTCGAGGAGGAGGAGCTAGAGGAAGCGGCAGCTGCTGCCGCTGCCGCCGCCGCTGCCGACGTACTGGCTATGGCATCGCTAGCATCATTCGATGCCAAAATGGCGCTGTTCAGCGTTTGCAGCTGAGCATGCTCCAGTGTGGTTGTACCTGCTCCAGTTACTGTTGCTGTCGCTGCTCCTGTCGCACTGTTTCCACGCACGCCCATGCGACGGGTTAGCTTTGATGCCACAGCGGGCGCTGGCGGCGCCGGCGGCTGCAGCGTTTGCTTCTCTCCAGCTACAGTTGTAGTTGCAGCTGCAGCTGTAGCAGGATTCGCCTCCTTGGCGGCATTGCGCAGACGCAACGTTACACTCGGCTTTCCCACTTGGACGCGTATGGTAGGCACAAACTCCTCATTGTCCGTGTTGGAGCTGTCGTCGTCGCTGGCCTCCTCGCTGTTGTTGCGACGCAGTCCAAGATGCTTGAGATGCTTCTCCTTCTGCTTGGCCAGCTTGCGCAACTGCTTCTTGTTCAGTTTGCGCTCCTCGGGCGAGCGATTCACATTCAGCTTGGAGGCCTTGATATCGCTCAGGAACTGATCCAGGTCGGGACTGGGACGCACACGACTCTTGGCGCGCAGCGCCGCATCCGAGTTGTCAATGTCGCGCTGAGTCTTGGAGAAGAGGCGCTTCTTGATCGCATTCGAGCCGGCTGGATGCTGTTCCAGTCCGCTGCCCGCATCCGACTTGTCACTCTTCTGCCGCGATGTCGATGAATTGGAGCTGTACGCCTGCAGCGGCGTCTCGAGAACACCCCCACCGCCATCTGCCTCAGCCGCTGCTGCTGCCGACGTTGCCTCCCATTGGGTCAAGCGTTCTATGTGCTTCGTCTCGAACTCGCAGCGCAACTCCTCGTTCTCCAATATCTTCGTAGTGGGCTTGATGCGTCGCTTCGAGCGCTTGGGCAGCTGCTGCTGCTGCTGCTGCTGCTCTGCACTGCTCACAGCAGCTCGCTTGTTGCCATTGGTCAGCGCCAGCGATGCAGCAGAGCTGTTCATGGCTTGGGTATTACCACTTCCACTGCCACTGGCGCTGCCACTGCTGCTGCTGCTGGCGCCGGCTGCAGCCTGTGCCATTCCCTGGGTGACAGTCTCGGTGCGATTGGGCAGCGCTGGGATTTTGGCCTTGCGGCCGCGCTTTTTGGGCGGCGTCTTCTCATCCAGCACAACACCCAGTTGTGATAGTTGGTCAATAGCAGCTGCAGCTGCTCCTGCGGCTGGCAACTCACTGGCCGGCATTGGCTCCGTCTTGATCTCTTCTGCCCAGGCTTGAGCCTGATCCACGCGGTTGCCAAGGCGCACGCTGCGTCGCATGCGTTTGCCATCGCCACTAGGTGCCGCCCCCGTCTCCTCATCCTGCTGTTCGGTCTTGATGTTAACCACTGGCAAATCGGGCATGAGCGGATCCTCCTCATGCAGTTTGCGCTTCCGTCCCACTTTGCGCTCCACTGCAGCGGCCTCCTCTGGCAGTGGAGCCTCCTCCAGAGGCAGCTCCGCCTCCGGCTTTATCTTCTTGGCACGTCCACGTCCGCGTTTGGGTGCAGGCGGCGGTGGAGCGGCAGCGTTCATGCTGCTGCTGCTGCTGCTGGCTTCGCCGTCGTTGAGCTGCGCCAATTTTTCGGGCTCCTTCTTCACATCGTTGGACGTCTCTTCTTCTTGCTCCGGCTCCTTCTCCGTCTGATCCTGTTCATGCTCTTGCTCCTGCTCCTCAGCCGCCATGGGTGTTGGTGTGGACGCGTCTGTGGGCCGTGGCGTACGACGCAAGCGACGCGTGCTCGGCACGACATTTTGCTCCTGTAAAGGACATTAGAGAACAACAAGTTAGATTGGACAGCGAAGGACTAAAAGGACAACAGGTGCTAATTGGTCTAATACACAATTCACACATGAAACAATTCCATCCACCAAACGTGGGCAACTTTCCTTGCGCTTCATTCCAATATTTTGAAATTCTCTCGATATTTTTACAAATATTTAAAGAGAAGTTCTCTCTCTCGCTTTCTCCTCACATGTGTGTACATATATATATAGTTACATTCCGTCTCGATTCATGAACAAAATCTAGGCAGGCTCTTGCTATACACTCGGCTCGGCCCGGCCCGGGCCGGGCCCGGACGGTTGCTGTTGGCAACACTGCATACAAAACACAGCCAAAACTTCGGCTTGGGGGTGCAAAACCCTTAGCGCCACAGCTAACTGAGATGCTTGCTCATTGCAAAAAAAAAAACGAAACAAAAGCTTATTATATTATATATATATTATATTATATTATATATGTATATATATATATAGTATAGTAATTAACTTCTTGACCTTCTTCTATAGAGACAAATTGAAACTAAAACTTCAAATACCTGCACTATATCTTGTTCCGGTGCTTCAGCTATTTTTTATTCTTTTTCCATTCTCGCATATTTCGTAAATCTGATATGAAATTTATTGTCATAGGCCATGTTCAAAGTAAAAAGCTGCTTAAAAATGTCTTTCGATTGGCCATCGCAGCAATAAAAAACGAGTTTTGAAGTCAGGCAAACGACTTTTATGAGAAAAAAAACTTATTTAAAGACCACATTTAAGCGTAGTTTTAGCACCTGACTTTTTTTCATATTACATACGGATATATCAGTATATATGTAAATGAGTATCTTGATCAGAGTTTGTTTACCCTAAGATATATACAAATATATAATTAGCTAGCTGAAATATTTCGATAAATCGATAATACAGATTGTTATCAAAATCAAATTCTTGAATTACTATATATATATATATATATATATCATCAATCTAGTCCTGTCCACATAGCACATTTGTAATTTCTTATCAATTCTCATTGATACTGTGATATATAGTTAACTAACTGGAGTATATCAAATTGATTTTTTATTTAGTTTTTATTTTTATTTTATATTTATAATTATTATTTTTTACACAAATATTCATTCTGTATACTTTATTTAAATACGACCTTTAATACTTGATTTATATAATAATAATGCATATGCATATACTTTGCATATTAAATATGTATATGTATATGGATACATACATAAACACAAGATATATATTTATCGCACACTTAGAAGCTGATTAAATGGCCAATTGAAAACAATTTATCAATTTGTTATCGATTTTTTCTGCCTATGAAAAGAAATTTGCACAGAGCAAAGGAAATGAAGGACTATTGATATCAATGTATACATAAATATATACATATGTACTATATACATAACTGTTCTCGCGAGCATTAATAACTACCGCTACAACAGCATACAAGCCAGCAAGGGAAATCCCGTTCTTTTAGCTTCACCACCTCTCTCCTCTAACCCACTGTCTCTCTTGCTTTAAAAAAAACGAGTTGTTAGTGCTGCCCAATTCTGTTTAATTGACGGCCATTGGCGCAGAGTAAAACGGAAAGTGAATCAAACAAACTACAAAATGAAAAGAATTCTGGACTTACACTAACACACACGAATACACATATGTATTTATTCACACACAGAGTCACATACGCATATGCATGCAAAAGCACACGCGCATAAAACCGTATACACTTACGTTTTTATCAGCATTAACTTGTGCTTGCGCTGTTTTTGTTATTATTACTGTTGTTGCTATTGGTACAGAAATGTCGACACTGTCGACACTGTCAACAGCAGCAGCAGCAGCAGCCGCATTCGAATCTGTTGCGTCAGCAGCGGCGTCAACAATGTTGGTGCTGCTGCTGCTGCTATTGCTGTCGGTAGCAGAACTGACAACAAGTGGAGCGACTGGCACTGGGGATGCCGTTACCATTGCCGAAGATGCTGCGAGTGTAGCCGATGTGACCTCGGCTATTGGTTCTGTTGTTACAGCTGCCGCTGCCTCTGCTGTGTCTGCGCTTACTTCGTGCTGCGCAGTCAATATTTTCTCCTGCAGCGGATGTTGTTGTTGTTGCTCTTCTACAAGCTCTTCTTCTCCTTCCTCTTTGGCTGTTGCATTTGCGTTCTCCGTTTCAGTCTCAGTCTTGATGCCTTCACCAGATGCTACGGCTGCTGCTGCTGTTGTTGTTTCTGTTTCAGCTACAGACGGCGCTGCCAACTCAGCCGGAGCTGCTACTGTTATAGTTGTTGCGTTTTCTCCAGCGTTTTTGCACGCTTCCTGCTCCAATTTGACTGCCGGTGCTTCTTTCTGTCCTTCCTCTGCTTTTGCACTATTGTCTTTTCCTTTTGCTGCTTCGGCTGCGCACTCGGAAACGTCGACGCCGACGCCGACGTCAGCGTCAACATCAACATTATTATCGTTTTCATTGTCGGCTGATGTTGCTGGCGTTTCGTTAGGTGGCGGCGTCGCTGCAGCTGGTTTTGATTGCGTCTCGTCGGGCTCTGCCGACGTCATTTTTTCTGTTATTTCTGCACGGCCGACGCCGACGCAGCTCTCGCTGTTGTCATCGACGTTTGCGTTATCGTCACCGTCGCTGGCCTGACTTTGGCTTTGGCTCTGGCCTTGAGGCAGCTGCTGGGCGCCGTCCGCAGTTTCCGTCTCGCATTTGACGGCCGGCTGCTGCGTTGCCTCCTGTTGCTTCTCGTGTGTTTCCTCGCTTTTGATGCTTTGCTTTTTATCCTTATCCTTGCAGGCAAACTGATTGTTTGCCAAATTCCGCCACTTCAGGGTCTTATCCTCGGCCAGGTCCAGGTTGAGCAGCGTACCGCCCTCGGCAGTGCTGGTGGCGCAGTCGCTGTTAAAGGTGCTCGACATGCTGTTCAACAGCTCCGCAACGTCCGTCATCTTTTCTTATTGTTTTTTTATTTTTATTTTGACTTTGCTTTTTTGTTTTGTGTTTTTGTTTCTGTTCGTTTGTTGATTCTTATTTTGATTTACAGTTAATTTAAGCTACGCTTTGAGTTCTGATGCGCTGCTACTTCTGCTCTTGCTGCTGTGAATAAGCGTGTGCATAAAAAATATGGAATCAATACTTTGGTGAATACCACTACGGCATCGATACCATAACGGAAAGAGGGGGAGGGCTAAGCTAATGATGATAAGATTTCGACATGCCGCGATTTATTTACTCTGCATTTTCATTGAAACCGAAATGAAAAGGCAGCGGAAGCGGCAGAGCTAGTGGCAGCGGCAGCGGTAGAAGCAGTGGCAGAGACAGGGCTAGTCGCAGCGCAATAACAAAAACAATATTGTGAATAACCCACTTGTCTGCCGACAGGAGGCGCCTTTTCATGAACAGAGCCAGCCCACCTTCGTAGGCAAGGGGCACACACACCAAGACACAAGACATACACACACATATACAAATGCACGAAGCAGCGGTGCGGTTGGAGTTGACGTTGACACCACGAGACGACGTCGACTGCGACGCATTCAGCTTTGCTTTATTTTTATATAGAGCATTATAATTTCAATTGAAATTTCCAATTTCCACGTAATTCTAATTAATTAATTATTTAGCCACGATAAAAGCGAAAAGCTTAAACAAAAAATAAAAAAAAACCTCTGCCTGCCTTTCAACCGATTCTGATTAGCTCACAACATGCTGTTTTTTTTCATTTTTTTTTTTTTGTTGTATGAATATGGCCAGCTTTATTGTTGTTTTACTTTTCGTCTTGCTCTTCGTCGTCTTCTTGGCGCTGCTGGCTACTAAACGACCGTGGTGGCTGCTCTGCCGCTGCGCTGCTACTACTACTGCTGCTGCTCTGCTACTATAGCAGTTACACATAGTTGTTGTATTTGTATTTGTAATTACTTATAATTGTTGATTTAGGATTTTGGATTTTCTTTTTAACTGAATTATTTTTTTAATACTTCCTCCTCCCAAAGACTAAATGGAAATTGTGTTGATTTCTGGTATTTGAGATATTTAAATTCGTCATTTTCACACCCAAACACGATGCGAAATCAATTTACACTCACACAAAATGCTGCACATTTCTGCAGTTTACGATTTGTACAATATATATGTAATTATGATTTAACTAATATTTGTTGTTACAAAAGAAAATAAAGAGAAACACACACACACGCACACACACACACACACGCACGCACGCACACTTTGTGTTTTAGGTATGTCCGCCGTTATACGCCGCCAGCACATACTCTGTGCGTAACTCTCGGCGAACCGTCTTCGTCGTTGTCTCGCACGCTCTCACTGCTGCTGTTGTTCGTCTGTTGTTGAGCTATGCACATTTACATGTTTTTAGTATTACGTTTTTTGGTATTTCTGTTTTGGTATTAGACGGCAGCCCGCTTAATAGATGGTTCCACAGATACCCTTGAAAGTCATGGCTTAACAATAAATGGATGAGATATTTTTTTTATTCATTTACTTAAAAGCTTAAATGCAAAAGAACACAGTTGAATCGACTAAGCATCTTTTCTGATCTACATAAATATGCAAAAGAATATTATTGTGAATGTTATCATGTTTGGGTTACAATATAGCCTTTATTGTTATCTCTTTTCCGCGATTAGTTATATCAGTTTTATATGTACTCATTTCAGTATTTTACATTGATTTGTTCACGGTCTAGCTAGTATTTTTGCTAACAGTTCCTAATTTTTGCTTAAACGCATGTAAGCATCCTATTCTCTTCTCGGAACCAGACGCTGTAATCACTTAAAATGTGATAAGCTAACATTAATAATAGAGCATTGGATTACGAAACTTAAGTATAGTATTTAGCAGATTTATGAATAGTCATATTTGGTCAGCATCTATATTATTATTCGTATGAACACGTATATACATATATTGTTAAATAACATCCTACAGTACGTTACAACTGGTAACAGAAAAATACTACAGCAAAGAGTCAGTTCATTCCGGCTGAACCAGCTCAGATTCACGTTGACAGATCTGCAAGTCACATCACAAACGAATTGAGCGCGTAAAGATATTTGTATCCAAAAAGTAAGTAGAAAAACGTGCCGCAAAAATTTCGAAATATATATATGTATTAACAATGTTTTAAAGTGTTTCAACTAATGCGCCAGTATCCCGCTTGGTCTTTCTTCATCGTTGCTACCGGCGCTGTTGCCGCCACTGAAGCAGTCACCGCCATTTATAAATGGATAAACATGAAGATTCAATGGCGCAAAGCTCAGTTTTCTGAGGTGCTCATATTCAATGAGCTAGGCTTCTCATGCATCATGGATCATCACAAGCACAACCGCGAGGGACGGGCATTCCATTGCGAAAACATCCATTGCTCCCAGAAGAACATCAATCGCCTTGTCCAGCTGCTGGACAATGCCAAATACAGCATCGATGTGGCCATGTATTGCATACAATCCATTGAGATGGCTCAGGCTTTGAAGAGGGCTGTAGCGCGCAAAGTTACTGTTCGTCTGATTACCAATCAGCATTTCATTACTGAGCCGAACACCCTGATCAACGATTTCCTGCGGTTGGGCATCCAGCTGCGCACCCAGAAATCCGTTTTCATCATGCATCACAAATTCTGTGTGATCGACAGCCCGAAGCGTGTCAATTACCTGTGGAGCCTGAAGAGACGCAGTTACGGACCGCAGACCACATACAGTGTCCTAATCACTGGCTCCCTCAACTGGACAGACGGCGGCCTCGGTGCCAACTGGGAAGATGTCTACATCACAACCAATTCCATGTTGGTCACCGAATTCCAAGCCGAATTCGATCGTATGTGGATTGTGTTTGAAAACAACGCTCACGTATTGAAATAGACAACTCAATACATATATCTATGATCTAGCAAGATCGGAGATTATATACGTTGTTAGCTTTAATGACGAAAATAAATCTAGTTGGCTATGCCTGACTGGAAGATACCCTGACTGAAACATAATTGGGTGATATATATATTATATATATACATAATCCACTATATATATACATAATCCATATCTTAATTCCTAACTGTACAAATCATATTGAATATGATGAAATATTTTAATTTGTTTTTTATAGATTTCTAACTATATAAAAATACTTTATATATAATCTATGTATAACCTATATCTTAATTCCTAATCATACAAATCATACTGAATATGATCAAAATATTAAAATTTTGTATGGATTTCGGCTTAAGCCGAACTGAAGTCTAACTACATAAAAACACTTGATATACATCTATATAGGAATTAAGTTATAGAATATATGTAACTGAACAAATCATATTGAATATGATGAAATATTAAATTTTGTTTATGTATTTCGGCAGAAATTAAATCTAACTATATATAGAATATATATATATATATATCTTAATTCCTAACTGAATAAATCATACTGAATATGATAAAAAATATTGAAATTGAAAATATTGACTTCGGACAAGATAGTTATGTAGTTAGAGCTCAGCTAAGTTCAGCTTAATCCATATATATATATATATATATATATATATATATATATATACATAATCTATATGTATACATACAGGAACTTTCTATATATACATAACATATATGTAAAGGGATTCAGCAGGAAGCTAAACCTCAACTGAAGACTTGAGACAAACAAATACTTTATATATTTCTTATATTTTATATTCATTTAATAAAACGTTAATGCACACATATCAAAACTATTCAAAGTCACAGAAATCACATTTGACTGACTACATGAGAAATCACATTACGAAGCACTTACAAGGGCAGTGCGCTGGCTTCATTTACATATATATAAATGCAATAGGCTTATTCTATAGCGAGCAGATGTAGTAGACACCGTGGCATATGGCGCACTTGCGCCGCCTGGCATTCTGTTGGGGCTGCGGCAGCAGCGATTGGAAGTACTTGGAAATGATGTCGACAATCTCGAAGCGTCGACGCTCGAGAAACTCGATGGCGCAACTCTCGTAGTTCTTGATGCAGTGGATCAGCATGCGGTAGAGCACCAGCTCGGTGGAGACAAAGGTATGCAGAGTGCGGTCGATGCTGTCCGCCTGCTGCTCGACAAAGTTGCGCGTGAGCTGCAGGAGCAGCTGGGCGGCCTGGTCGCTGAAGTGGCGGAAGAGGCTGTCTAGCACATCGCTAAAGCTGCCCAGATTGCCAATCTGTTGGACAAACTTGGCGCCCAGCTGGCTGGTGAGCTGCTCAACATCGACACGCAACTGGCCGCCTACAGTGAGGCGAGCGAATTGGGGAAGAGCTTTAGCAGCAGCCACAGCGCCCGAGACGATGGACCCGCTTGACAAGTGCGAATGGATCTCGTGGAGGCTAAGCAACACCTCTTTGTAGGGTATATCGTTGACGATGCGAACAATGTCGAACTTGCCGCCGAGCTCATTGGTCTTCAACTTGGCAATGCGATCGAACACCTTGCGGCTCTGCGCGCTGAGGGCGCGGCGCAGGCTGTAGCCGTTGGTGCCTTTGGCGGCGACCTGCAGGTTGTTGATGGAGTGCGTGAAGATTAGCAGAGTGGAGGCAATCTGCATGACGTCGCTGCTATTCAGCTGCTGTTCGTCGCTAATCTTCAGATAGAGATCATAGGCCCCGTTGAGCACGCCTGTGCCAGAGATGACAACGGACGAGAGGCTGAAGCCTTTGACAGCCAGCCGGGCAGCGGAGTCCGTACCCTTCCTCAATAAGTTAACGGCTGTGGTTGCGCCTGTGGCTCCCAGCCCAGCAACTCCGCCGGCCACACCCAGCCAATTGCTCCGCGCCTCGCTGTCGGCCAAGGATGTGCTCTGGCCGTGCCAGCGGCGATCGATGAGGCGCGTGGCCGAACGCACGGTACTATACGCAGCTGCGGAACAGCTGACGACAGTGGCTGCCATCATTATGGGCGCAGCAATGGGGTAGGCCAGGGATGCGGCAACGGGCACAGTGCCCATGATGCTGCCAATCGTGACCAGCTTATCGCTGACACCTAACACTTTGTGTTTGATCCAGGAAGCGGGTGTTGTTTGTACCAGCAGTTGCACCGTTTCGTTTGGGCCATCGCCACTGAATGTATAGATGCCCTCCATGGGTGCTATCATCGTGCCCTTGGGCAGTGCATTGTTGCTCACATATTTGTGCCAATTGGAATAGATTCGTCCAGCCTCATCGACAAATAGCATACAGCAGCCGTCACTGTTGCCGCCATCCGCTCGCACGCATTTGCGCGTCCGTATGACTGGATGGCAGCTGAAGTTTGTGGATTGCAATGCCAGGGCTGGATCCGATTCTGAGGTAACCAGCACATAGATAATAGCCGATAGCAGAGTGCGATTAGTGTAGATGCGCTGCTTCCACACATTTTCGAAGAGTAGATTGCGTTGCCTGGCCAACGTCCTAGGTCTTTGGCCTCGATCATCGATCAGATTTGACACCTTTTGCTTGAGTACGTCCTCCTGGTCGGGCGCCAGCCTGTGGGAAATCGAATTACTACAATTTCTTTAAATGTTGTTTAAAATTCATATCTAAACCTACGAGTCCCAAATTATTTCTGAGCGTATGCCGCTACTCATTGCAAAGTCCCGTTGCACTTCATAGGCGGTGCGCGCCATATTTGCAGTCATAATGGTCAGAGAATTCAATTCAATTCAATTACAAACAATATTTGTTAAATTACATCTGTACGTTTTAGTCAATTATCCAAGTGTTTTGCTCTTCTTTTTTACCAATTACTTAATGTAATATCTTAAGTTTAAATTACGCGCAGTGGAATCGATTGTACTCTGTTTTATTAGTGTGCCCACATAAATATCGCAAGTTACCTGTAATAATCGAATGAGCTGGGCTGCATTTCCGATAGTCCGATTACGCACCAATGCAATTTAAATGCCTTTTTCGATATTTACAATTTGTAGCAAAATATATGTATATGAATGTATAATTGAGTAGAAAACACAATTTGCTTGTTACGGCAATGATGTGTGACTGTAAAGCAGTAATGCCTGCTCAGCCTTACATAGGTTTTAAAGCACAATTCATTCATTTAGCGCCTGGCCTACTCATACAAAATATTCATTTGTTTTAAAATGTATTAAATATTATGTGCTCATATGTTCAATACTAAATTTAATGAATTAACTTATTTAAGCATGGTATCTGTCATACTCTGTTGGTGGCAGAGTTAAGATATGACGTCTAGAGCTAGCATTAGCGCTGCGTTACCATCATCGGCACGAGTATTGCATGGGTACACTGAAATTATATCGATAGTTATATACAGCGAATTGTTATTTGTGACGGTGTTGGTGTGTGTGGTGTGTTTGAATAATTTTTGCATTTGTTTTCATATTTATTATCAGTTTTTGTTTTGGCTCAACACACTCACACACACACGTGTACACACTGACACACAGACACACGCCCGCACAGCTACACACACACCAATAGAGCTTCACGATTATAGAATGTTTGAAGATGCGCATGCGCGGCCGTCGACTGCTACCAATTGCCATATCGCTAATTGTAATCATCATCTTGTGCATCAGCTACATAGCGAGTCCGCTGCGCAGCAAGGCCCAAAGAGATGAGTTCCTCGTCCAACTGCCGGCCAACAGCGTGGAGGACAATGACAGCGACCAGACGACCCTGTTGGAAAAGCTGCCAGGAGTTGGACCTGGCCCATTGCTGAATCTCACCAACTTTGACTATCTTCTGTCCAGCAATGTGTGCCGCCGTGCTGAACGTGAGCTGCTGGGTGAGATTGGTGTCATCATCAGAGTATTTGCCTTGCCTATAAATAATTCCCTTCCTCATTTCCAGCTGTGCTCATTGTCACCTCGTATGCGGGCCACGATGCGCTGCGCGCCGCCCACCGTCAGGCGATCGCCCAGAGCAAGCTGGCCGAGATGGGCTTGCAGCGGGTCTTTTTGTTGGCCGCGCTGCCGCCGCACGAGAAATTCGTGACGCAGGCGCAGCTGGTGGACGAGCAGGCGCGCTTTGGGGATCTACTGCAGGGCAACTTCATAGAGGCTTATCGCAATCTCAGCTACAAGCATGTGATGGGCCTTCGCTGGGCAGCCGGCGATTGTCAGCATCGAACCAAGTTCATCATCAAAATGGACGATGACATCATCTACGATATATTTCACTTGCGACGCTATCTCGAGACACTGGAGCTCAGCCAGCCGGCGCTGGCCACCAGCAGCGCCCTCCTGGCAGGCTATGTTCTGGACGCCAAGCCGCCAATACGCCTGCAGGCGAACAAGTGGTATGTCACCCGGCAGGAGTATCCGTACGCTCTCTATCCGGCCTACCTGTCTGGCTGGCTGTACGTCACGAACGTGGCCACCGCTGCCCGGCTTGTGGCGGAGGCACTGCGCGTGCCATTCTTCTGGATCGACGACACCTGGCTGACGGGCATCGTGCGCACACGTCTGGGCATTCCCCTCGTGCGCCACAATAACTGGTATTCCGCGAACGCCGAGTTCCTCGACTGCTGTGTGCGCGACCTCCAGCTCCATGGCTACGAGTGCGAATACTTTGCTGGCCCCAATGGGGCCGATGCCAAGCTTCTTGTCGAATTCCTGCACAACGTGGAGAAGTGTTACTTCGACGAGTGCGTCAAAAGGCCGCCGGGCAAATCCCTCAAACAGACCTGCCTGGCCACCGTCAAATCGCCAGCGCCCGAGCATGGAGTCGCTCACGTCCAGCCCCTCCGGCTAAGATGACCCACCAGTCGAGCGACCCATTAGCCAGAGGATTCACTCATCAGCCGGAGCACTCACTGGTTGCCACCTGCTGATTCTTCTTTTTCATCTAAGATTTAGTTCATTCCATGTGCAAGCTATCGTATATATGCGTAGATTTAAGTTTGAAGAGTACTCCGACCAGCGTACACACTAACTTATTTTTATTTATCTAAACTAACTTAATGCAATATCGACTTTAATACCAATTATATTATATAGACATATATAAATATAAATATTCTTATATATACTCTTGATGTCTGTTATAAAGCTCCTAAAATTGGCTGGATAGCAAGTAAGAGGAAGAGAAAGCGTATATAAGTTAGGGAGAGTGAGAGAGATAGAGAGAGAGAGCAAGTCAGTAAGAGACAGAAGGAACTAGTAATAGAGAGAGAGAGGAAATTAGGAATAGAGAGAGACAGTAAATAAGAGAGAGAGAGAGAGGGGGAGAGAGAAATAATAATAGAGAAAGAGATGGTAAATAAAAGAGAGAGAGAGAGTGAATGTATGTGGGAGAGAGAGAGAAGGAATTAGTAATCTATATAGAGGGAGAGAATGAGAGCTAGTAATAGAGAGAGGTATAGTAAATAAGAGAGAGAGAGTTAGTCAGATATAAATTCGAAGAGCGATAGATGGAGGGCGGGAGACAGAGAGAGAGAGAGAGAGAGAGACACGGACAGGAATAAAAGGAGATTACTTGAGCTAGACTCGCACCCTCTCTACCTGTTACTGTCTCTCTCACTCTATCTATCTACCCATCTATCTAGTTATAGATACACGTATCGTAGATCATATGTTGAGGCTACTAAGCTTAACTAGTGAAATTACAATTTGAATACAACTAGAAGTAGAGAAAAACTAACATTCCATTCCATTAGCTCGGAAGCTTCTAGTGCTCGAGTTAATTAGAGCGTTGGGGCCTAGACCGGAGTGGTAACTGGATTTGTGGATTATGCGAAATTGGCATGAAATTATATTTTGAATGCTGGTCAAAGCCGATGTCAACAAATTCTGTTTGGAATCTAATTTTGTGGCTGACACGTTAGAAGCGGCCACAAGCATGCCACAGTTTCGGGCACCGTGGCAGTTGTACAGGCGGGGGCAGGGGCAGGGACAGGGGCTCGACAAGAGGGGTTTTTTGAATATGGGAAACTAATCAGCACTTTGTGCAGATTGGCAAGGGAATTATGCAAATGTTGTTCTTAGCCGAGCGCTCTAAGGCCACATCAAAGCCGAAACTTGACCGGCGAGCCCCACAGCTGACAGAAAACAATTTTAGACGCACAGAGGGAGACAGAGAGAGAGAGAGAGAGAGAGAGAAAGATAGAGTTGGGGGCTTTGCTTTTAAAATAAATTCTTGGTTTGATTGCGGCGAAACATTTGTGAAATGTCTGAAAAGGATTTCGCATGTCTAGCTGAAAGTGCGGAAAGGAAATTGATATTGAAACTCGCATCATGATAATCAGCTTCAAATTGTCAGCACACACACACACACACACACACCATGTATTTGACATTCATATAATACATTATATCACTCACCATTACAAACTTCTTTCCCCGCCTTTACTATCCTCCTTTGCGGTCCGCCTCAGTGAGCTTTGAGCAGAATTTATGTGTCACATTTGCTATTGGGATGCCCAGTGTTTGGCCATCAAGGGTGGGTATACAGGACTCGTGCTATATATTACTACATATATATAATTTAACTTGAATATCTTAGCTACTTAAAAAAGCTTACCTGAGCTTATGCAAGATAAAAAGAAGATACTGAAGCGATATAGCCTATATATAAAAAAAAAAAAAAAAAAAAATAAAATATATATATATATATATATATATATATATATACATATGTATATATATTATATATATATATATTTATTTTTAAAATTAACTTTATACTGCTAGACTCCAGTGTTTGCCTGTGACTTTCTCAATAATAGCCCCTTTCTTATATTGCAGGGTATGCGCAGGGTCATTTTATTATTCATCAGGATCTATTCTCTTTATATCATACAATTAAGCCATATCGAAATACCAGCATAGGTAAAAGTTGTACCAAATAATCGCCCACTTCTCATATTACAGGGTATTCACAGGTTCATCAGCCGCATAGCTTTGCTTACCTGAAGTTGGGTTTGTGGCTCGAATGGCTTTTGTCTAGTTGCGCAATCGATGGATGCTGCACAATATAAATGGGCTCAATATTTAAACCAAGAAAAGGGGGGTTGGTAAGAGATAGCCGCTGGCCTAGGGCCTGCCCTAAATGCAAATTTCAGCGGGAAAATGGGAGGCGGTGGCCAGTGGGCGTCTGTGTGAGTTACGGTCAAATTTGGCAAGTGTTGCAAGCTAGAAGAATTTTCCAATTCGCTGACTTTCCGCAGGACTTTTCACGTTTTTCCAACACATTGGAAAGAGCATTGGAAAGAACAACAACAGTTAGCCAAACGCCCGCCCACCCAGCGGGGCCTGGTCGCCAACTTTTGGGCGACTTCATTACCAATTCGTTGCCTGGCAAAAAAGTTGGCAGCCTTCGACTTAAATGAATTTCTTCACATTTTTGCTCAAGTTTTTAGTTTAATTAATTTTAAAGCCAGTTCGTGGACAAAAAAAAAAAAGAAGAAAAAACTTATAGCTGCAGCTCGGCTAAGAGATGCCCTGGATTTAAATTTAACCAGAATTTATTCTGACTCTACAATATTTTTGGACACAACTAATCTATATCGTCCATAACAACAGAATTCCACATATGTATATAACAAATTTCAAGATTCTGACTTTGACAGTTCCCAAGTCCAACTAGCTTTTTGCACATCAAATGGTATGTACTCAGGGAGCCCTCCCTTAAGCCTACATACCAAATTTCAAGTGTCTCATTTGCATAGTTCACGAGTTCAGCGAGATCAGCGAAAGATATTTGTCAGACAATCTAAGCCGTTAGAATTTGCATACCAAATTTCAAGCGACTGGCGGCTAGAGTTACTGAGTTCACTGCGACTGGCAGTGGCGCAGGGTATGGCAGAGCAGTGAAAAGAACAGCAAAAAGCGAAGAAGATGAAGAAGAAGAAGAAGAAGCAGCAGAAGAAAAAGAAACAGAAAGTTCAAATTAATTTTTATTTGCTTATTTGATTTATGCGCTTAAGTGAAAAGGCAGGCAAAGTAAATAAATTAGTGCAAAAAGGATTAGACGCACAAAAAACGTGCAGTACAGTGAACACGCTATAAACTTGTATGGGGGTGCACTCAACACTCAACAATCGCCGAGCCCCCTCAGCTCCCAATTACTGCTAACAACACGCCGCTCCGCCTTAAGGTCCGCAGCTGTCCCTTTGCCCATAAATCATTCATTTCCTTTTTGCCAAAAGGCACAAAAAGCGGGCCACGCAAATTTTTATTTAATTTATTTGTCGCTGCTGTTGGCGTTGCCTATTGAAGCCTCCTCCTCGTCCTATCTCTCTCTCTCTTTCTCACACACACACACACACACACACACACACAGTTACTCGCGCTTGCCTAAATTCGCTTTGCTTTGCGCGGCGAAATGAAATTGTAAATAATTCGCATATAGGCGGAAGGGACGCAAATTGCAGGCAAATTGCATGAAAATTAGACAAACAACAAAGCAACAACAGCAAAAGAACGGTAAAAATACGAAGTAAGTTAATATGAACCAAATGAAGTCGACGGCACAATGCTCTGCACGACGGACAATGCACAATGCACAATAATAAGAGAACAAATGTTTCTAAAGATTCTTAAACTGTGATTTACACAGTCAAAACTTCCTTGTATTATTATATATTTTAAATATATTTTATATATACATATGTATGTATATTTCTTTTGACATTGTACGTGACCAATATGCTATGCCTCGCTATGTGAACAGTGTATAAAGAGTAACATAAAAAAAAACATAACAAGAAATAGGCTCAGTGTGAGAGGGTGAGGGAGAGGGAGAAGTGAGTGCGAGCAATGGCGTGGCTATTGTAGGCAAGTGTTAGTGGATGACAGTGCGTGCAAATAGCAGTTCACATGCAAAAGTGTTTTGCGGCAGCGTCACGAGCGTGCAACAGGCCAGCGTTGATGTTGTCCCCTTTTACCTGAAGTGGCTGTCAGTTGTTGTTGTTGTTGTTCTTGGTCTTGCTGCTGCGACTGTCGCGGTTGCTGTTGCTTTAGTTGTTTAGCATCGCGTAATTCATTTTGAGCGCACGCAAAAAAGCGCGCTGTCAGCTGCTATAAGGCTATGCTGGAATGAGTGCCATATGAGGCACTACCCACCCAACTGTACATAGCTGTACATACATACATATGCATATAGATAGACACCTATGTCTGTATGTATATGCACACGTTTAAGAGCTTTTTATATTGCCGTACATGCAGTTAGCTAGAAGCTTTCACACGCTTCTGCATTCTCATAAACAATTTCGCTGGCAATTTGACCAAGGTTTTAAAATATGTGTATATAAGTTAATATATGTATATACATATGTATATGTATATGTATGCACATATACATAGCATTATATATTGGGATAAGTAGATTTCTAATGCAAATTACATACATGTACACGTGTGTGCTATAGCATTTGCATGAATGTGTGTGTCTACTCTACACTCATATGTACACATATACATACATACATACATACATATGTATGTACATATGCATATGGCTGTGCTACATTCATTGTGAATAGCTAACAACAACAAAAGTAATCTACGTATACATATATACGGCATGGATTCATAGCAATTGCCAGCCTGTTAGCAGCAAGTCCAACTTCTCCTCCACTCCCCATTCCCGATTCCCCTACCCCATTCCCCTTCCGCTCGTTGGGCATTCACAGTTGCCGCCGACAATCGATTAACGCGATTCATGATGCCGCGTTGCTGGGGCCGCAGCTGTTAAAGCGAGTTCCGTTATGAATTATGCGACTGCCGACAAAGGACGCGCGCATTAAAGTCGCTGGCAAATGAAATTTTAATGCAGACTTAACACAAACACAAGCAGAGAGACAACGAGTGACGAAAGCAAAAACTCAAATACATTTTCAGCTTGGCAAACAAATAGAAAAAAAAACGAAACGAAACGAAATGAAATGAAATAAAATAAAATAAAAACGAGTCAAAGTCAAAGTCAAAGGCGGCTTCAAGTCGTGCGAATCACATGTGAAGACAAACACAGCCCAGACTCCCGCTGCAATGGCAACGGGTTTTCATACATACATACATGTATGTATGTATGTGTGTGTATATGTGTTTATGTGTGCGTATATAAATTTATCAAAATGTTTGTTGCGTGCCAAATTTTATTTGACTTTGCCTGACTTTCGTGTGTCTTTGAACTGCAGAAAGCAACCGCTGTGACTACCAAGAGAAAAGCCAAATCGACAGATCGATAACAGTGCCTATTTAAGCTATCAAAATGAATGTTTGCATTTAATCACTTTTATCAAAACATATCAAACGATTATTTCCACAGAGTGTGCACAGTCCCAGACATACCTTATGTTAGGAGTATATACAGAGTCTTCCAATTAGAAGAAATTCTGTTAACAGAGCTTTTGTAACTGCTGGCATGTTAATAACATTTGAAACCTGTTGCGATCTGTTGTCTCCTTGAAGACTGTGTGCAACTCTGTTACACGAAGCTTGTGTTAATAACATTTACAGATTCTACATACAATTCAATAATTCAATTAATTTAACGGATATTTGTAGATGAAATTCATGTTAATAAAACTTAAAGCCATCACACACCACACACATATACTAATTGATTGATATAAAACGTTTATGTTAATAGCATTTAAAGTCTTTAAATTCCAATATGGCCCATTCCTCATGTTGTACGAAAGCCTGTTCAGTCTGAGATCACAAATCACCCTGAACAACAACAGCTGACAGTTTTAACTGCGCCGCAATTGGAAATTCTTTGAGGCCATAAAAACTCAATGCTGTTGCCGCTGCCAGCCTGTTTGCCTGACCATTAGAATGCGGCCTCGATGGCCAGCGATTAGGGAGTCACTTACACGCACAAACATATATATATATATACATATTTACATATATTTATATATATATATATATATATATATATATATATATATATATAGAGAATATATATAGAACCTCACACAGCTAGACAAATGTACGCCCACATCGAGACGTGCCCAGAAAAGTATGCAACGCAAATGGGTCTTTGCCCAAGGCATTCACATGAATGGCATTTAATTAGCAATATGTATTATTAATTAGTATAATTTCCAATGCGCTGGCTCATATTTGATTTATGATTCGGGCAGCCTGCAGATAAATACACACGCACGCAATTAAAATCCTGATGGAAGTCTCCCAAGGCTTATTCAAGGTGTGTGTGTGTATGGGAGGGAGGGAGAGAGCGCGTGTGACAACGAGAGAGCGAAAGAAGAAAGAGAACTTACGAATATTACTTAACATATGTATAACATTTAACACATAACATTGTTGGCGTTACATATTCAGTGACATAACCGAAACGCTCTTTGCCAGCTTTTGATTTGATATTGTGTAAACTTGTTGCTCTTTTCCTGCTCCTTCTTCTGCCCTTGCTTCTTCTCATTCGCATTCGCCATTCACATTCACATTTAATGAAATACAAAACATTTTTTATTAAATTAAAAGCAGCACAGAAAAGAAAATATTTTCGAAAGAAGCGCAGACGACAAAAAGTTGGTAAACGAATATTTTAGGAATTAACTCAATGAATAATGAAGCCAAGCTGGACAAACCAATGCAAAACTTTTCAAATTATTTAGCAGCAAACTAGCCACATATATATGTATATACCTGTAGATGTGTATATATGTATGCACCTTGATTTTGCCATGTTTATGGAAATGTTTGCATTTTCTCTGCTGTTGACACTTTGTGTTGTGAAAAATTCAAAGGAATATGAAAGCTGGCCACGCTTCTCGCATCTCTGCTATGGTTTTGTTGACCGTTAGTCATATGTGAAGGCAAACACACACACACACATATATATATATATATATATAGACAGTTCATATGTTAGTTGAAAGGGCAGAGGTCCTGACTTTTGCCTTTTGCCTTTTGCAAAAAGTAAAAAAATGACAATTTGGCAATGCCACAAATCGGATATTTAGTTGAATTTACCTTTTCTGGGCGAGAAGTTTTTATACTCGTACACGAAGGTGAAATGAGTATATTGGTTTTGTGTCCTTCTGCATATATATATATATATATATTTGATAGTCATAGTATACCTATGAGTCCTAAAAATCTATATCTTGCAATGCCTTAGAGCTGGGTGAATGGGTATTTCGCAGTCGGTAGCGCACGACTGCAATGTTTTTACTTGTTCATTTTGGCCCTTTGACAGGAACCTTTGACAATAGCCAGCAGCGAAACGCACATGCTCTATATATGACATGAATATTAGATATTGCCTTGCCTAGCCATTGTGTGGTCAGTTCAGTGCACTTTTATTGATGCCACTCAATCAATATTCTAGTTCAGTGGAATTCAGGAATATGCTTTGAATATAGTCATGAATATATATATATATATATATATCTATATATGTTTGTATATATATAGCTATATCCCTTTTAATAGCACAATCAAACAGCAAAGCAGCTCGTCCTTCATAACTCTTGCCTGGCATCAAAAGCAACTTCCCCCATCACGCCCCCACCCACGCCCCTCTCTCTCTCTCTCTCTATGCTTGTGTGCACTTTATATGCACATTGTAATATCCTTTTCCCTTGCTTTACTTTGACACAAAGCTGAAAGAGAATCGAGTGCAATACGCGACGGGAGACTTTAATACAAACTTTGTGTGTATGGAAAACTTTTTCCATTCTTCATTTCTCCATTAGTAAAATACTTTAGAGCTACGTGTATATGAGTGATATGTATATAAAGTTGTTTAAGAGCATAATGTTAAGTAATGATTATGTTAATAATGTTAATATTAAGGACAACCCAAGGATAATAGAAAAATGCGTCATCTTTCAAATGGCCTACAACTCTCTCTCTCTCTCTCTCTAGCTCTCACTCTCTACCTCTCACTCTCTAGCTCTCCAAGTCGAGCCTCAGCTATTTGTCACTTCTGTCAACAGTTAAGTTGACTAACTTTTTGTCCGCTTTGTAAACTTGACTTGGGATAGTTTGCCCGCGCGTAATTCCTTCAGTTTTCGCAGTTGCAATCCTGAACTTTAATTGAATACATTAATTTAAGCGCTTCAAGTGTTTGCATCTGGCTCGCTCCGCGCAGTGTAAACAGGATGAACGCAGAGTAGAGTGCAGGCCACAGATATCTTGGCCGTGAATAATGGCTTAAAAATTGAAATTTATGTTCGGCTCTAATGCTTTCCGCTGAGGCCGCGACGAGAGCAAAAACTGAATTTCATATTCATGTGGCGGCAGAAGGCGTCAACATTTTACAACTGATTAGCTGAAGCGGACGTAAGTTAGAAGTTCAAGTTAAAGCTAAGTGGAAGGTGAAGGTTAAATTTACGGTTAAATTTACGGTTAAAGTTAAGTTTCTTTCTGTTGAAGCATTTGCGATAATGGACCCAAAAGTCAGATACCATAAAGCATTTTTAATTTGTCCTCTTATTGATTGATGTTGTGGGGCCGGGGAGCAATGGGCATTACCTGCTACGTCGTTACCTTTGTCATTTAACGAATGCGCATAAGAGATTGCAATTGGGTGGGTAGTCGTTGCTGGGTGGCATTAAGGTGCGGCAGAGGTCTGGTAATGACGAAAACTTCAGCACAAGTTTCAGTTTTTTAATGCTTGCATAAACGTTTTAACTGCTGTGCGTATGGTACTTGGAGATACGCTATATAATTGTCATTGTCATTGTCATTGTCATTGTCATTGTCATTGTCATTGTCATTGTCATTGTCATTGTCATTGTCATTGTCATTGTCATTGTCATTGTCATTGTCATTGTCATTGTCATTGTCATTGTCATTGTCATTGTCATTGTCATTGTCATTGTCATTGTCATTGTCATTGTCATTGTCATTGTCATTGTCATTGTCATTGTCATTGTCATTGTCATTGTCATTGTCATTGTCATTGTCATTGTCATTGTCATTGTCATTGTCATTGTCATTGTCATTGTCATTGTCATTGTCATTGTCATTGTCATTGTCATTGTCATTGTCATTGTCATTGTCATTGTCATTGTCATTGTCATTGTCATTGTCATTGTCATTGTCATTGTCATTGTCATTGTCATTGTCATTGTCATTGTCATTGTCATTGTCATTGTCATTGTCATTGTCATTGTCATTGTCATTGTCATTGTCATTGTCATTGTCATTGTCATTGTCATTGTCATTGTCATTGTCATTGTCATTGTCATTGTCATTGTCATTGTCATTGTCATTGTTATTGTCAAAGCACAACCAAAATTATGCCCAATATCATTATCATTAGCATTGCTATTACCAATATCTTTATATATAGTTCCTATCTATATTTATTATTATAAAAAATCTCAGTGCATAAAGCTTACAGAGAAGAGAATGAATTATGGTTTACGATTTTTCAATTTCATTCAATTTTCAGTTTCTGCACGTTTATCTCAGCCTTGGCATGGCTGGGAGGACGCCTCATTGCATCCTTCTTGGACGGGGTATCAAAAGTCGAATTATATTTCAAGCACAAAAGCAGTGGGGGGTGTGGTTGGTGGGGGTGGGGGTGTTACTTTTCCAGCTGCAAAACATATTCGACAGCTGTTCATAAGCTGCCAGTCAGGCGAGCAGTCAGGCGGGCAGGCAGGCACTGAGTCAGCCAGCGGGTGGGCGCAAGTCGTGGGTGGATAGGTGCTCGGCCAGGATGGCATGTACAGGATAAGTTTTCAACATTACTGTATTGTATTTTCGCAATTTGTTTGCCATCCCAAAATCGCAAGCTCACATACAAAGCTAGCCAAGTATTAAATCCCCTTCGAGGCAAACAAATTGCAAGAAGCAGCGTGCAGAAAGTGCAAATCCCATATGCCGGCTAAACGTCATAATAATAATAATGCCAATCATAATAATAAAGTGCCTTGTTTTCCACATTAGCCCCGCTGGCGCCGATATTGAAATTATGGAAGCTGCACATGATGGGCTGCTCGAGCAATCGCAGCAGCAGTAGCAGCAGCAGCCGCATTTATGACAAACTTTTGGCATCGTTTCAATTTCTTGTTGCCAACTAACGGTATAGCTTGCTGTGCAAAGTTATCGATAGCTCTGCCGATCCCACTTGCTATGGCTGTGGCTCAGCGGTACTGAAATTAATGTTTCGATTCCATTTTGTCTCAAGCTGGTTTGCCTAAATGGAATTGGGATGGCTCTACGCAAATGGTAAACTCGCCTTAAATTAGATTTGAAAATGAAAAGAAATGTTTCACTTCCAGTTCGTTTCAATTAGCTCACCTAATATGTAAGCCTATCAGATATTAATATAAAAAAATTCAAATAAAATACAACCAAAAAAATCAACATAGACAAATACATATTTCAATTCCATTTCGTTTCATAGCGTTTAACTTTAATGTAAAGATAAGTGCTTATCTTACCCGTAAAGTAGTAGCTGATAATTTAATCCCAATTCCACATTATTTATGAATTTTTAGAATTTTCTAGATGCCGCTGCTGATCAAGAATATATGTAGTTATGGTGTCTGCCACGCCTCCTTCTGCCTGTTACCGTTATAGCCTGATTTTCCCATTTCCAATGGGCCCTGAACCCATATAAAAACATAAACAGACTCAAAGTTCAAGATGTGCCTCCAAATGATGACATTATAATGTCAAAAGCGAAAAGAAACGTGCATACGTTTTACATGAAAGAGCCACTTACATGTGATATATATATATATATATATATATATATATATATATATATATATATATATATATATATTGTGTGTATGAGTGTGTGTGCGGCGGCAGCTTTGCGACTGAGATTACTGACAGTTAGGCTCGGGCGGCCCACTTATGTAATTACCGCTTTTTTGGAGACATTTAAGCAGAGCAAATTCAAATGCTCGACAGGCAAATACCCTCTACAAGGAATCAATACAGAGTCGATTGTATTTGAATAATTAAAATAAGTAAATGATTACTATATTTACTTCCAAGAGTATATACCTTTGGCTACGTTAGCTACAGGGTATAGCTTATATAAAGTAGCAGCAGCGCTTCAGGTGTGCCTCTCTCTCTCTCTCTCTCTCTCTCTTGGTGTGTGTGTATTTGAGGATATTATACAATATCCCCAGGGCATCAGCAGTTGCCATGCTCCTTTATTTCAATTACGTGTTTGGCGACGTTTTTCGTTTTTTCATGTTTTCTTTTGCTCCGGCGAAAAGGGTGGCTTGGCTGCGCATTTAATTAGCACCCAAACAAGCACATTTACAACAGCAACAATAACAACAACAACAACAACAACAACATTATCCTTGTTTGCCTGCACGTTTTAAATATTTTGATTCCATGCAATAGAAAAGCTCTCAGGCCTCAAAGCAAACGCAAAGCAAACGCAACGCAAAGCAGCTGCGCAGATACCCTGTAAAATATTGAGGATTGAAAATATTAAAAAAAAAAAAAAAATATATATATATATATATATATATATATATATATATATATATAAATATATATATATATATAAATATATATATAATAGCAGAAATATGACGATCTTCTTTTAGTGCATATTTTTAAGCTGTCTCTCTAACTCCCTCTCACTCTCTCTCTTTTAGCCCCTCTCTGTCGCTCACTTTCCATAGAGCCATTCTCTGGCAGTTGGCAGTCATTTTATATGTCAATTATAAGCTCAAGTTTAAGATTTTCAATGTAACCCCAATAACCTTCGCCCCTCCCCCTCGCGAGCAGCCCCCGCTCCATACTCCGCCTCCAATTCAAGATTATGTGTGCGTGTGGCAATTTCATTAGAATCTTATCTGGTTGGGCCGTAGCCACAACATTTATATGCATTTCTCTCTCTCTCTCGCTTGCCCTTTCCCTTTCACACACGCTTCTCTTCCGTTTGCTGTCAATTTTTTTACGCATATCCTTAGCCTTAATCTAAACATTGCAAATGCAAATTTGGGGTATGATAATTTTTGAATAATGTATGTAACAGGCTCAGGCAGGCGTAGATAATTTTTTGATCAGGGCCAGCTGCCTCTCGGCAGAGCGAGTTGCTAAAAAAAATTCAATTTCTTGCTTTCTTATTGAAATTCCATAAAGCAAGTCGCAATGGCGTGTGCGTGGGTGTTCTTATATACGCATACAGTTACAGCTGGAATATTTGCTGGAGAAGCTCAGTGTTCACCAGTCGGGCACTCCCGGCTAGAACATTGATACTTGTCGTTTATCATTTACTGCAGGGAATGTAACATTATTTCGGTACTTTTTATGCATATTCTTATATATATATATATAGGTAGATATATATATATATATATATATATATATATATATATATATATATATATATATATATATATAAATGTATATAAAATCATATCGCTTGAATTAATAAATTGCAAACACGTTTGCTTTTGTTGTTTCTGTGGCACTTGAGCAACCCCCTATATAGGTATGAGCATATGTATGTATGCATGGATGTCTAAATATATGTATACCCTATACATGGGGAATATTTAAATTAAATTAAATTAAATTAAAAATTAAATTACATATGCATATACATCTACTTCTAACATACATATATCTCTTAACTCTTCTAATAAGAGGATTGCAAATTCTTTAAACTGTTAGTTAACAGAGTGTTAAAGTACTTAACATTTCTCTCCTGCTCTTCATTTGTTACAAATCATATTAAGATGTATATATATATTTATTTGTTATTATATATATATATATATTTATTTTTGACTTTCAGAAACACAATTATAGGGTATCTGCTGGTCAAGCTATCCATACCTAAATTGTTCGTGTCGTATTTTTATAGCTTTTGGGCGCATTTTAATTTGAATCCTTTACAATATTTTTGACAACCATTGGAACATCATCGCATATGTACATATGTATATATGCATTCATATATATTTTCATATATTTATATAGCATTTGCAAATATATATTTATAGCAAACAAAGGGAGTTTTATGCATTTCAGATTTACAAGACTTTTTATGCTCGCTCACATAGCGTAAAGTGAGCATATTTGTTCCCGGAGCAAAAGGGAAATACCACGAGTCGCTGTCAACTGTCCACGAAGGGAGCCACGAAATTGGGAGCACATACCACGGGTATCATGCAGTCGGTGACACCCCACTGCTGCTCCCCTGGCTGGCTTTTCGGACTAGCTTCGGCCGCAGGCATAATTGAATTCAATATCTTTGCCACCGAATGTTATTTTGCCTGTTATGTTATGATTTTTCGCTTGATTTTGTTTCCATTCGGTTTTATGGTTGCTCCCACTCCCACTCCTCCCTCCATCCAGCAGCCCCTCCAGCAGCCCCTCCTCTGAGCAGCTTCCAATTGGATGAGCAATATCACGAGAACATATTGCAAACATCTTTGTAAGCTGCTTAAGAACGAAAAAAGCCAACAGAAACCAGCAAACTGAGTCGATGGAATTATTATTGCGACAAAATTTGATGAAAGCATTTTCTGTAAGCCAAATTGCTTCGGAACTATTCAAATCGTTTCAAGATATTATAAATGTATTGATATATATTGTGTATATATAATGAAATGAAAAATGCATTCAAATTGTATTTTTTGAATTTCCTTCTGCTCGCTCAACAACCAAACCAAAATGATAACAAGGCCAAAGTATTTCCCGAAAGCTTTTACTACGATTTGTTGCGTATGATTTCCATTGAAATGCGACTTGAGCCCTAATGCTGTAATTACACTAGCCAACAGGATGTTGAGACCAGAAATCACAAGAGTTAGCTAGGGGGCAGAGGTTGAGTGAGATAGAGGTTATTAAGGAGAGGAAGAAGAGGAAGAGATAGAGAGAGAGAAAGAGAGAGACAAAGAAAGAGAGAAAGAGAGAGAGAAACAAATAGAAAATGTAAGAGATAGAGAGAAACGATAGAGAGCGAGAGAGAGAGAGAGCGAGAGAAAGAGAGCTATACCATTTTCAGACTCGAATCCACTATAATTAAATCATATTTACATAGTCTCCATAATCTCCATTTAGTCTGATATTTCACTACACCATTTTATCAAGCTTTGTTGGCCTGTGCTGTTGGTTGGTCTGGTTGCCACACATCAGGTAAGCTGCTCACGCTTGCACTCTGTCTCTTTGTCCCTCTCTCTCTCCCACTCTATCTGTCTATCTCCGGTTATCTACCTCTTTTCCGCTGGATATTACGCGCTGCGCTTTTCATATTTTCCATTTGCCTGACTGCATATTTTCCCTAATCCTCACTCACTCACTCACACTTCCCGCTCTCTCTCTCTCTCTCTATCTCCCCGTCGCCTCCTCTCTCTTGCAGTTATGCTATAATTGCATTTTAAGTAGCCTTTGCTATTTCGGATTTGATGGCTGCTCGCGAGCTGTGCGTGGACAAAGTTTGTGTAATCCCTAAGCTACCCAACACAGCAGCATCCCCGGAGCCTCAACGCTTTGATGCTTTGATGCTTTGACGCTTTAACCTATTGCGCTAGCTCTCGCTCTTTTGCATGCATATTAAACTTGAATGGGAAAGCCGCTTCCGGCCGGTGCTGCTGCGGGCCAGTGCTGTTTTAGCGCTTGCATTTGCCAGTGTTGCACAGCGAGCGTTCGTATGTGAGTAGTTCTGGGAAGCGATTGCAATTGGCTAACCTGTAACTACCCTCTGCAAAGGGCTTCTGGTCTGATTGCCTTTGTCGTTGTAGTGTTGCACAACGAAAACTAGTGCTCGACAATGACATTTAAATAGTGTTGTGCAACGATAGTTGACAATGTGCGTGTCATTGGTCAAGGTAGTGTCAGCCTCAGGTAGTGTCAGTGTTGTAAAGCGACAGTCAGTGTGTCAGTTGTGTCCTCAGCTAGGCCTGCCCACTGAGCAACTGTAGCTGTAGGTACCCTGTACCCTTTATCCGCTTGATCTTTTCACAGGGCATCCACAAGTCTCGAGGGAGCAAAATCAGCGAAGCAAATTCAATTTTCGGTGCCACAAATCGATTTATTAAAGTTTTTAAACAGCTGACAAAACGCAACAAAACGAACGAAAAAATAAGAAGAGAAAATGGCGTCGGCTGTGCGGCATGTCCTGCCATATCCTGCCACACCCCCTCCAGCCGCCGTCGCCCACTGTTAATTTAAATGAGCTGACGAACAGGCCAGGCCGCAGGCCATAAACAGCCTCGAAATGACAATACCAAATGGGATAAGAAGATTTTCGGTCGCATGGATAAGTCCATATCGCATAGACGCAGATATATATATAGGTATAGGTATATATATATATATATATATATATATATGTATATATGTGCCTATATGCAAATGAGTCACGCACACGCTGGCCTCTTCATAAGTATTATGTGCTGCCTTTTTTCCGTCATTTTTTTTGTTCGCCTGAATGTCGCGTTAATGTTATTTTTCACAGCTATTGGCAGCGCAGCAGGACCAGGACCCGCGCCCCGACTGAAGGGGCTGTGTGTGTGTGGGAGGCAGAGGCGTGGCATATGCGCACGTCGCATCTGGCAAGTAAATGAAATTACGGAGAACAACGACGCGGACGACAAATCCCTTTAAATAAATCCTGACCGCGCGCGCAACAGCAAAAATGAAAGCGCCAAGAAATGAGTTAAAATAATCAGAGAGAAAAAAAAAACAAAAAATGGCTGCTTTAGGCGAGAGAGTACTCGACTAACAGATACTCTGAGTGCACACTCAGCAGATAAAGATGGTTTTACTTTTATTTTTTTACAAATAATGCAAAAAAAAAAAACATTTTTTTTTTCAGATATCTTGAAGAACTATTGTATATAATTTTCCCATTTTTTTATTTTTCATTTTGATTTTACTTATAGACTATTTATTAATATTTTAATCATTGCTATACAAATTACAGAAATATTTAAGGTATCGCTTCGTATTACTTTCCGAACTTCACACCCCTCATTTAGAATTGCTAATATACGTATCACCATGGTGCCCTCCCAGCATTTCAATGGATATACGTATGTATGTGTGTGCACTTAGCCTGGAGCATTCACAAAAAATGCGCCAAGCAAATAAAATTACATTTAAATTAATTAACTTGGGCAAATGTCAAGCATCAAACACACCTACACATGCGCCTACGCCTACAACTACACCTACACCTACAGCTACACAGAGTAACAAGCGGAAACACTGTCATACACACACTTCACGCATATATATTTCATTTGTCAACTGACATCACTGAAATATTTAGTCATATTTACAAAAATTCTAATATTTTTCGTTATAACATCAATTGGTCTTTCGATAGGTGTAAAGTCATTATCAATACGTGAATTTGTTTGGCTGCCAAAATAACACTGAGAGGAGCGCGCACTTCATGATCGTTCTCTCTCCATCTCACTCTCACTCTCACCACCTCCCCCTTTAGGCAACAGTGTCATTCGGTAAGTGGTGAGCGAACATAGATAAAATTCAAATTCAAATTCATATTCAAATTGAAAAATCTATCGATATATTGACTTAATGCTTACCGAAAAGCGTGACAAAGCGAAGGAGTTTATTTGTGCGATCTGGCAACACTGGCTTTGTGCTTTGCGCCCACAGTAGGCTGTGTGTGCACAATCAAATGTTTCAGGGACTACACAAATTGCTTCAATAGCTGTCAAAAGCGACAGGGAGCCAATTCAGACTATTTATTTGGATTTTGATTTTGAAATTCACATTGAATTGAACTCAACGTAAGTACACGACGCGAGATGCAAACGATCTGTTTTTGTTTTCTACTCTCTCTCTCTGCCCTCTGCGCTGTTCGCCGCTGTGTGTTTGTTTTGTTCTGCACTCCCGTTTCTTTAGTTCCCTTAGTTGAGTCTGCCAATCTTGAGGGGATTGGACACGCCTGAGGAGCGACAAGCGGAGTAAACGGAGAAACAATAACCGATACAAAGATGCCGCGCAACGTGCGTCAGAAGAAACGTGCCGAGCGCCGCGTGCAGGCGGCTGCCACAGCAGCAAACGCTGCCATTGATGAGGCACCCAATGACAATAAGAAATTGATCAATGAGCTGGACGAGCAGGCCATGGGCGACGGCCATGGCGGCGAGATCAACAACAACAACAACAACAACAACAACTGCACTAGCAGCAGCAACGGCAACAGCAGCAGCGGCAACGGCAATCACGAGGGCGCCATCACTGGCGAGCAGCCAAGCGGCAATGGCAACAGCGGCAACACTAACGGCAACAGCAACGGCAACGGCAGCGGCAGCGGCAACGGCAACGGCAACGGGAACAACATTAGCAACAACAACAATGGTAACAACACTGGCAACATTTGCCCAGCCAGCTCGAGCAACAGCAGCAGCAGCACCAACATGACCCACAGCAAGAAACCGAAGGCATCGCGCGCCGATCCCATTCTGGCCTCGCTCAGCAAGAACGCCTTGCGCATGAGCGATGTGCAGCTGCTCCATGGACCACACTGGCTGAACGATGCCATATTAAATTTTTATTTCGCCTATTTGGAGGAGATCAAGTACAAATCGAACATGGACTTTCTGTTCGTCACACCGGAGATGTCGCAGTGCATGCTATACATGGACGACAAGGAGCTGCACGGACTGCTCGTCTCGCAGCACCAGGTGCTGCGCAAGCCGTTCATCTTCATTGCGGTGAACGACAGTCACTCGCGCGACCGAGGCGGCGCCCATTGGTCGCTGGTGGTGGCCTCCAGGCCGGACAAGAGCTTCTTCCATTTCGATTCGTACGGCGGCGGCAATACGAACTGCTCCCTCGAGCTGGTCAACAATATCAAGGATGTGCTCGACATGCAGCACGCACGCTTCCGTGGCATGCGCTGCCTCCAGCAGAGCAACGACTATGACTGTGGCATCCACGTCATTTGCATGGCCGATCAGCTCACTGACTATGTGAATCGCTATGACAGCGTTGATGGGGTGCAGCCCTTGCATCAGGATGTGATCAAGGCCAAGCGCAATCAGTTGATCAAGCTGGTCGCC
Source organism: Drosophila fulvimacula (assembly GCA_035045555.1). Taxonomy (NCBI): domain Eukaryota; kingdom Metazoa; phylum Arthropoda; class Insecta; order Diptera; family Drosophilidae; genus Drosophila; species Drosophila fulvimacula. The sequence continues at coordinate 1,449,495 of JAWNOX010000110.1, read as the reverse complement.
TCGCTGGGACAGCACATCTAACGGTCAAGAATACGAACAGCACCAGCACAACAACACCAACAACAACATCCACAACAACATCCACACGATCAGCAACAATAAGAACTTTAAGCAAAAAAAACGCATTTATCCAAGTTTTAAGACTCGATAACACTCGACAAACACTGCACATTTTTGCTTATTAGTTCTGTCTTGTTGTGCCTCCCACCCTTCTCCCTCCCACACACACACACACACACACGCACGCACACTCACTTTCGATCTTACACACACTAACTACCAACCAACCAACCGACCGACCGCCTGCCCGCCCATCCGCTTGCCCTCACTCAAAGCGCTCTTTGCTCGCTCTCTTTGATAATTTTGGAAAATGCGTTTTGTTTACTTTTTGACACGCACACACACGCACGCACACGCCCACACCCACGACGAATGGCTAATTGTTTTTACTTTTGCTGTATAACAACACTACGTGATCTCTAGTGGACAACATTAAATATATATCTATATATATCGTGTTTAAAGATCGATGTAGTCCTCTCAAAACTTCGCTCATTGCCAGCTCAAGCTTTACATAACCTCAATTCAGTTGCCTTTGAAAGTCTTTCTAGCTTTTAGCTCAACGCCAAATCAAATTGTAGAAGTCATTCAAGTAGCTATCCTGACCTAACCTCAAATTTTGCAAGTTTTTTTTTTTAACACTTTTAAAGGCATCCACAACACGTGCTACAACTAATTTTTATACATATACAAATTTCAATTTAAGCTCAAATTTCTAGCTTGCATCAAGCATCAATCCTAACCTAACCTAACCTAACCTAACCTAACCTAACCTAACCTAGCCGTTGCAAATATTGTCAAGAGCGCCATAGAAGAAGGAAAAAAGTTTCAGCCATTTAACTTGTTAACTAAGTTTAAGCTTCAAGTCTGATCTAACCTCAATTTATATACATAGGTTTTTTTTATAGTCCTCACATACAAATCTTACACATTCAAATACACTTTTCCCTGATAGCACATCGACTCTTTAGACGTATTCACATCTCTCCTTGGCCTCCACTTGTCACAAGCTGCCAGCCAGACCTAACCTCAATTTGTTTAGCTCTTTTGATGACGATCTCTAACACGACATTGGACGTATTGCCATGGCACGTTCATTTTGTGGTCAACAGCTGCAGAGCTGAAGTGCAGAAATGGCTAAAACAATCCAACTTGTTGCCAAAGTTCAAGCGGCAAGCATGACCTAACCTCAATTTATTTAGTTTTTTTTTTTTTGCTTTCTGATGTGACTTTTTCATTCTCTTCATTTTTTTTTTCTTTTTTTTTTTGGGAGTAGTCGCTGTTTAAACAAATACCGCATGCACTGCAAATACGTTTTCAGCGAGCTACGTGCTGCCGCAAATGTTTTTCTTTGCTTGCTTCGGCAGCGACTCAAAGCGTAAACTCAATTTACGTGATCGAATTTCTTTCCTTTTCCCCAACTCAAGAATTTTTATCTTTTGGTCATACCCTCAGCTCGCTGAAAAAAGGAATTTTAGGGTAGTCGTCATATAAATATAGATGAAGATGTGATGAGGTCCTGATTTGCTGGAGAATCGAAATTTTCTAATATATATGTAACACAACACATTTGTTTAATGATAAGAATTTGTATTGTAACTAAAGCGGATATGTATACCTGTGTAATGATTAAACTCTTTATATTCATATCTGATTCTACATGTATTTTTTTTTTGGCTAAATAAAGCATATTGATGCACGAGTTCGGGTATCTTCTAGTCGGACCCTCCCGACTAGAGCAATTTCAGTTGTTTGTTTTTCATGCTCTAGCACTTTAGGTGTAATCAGATTCACAGCTGCTTCGGTTCGGTTCTACCCTCCCACACACACTCACACACACACACACTCAGAGCTCCCACCAAGGGTTGAACAACACTTTGATTGTAATCAGTTTTTGTCATCTGTGGGTATTAAAGTTGGGTTAGCTTAGTGCTTCGTGGCATAAACATAAACGGAAATGGAAATTATTTGGGGAATTAAATTTGATTTTTAGTTGAGAAGCCTTTTATAGCCTGCACACATTCGAGTTGCGGCTGTGGCAGTGCTGAGGTTTAGAGAAATTCCGATTGGAATGCTCATTCGATTTTGCTTTAAGTTGATTTATATACCCTGTAACTATTTATACGTTTATTGATGGACTATATTAGTTACGTAAAGTTGTTTGTAAGTGAAGGCGATGCCATTTAAATAAAAGGCTTGAGTTAATTCATATTCGTATATATCGATATATATCGATCATTATCGATTCACATTTGAAGAATATTTAAAAATAGAAAAAATCTAGAGCAATGCACATCCTGGATATCCTCGATCTTTGTAAGCTTTTCAAAGCCTTTCTTGTCTCTTCAAAGCAGTTCAAGTACCGGGTAGCTTATAGTCGTGCAGTTCCAGCTGGCGGTTTTCCTTTTGTGTTTCATTTTGGGGGTTTCGTTTATTTACCTCATGCATCATTTGCCACACAATTGTGCGGGTGCTGCATGGACTCGGCAGCTATTGTTTTATTGTTTTGGCTTGTGTGGCAGTTGCTTTAACCCCAGCCCTTAACCCGTACAGCCACGGCACGCCTGCCCCCTCCTCCACATGCGCGCTTTTCGTCGTTTTTGGTTGGTCGTTAACGATTTTTATTGTATTTATTTTGCACTTCATGGACGAGCTGACTGGAAAGCAAATGGCTACTCAAAGCGTGCCACAGATTAAACGTGTGTGTGCGTGTGTGTAAACGTATTTGAAGAGCACTCCCAGGTAAACAAGCACAAACACAAACACGGACACTCACACGTTAGCCGATAACTCGTTACTGACAGCTAGTACTCGTTACCTGCTGCCGGTTACTTAGCCTGGGCAGAGTGGCAACGTCAGTGTGAATCGGTTCAATTGAACGTCTTATTAAAATGAACGTGTGAACTGATTGAGCGATCAGTAAGCGATGCGTGCGGGGACTTTTCGTTCTATTCAGCTGCTCAACAGCTCATGAACGAAACGTTCTTTGGCGCCATTCAGGCTGCTCAGCCTGGGCTTGCCACGATTTGTGGCAACAGGTTTGCTGCCCATTTGCAGCAACAAATTTAATCGTTTTGTCAACTTTAAGCACAGATATGTATATGTATGTATGTATTGTGTGTGCCTCTTTGCTGGCTGTAATCACAGCTGGTTGCCCCAGATGGTCGAGGACATTTCTCAGTGGCCTGGCTTTCGGGCTAATGAGCCATGAGTCAACAAAAAGCCAGCCAAACCCGCTCAGCCCAGCTCAACAGCCAGGCGGCAAGCTCTCTCTCTCTCTCTCTGTCCTTAGCCTCTTACCATCAGCCAAATCACAATTTTATGTTTCGCACTCTGCCCTGTGTGTGTGCTTAAATATTTATGGCATTTGCTTAAGTTGAACGAAAACCCAGCTCGCCCTGCTCCCCAGACATTGAGCAAATCAATCAATTTGGTTAGGCAAACCACCTGACTTACACCTCTGACTCGCTCCCTTTCCCTCAGTCTCTGTGTGTGTGTGTGTGCGTGTGTGTGTGCGTGTGTGCCAAGTGGTATCTCACTTGACTTTAAAATGACATCGAGGCTCTGTCGTCTGCTACATCGCTCCCGCTCCCGCTCCTGCTCCATCTCCCTCTCGTCCTCACTATGTGTGCACGGCTGGGAAAACTGATAGCAGACGGATGCGGGCTTCTGGCTTCTGTGCCCATGTTGCGCCGGGAGCAGCAGAAGGAGTGGGCTAAGTATGTATGTCTGACAGCTAAAGCGCCACGTTAAGTACACTGCACGAAATTATCAAGTAAATAGAAGGACTATCGATCGGTGACTATCGATAACACACAATTATACACGTTTGAGACTTGTGAATGCGTATCGATAACACGTAGCTAATACTTAATAACGAGAATAATCGGTTGAACGAGTCAACTCAGTGTATTTCTCTCAGTGTAGCCAAATGCCTCTCTGCACAAGGCAATGACTCAAGCGCAGCGCAACAGATGTGCATAAATGAGAAATATGTCGGAGCGACGACACAGTCGGCACTCGTATGAACAGATGCATTTAATTCCCTTATCTAGATAATAGCTCTCAGTTTAAAGCAATTACGAAGGCTGATGTAATTGTTTTATACGTTTTAAGATCATATGAATCCACTTCAAGAAATTGTCAAGAGATCTAGTTGAAAGAGTTCGATTGGCAGATTGTGTCTGCTGCATTAGTTAAACTGAAATTGATATCGATAAGTACATATCGATTACATTAAATATAGTGAAAATGCTAGATCTCTATATTCTAGAGTCTCATTGAGCAGATGCAGACGGGGGTCCTACTATAAAGTGAAATATCGATATCGATATCGATATCATTATATCCCCTTAAAGTGGCAGCATTATGAGGCATATGCTTTCCAGCTGGGCAAACAAACGCAGAGCTGGCAACTTGAAACTTGAGTGAAGCAACTTGATTTCATAGTCAAAGCTCTACACATAGACCCATTAAAGTTGTACATATCAAGTTTGCAGCTTAAAGAATTTCAAATGAAAACCAAAAAAATGAGCTCACTTGGACTGTGCATGGCTAACAAACGAGTTAACTTTATATATAACTGAATATATACTGTAAATATATATATATATATATATATATATGTGTGTGTGTGTGTGTGCGTGTGTGTGTATTCCCTGATGATACAAGTAGTTGTTGTGCATGGCCATAGCGAGAAGGATATGCAGCCAATGTTCGTCCTGTTGGCTTTAACAAAAATTTATGTTGTTTACTACGGCATAAGCGTACAAGCGGCAGAACGAGTGATGGCCCGGACGCTAAGCCAAATGGAGGCAAGCAGCTAGCACAGCAGGCGACAACAACAACACACACACACACACACACACACACACAATCAGCAGAGACTAAAGCCAATGCATTGCGAGTGCAAATCGAAAGATATATTGAGCATTATTCTCGCATTTCAGCGTTGGCCCAATCTCAATTCCAAATCAAATGCCTGGGGAATGGCGTCAATTGACTTAGGGGGGCGTGGCACTGCCTTTCAATTCGGTGTGTGTGCGTGTGTGTTGCATATTGAATGACCTGAGGACTTACGCTTTTGAGTGCGCATCTCTAATTAGCTACAAATTTGTTTGGAATTTGTTTGAAATTTGCATGCGCCTTGAAGTAGGCAACAGTTTTTGAAAATTTTGAATTTTGTTTGTTGCAATTTGTTGACGATATTTTTAACTTTTATATATATATATATTCTTATAAAAATATTTATTTTATATTTATATTGTTATGTATTTGTGACAATCTTTTTACATATATTTTTTTATGTTTACCATGAAAGACTTAAATTCATATTAATCAAATTTCCAACTCACTATATAAACAAAATATGTAAATAAAATTGTAAATATTGTAAATAAAAAAAAACTATATAAGAGAATTATATATCAATATCTGAAGAATAGCTAAAACTATTGAAAAATCTAAAATAATAATAATAATAAATTAAAGTTCTGATATCTGGGCAGCATCTTCAAATTGTGCAAACTTCAGCCTTTTCCACTTGGGCCTACAAGAGGAGGCCTTTAATAAGTGTCCCTTGTCCTGCAATAGCATTACCTGAATCGCTACCCTTAATAGCGTCGTCCTTTCATGAGCCTCTTCTGGAATGGGCAATGCGGTGACTGGAACATCATAAGCCTGTTGGCTCAAGTTTTTGGTAATAGACAAGAGTCGAAACCGAACCCAAACATGCCCAAGCACAAATTATCAGAGCACTTAAAACAGCCCAACTTCTGGGAATTGGCGAGGAAAGTGAGTAAAACACACACAACAGCCGCAGCATGTGCCAGAATATAATATGAGCTCATTGTATCAGACCTCACTGTATCAATGCCGATCAATCAATCAAGGCCGAAGATCAAGTTACAGCTCAGCTCGCAAACTATTATAGCGTAATTATAGTAATTCGAATTGTCTTTAAGAATCTGGTAAGTCGCTCGCTGTGCGAGTGGCGCCACCCGCTACCCGGCACTCGCCGCTCACGTAATTGAGAACATTCTATTAAATGTGCAAAGCCATTTTAATTTGAAACTTTCTTGCCCTGCTTGAAGAAAAGAAAGAAGGAAAGAAATAAAGCAAGCGAATGGAATGTAACAAGCAGCTGGCTGGTGTAAAGCAGCGCACGGAGCGTACATGAGAATTGCGTAGAGGGGCACGCGACTCTGTAGGTGTAGCTGTAGACGGCTAGAGGTATAGAGCCCCGACCAGCAGCAAATTGCACAGCGGGCATAATAACGTCAAGCATAATAAAGCAATTTAATGCTCGAACAGGAACGCCGGCAACAATAACCAAGCGACTGCTAAAAGGGGCGGAACCAAAAATGAGGCAGCGGACGGCCGGGGGGCCGCTGGGCAGATAGAACAAACGAATACGAAGAGTAGGAGAACTTTGGGACAATTGATATTGGTAGCTCATGCATGAATTTCGACACGAATCGCCAAAGGAAATGTGGCTGGGATGGGGGTGGGCTTTGGGGCAGGTTGGGACTGGGGCACAGATTGGGGCACAGACTGGGGCAGTAGCACAGCCAAAGACGTTCATCATAGCCTGTCAAGTCCCGACAAATTCCATCTAAACTTTTCCACAATGTGCACACACACAAACATATATATATATATATATATATATATATATATATATATATATATATTTTTTTTTATTTATTTATTTACTGTATACAGTGAAAACACTTTAAAACGTCTTTATCTGAATATGATAATGATAATGATATAGAAATAGAGATAGATATAGATATAGATATATATATATATATATATACATATATATATATATATATATATATATATATATATATATATATATATATATATATATATATTTAGTCTGGTTGTTTTGTCCTTGGCGGACATAAAGGACGCTGTTAAGCAATAGCCAAATGAAAGGATGTGCTTTGGCTATTGTTTGTGATTGTTGACGTTTCTATTGCAACAGTTGCAAGTGCCCCATGCCCGTGCCCCTGACCGTGCCCCTGACCGTGCCCGTGCCCGTGACACCCCCACTGCAGCTTAAGCCTTTAAGCTCTTAGGCATAAAAATATTTCGTTAGGCGACTTTTCGGACTATTTGGTAATCTCTGGCCACATTTTCTATTCCGTTTTCGTTGTTAGCCAAGCTGTTGCAGCAGCAATTTGAGTACGGCGAAACATGAATTCCTATTACAACAACAACAACAACAACAACAACAGCAACAGCGTTGAGGATTTTGTTATTTGAATTTGAATTTGAATTTGAATTTGCATTTGAGTTGGGAAGTCAATTAAAGTTTATAATTTGGCGCTTGCGTTATCCTTTTGTGTGTGCGTCGCGATTCGCCGAATATCCTGTGAGGCTTCCTCAAGTATTCAGTGAGCAAATCACTCAACCTCCGCCAGCTGGTGGTGCCCCTCCTCCGAGAGCGCCTTGTGTGTGCAGCCAAATGGAAACCATGAAACGACATTTGCACACGCGCTCGCCCCCGCATTGGCCGTGGAGCGAGGCAAGCGGCGCACCTAATGCGGAAGCTATCAACGCCGCCTCAGCCAGCGAGTCAGTCAGTCAGTAAGTCAGCCAGCCATCAGGCTGACGTGCTGCAGACATTTAACTATAATAAACGATATTTCCTTCATATGCTGACAGGTCTATGACTACGAGTCTCTCGCCAGCCATGGACCTTATGCGTGGCCATAGCGGAACACTTTACATAATTCTTGTAACTGAAATGCAGGGCCAAAGCAATAAACTCCATCACACGAGTACAAATTGTGTGTATATATAGTATATATATATATATAAAGTATATATATATATATGAAGTATCTATGGCTGAGCTGACTCTTGGCTGACTGCCCATTCGGTATGCCCTATTCGCCTTTGACTTTTATTATTTTCCATGAAATTTTGCAATATGGATGCGAGCAGCAGCAGCAGAAGAAGAAGAAGAAGAAGAAGTCGCATTTGCTACAGTTGTCATACGCTGTGAGAGACAGCGGACTGTGAGGCAGCATAGATCAAAGCACAACAAAATAGAGTGCGAGTGCGAGGAGTGTGATGGGCTGAAGAGAAGTTGAAGATGACAGTGGGAAAGTAGGCAAAAGGGATGAGAGATGAGAGATGAGAAGCGACAGCAGAATCTAAAATAACCAGAAAGGAGAAACTAAGCAAGAAGCAAATTAAGCCATAATGGACAATAGAGAGAGCCAAGAATAGAGAAGAGACAAAAAGAGAAGATATGAGAGAAGTTGAGATATAATGTAGTATATAGAATATAATACTGAAGTGCGGAAGAGAGATAAGCATAAGAGAAATCTTCTGTTTGCGTATGCTCTTTCAGTTTCCTCCTTCCTTTTCTACTATTCCCAAGAGAGAGAGAGAGATGATTGTGATTAATTATCAATGATTAATCAATGTGGCATTAAATAATACCGAATGTTCTCAGTGTAGTCCGAAGTGCGCTTCAACCCAACATTTACGCATGGGAAATTTGCAATGTGATTAACAGCAAAAGTTGGTCAAGTTGTAAATGACGCTGATGCCCGACCAAGGGCAGGGTATATCTAGTTGGTAAAGGCCAGAGCTAAGTGCCAAATAACAAAATCAAATGAATGTTCCGGCCCAACAGACAGAGAGTGAGAGAGCAGCAGAGTGGGAGAGGGAATGTGTGTGGAGGGCAACGAGAGGTCAGTAGATAAAAAGCCAAGCGAAAGCAAATCAAATAAATTACATTAAAAGAAAAATATGTAATAAAATAAAAATGCCTCCGTCAAACACATAAACAAAGAGACAAAGGGAGGAAGCTGAGAGCACTGCTCTCCGCTCCTCGTCTCTGCTCTGTGCTGCATTAGAGGACAAAGCGCACAAATGGACAAAAATGCTCCAAACACAAAAGCCAAAAAGCACACACCCAGAAGTCTGTCTATATATATATATATATATATATATATATATATATATATATATATATATATATTTGAATTGAATTGTTGTTACATCTTCCATCATCGCAGAAATTCATTTCATTCATTTTTATTAAGTGAGTTTTGTTACTTGAACGCGGTCTGGCAACGCCAAAGCATTTAATGTGCGCATTAAGTTGGCTGCGCCTCAAATATTTCACCAAATTAAAGCTGTTCATAGAGTCCGGAGCTGTGCATGGATTGGCATTGGAATCTCTCTCTCTCTATCTCTCTCTCTCTCAGTTAGGCAATACTCCACTGCACACACTGCTGGTGTTAACTAAGTTGCTCACCAATTGAACTCTATTAGTTTATTTTGGACGCAACTGTACCAATTCACTAGCATGCCGGATTCTTGCATGGCATTTCAAACGTTTCACTTGCACTTAGTTAGCACTACAAATATACTTAAAGAGGAAAATTATCTGTTAAATTACTCACATTAAGTTGGCTGCGCCTGAGCATATCTAAGTGCAGAGAACTTCTAATTGGACAAAGTTTGTTAATCATTTAATTACGGCATTAAGTTGGCTGCGCCTTAGCACCTGCCACACGAAGTCTAATTGCTATAAAACTACGCTTTAAACCAACTAATTAGTTCATTAAGTTGGCTGCGCCTCCTCACTGCACACACGTCGGCCATGTGGATGATGTGAAACTTGTTTAATGCACTCCGAAAAAAAAAAAAAAAAAACAAAACAAATTTCTTAAGCTAACAACGCGAACGAGCAAGAAACCCATAAAAAGGCCAAATTCAATGCTGAAGCCACATTTCCGCAAATATCCATAAAATTACATATTTTATAGACATAATTCTCTCGCTTTAAGTCGACGGCTTAAGGCTGCCTGCGAGCGTGCGACCTGAGTTTCTTTTATTTATTTTATTTATTTGTTTTTTCTGCCCGTAAGCGAGCCTGGAGCCTAACGGTCCACTAACATAACTGCAAAACCATAAAACACGCTCTTCCTCTTCCATCGCCAAAAATAAAATATGAAAACAGAAAATGAAATAAGCAAGCTGCATCCGAAAACAAATTCCATAAAACTTTGCCCAATTTCTTAAAAAAAAAAAAAAAAAAACAGTAAGTAAAAGAAAACAAAATCAAAAAAACTTTTGTTTCACATGAAATACTCTCGGTACCACAACCCCTCCCCCTCGCCCTAGCCTGTTCTCCAACGTCCGCACAGGTTAAGCTATATTGTTCGTTCTGGATGAGTCATGCTCGCGTCCATTGTGGAGCAATCGTGTTCCATTGTTATGTCCAACGCTTCAATGGGGCTCAATTGAACGGCCTGCCATAAGCAATCATAGCTGCCAAATACCAGTGACTCCCGCGCGAAAAACCCCCCTCCCCTGCCCACCGTCCATGTCCCGCTGCGTGAGCTGAGCGCGCTCATAAGTAGGCTATGGAAAGTGTTTCGTTTCGTTGTCCTTGAGACGGCATTTGGCTAAGTCACATAATCCACAGATGCCCCACGCCCAATGCTCAAAACACACAGAGTCGCGGCCACATTTACCTGCATGCTACTTAACCTCGCACGCCCACACACTGTGAGGGGGCGATAGAGATAGAGATAGAGATTGAGATAGAGACAGAGAGACCATGGGTCTCAGCGACTGACATTGGCGGCAAGTAGCTTAAATCCTTTGCATTATCCTTTACGTTATCCCACATGTAACTGTTTCTAAGCGTGCCTAAGAACCAAGTCTATCCAACACTCTATCTCTGTCTCTGTCTGTGTGTGTGTGCGTGTGTGTGTTAAGGCAAAGGAGCACATATTCGAACTAGACTTTGGCAAGCTAAGAGCAAATTTCCCTCAGCCAAAGAGCAACAACTGGAAAAGCCCTGGAAGTTAAACCAAAGCATTGCGCCGACTGCGCAATGCGCTGCGCCTCAGCATGACAAGCCTGAAGCCAAAATATGCATATTTAGGAAAATTTAAAAAAAAAATTGATTCTTAAATGAAATTAAAAAATAGTAAAGTACAAATAAAATTTTTAAATTCAATTTAGAAATAATAATAGATTGTTATTATTATTATAAAAAAATAATTTTAAATTAATTCAACTTAGAAATAATTATAATTATAATTATAATAAAAATTAACTTTCAAAAGCAGTTGTAAATTAAAATTAAAAACTTTAACAAATTTATACATTAAAATGTAATTTTCAAAATAATTTCCATTCAAAATATTTGTAATAATAATTTTATTAGTAAATCAAACCTCACAAATGATATATTGGAAATTAATCCATCTCCATCCGGTGGTAAGTGATTAGTGATTAGCTCTCTAGCTCAACAACTTGTTGAAGCAGCGAACGCATATGCCGTGCATACACCTCACCTACACTACATTTCCAACACTGGAAGGCGGGAGAGCGCGCTGAGCAGATTGCCCAACACTTTGATTGTGAGCGCGAAAATGCAATTCGAAATAGATTTTACAGTTGCTAACGGTCTTTTGGTGTTTCAGATTTAACAAAATGGCGGACTTTGGCCAACTCGACGTCCAGCCGAATGATTCAATTAACGGCGAAAAGTGTTCAATTTGCCAATTCGATATGCGAACGCAGTTGTCAGCTCATCAGCTCGCCAACTCGTCAGTGCATCAGGTTGGGCAGAATTGCAGCTAATTGAATGTGAGCAGTGCCACTTGACTACCCAGGGGCATTACCGTTGCAGGCGTATCCTTGCAGTTCAGCTCGAGTTTCGACAATGTAATTAATTGGGCATTTGCAGGTTTATGGGCGTTGTTGGGCATTGTTGCAACTGTTGCATCCACAAAATGTGGACTGAGTGCCCTGTGTGCAACTGCAGCTCGAGCTATAAATAATGCACATTGAGGTTAGGTTCAAATTAAGTTAGGTTAGTTTGGAATTCCCAGCTCAGCGCTGCACGTAAATTGCGGGTTTTTCTCGTTTTGCATTAAAATTTTGTTTGCTGTTGCTGTTGTTGTTGTTGTTGTTGTTGTTAAATTCTCATTCATTATAAACAGAGGAATTCAAGGACAGGCAGCTAGCAGGCGTGGCAGATGCCAGAGCTTCCATGTCAGCAATTTCTTCTTTGTATCCAGAATTTCACCCATTCCCGGAAAACGAACGCTCTAATTAGACGCCCCAAGTTATCACAAACAGTTACGAGTTTCATCACTCAGCGCGTTGTTAGCCAACAAAAAGCCGTGGCAACGGCAACGGCAACTGCAACTGCAACTGCAGCGTCAACTGCAACTGCGTAGCAACGGCAACTGCAACTGAAACTGTGCTAAATAGCAACCGAAAACAATGTAAAAGTCGACAGACAAAATCATATGTGACTTTAAGCCGAGGCCAGGGAATGCGGTTAGCTGAGATACCCTGTGCCCTGTACGGTTGGTTTGATGCAGCTGCAAGTGAACCAGTTCGTGGCAAGAATTGAAATTACGAACTCAAACGGAACTAGTTCGTGGCAAGAGTATTATAATTAATTAAAAAATTAAAGAGAACTAGTTCTAAAATGGAACCAGTTCGTAGAAAAAATTGGAACGACTAATTCGAAGGGAACCAGTTCACAGCATGAGCTTTAGCTAGTAATTATAATTGAAATGAATTAAATGAAATGGAACCAGTTTGCAGCAATAATTGCATTGACTAGCTCCAATGGAACCAGTTCAAAATCTTGAACCAATTGATTAATTAAAAATAATACTTAAAATTATATTATATATATATATATTATTTATATTATTATTATTATATGCCTCAAAGTCAAGTCGGATATACCCGGCTGCGGTTGCAACTGGGTGATGAAAACTGATTATAGGGAGTAAAATGAAAAACACGCGGCACAACTGTAACAAGCAGAAATTCAATTTGATTTCGTAGGGTTTTGCTTTTAATCCAGCATATGCACACGCACACACGCACCCACACGCACACACACGCACACACGCACACACTTTACATGCTGTTGCGCTTTCAATTGGAACTTTTTAGTGGATGAGTCTTTTCACAGTGGCTTAAATTTTGAGTACTTCGATACAGCCAGAGCCTAATTACAAATTATCTCCGTCTCCCTCTCCCTCTCGCACTTGTTGAGCTGCCTCAACCATATTTTTGGCTGAGCAGTGCAAACGAAGCAGGCACAGGCAGAGGCAGAGGCAGAGGGAGAGGGAGAGGGAGAGCCATGCAGGCAGAGTACTTAAGCAACTGCAACAATTTAACTGTTTAAGCTCTCTTTCTCACGCCAACTCTCCAGCTGCCCACTGCACAGTGGTATCAAAAGCAAGCCCGAAATATTTGACTAAATAATGATGGGAAAAAATATAATATATTTTATAAATATTTATGAATAAAATGAATTCATAATATATTAAAAAAATATATGAAAATACTGATAAAAAATATATAAATAATATATTTTAAAAATATATGAAAATACTGATAAAAAAAATATAAATAATATATTTTAAAAATATAAATAATATATTTTAAAAATATAAATAATATATTTTAAGAATATATGAAAATAATGATAAAAATATATAAATAATATATTTTAAGAATATATGAAAATAATTATAAAAATATAAATAATAAATTTTAAGAATATATGAAAATACTGATAAAAATATATATAAATAATATATTTTAAAACAAGTAAGGAAACTCTAGTCGGAGGTGCCCGACTAGGAAATACCCTGAACCCCGCCTATTGGCGGCTTTAAATGCACTTCAAAGTTTATATATAATTTTAAATTAAATTAAAAAATTAAAAAAAGAAGTTTCTGTTTTTATACCCTGAACCCATTAAAAATGGGTAAGAAGGGTATAATGGTTTTGTTGCAGCACAAATGTATGTAATGATATAATTACGCGGGGTTTAGGCTATTTCCTAGTCAGGCACCTCCGACTAGAGTTGTTGTTTGTGAATTAAGTAGAATAATAATGGTAGTAGTTAGATAATGATTGTTATGCTAATGATCATTTTGCTGACCGACTCTACCGAACTAAACAGTTAGCGCTCTTATTTCCCACTCAATGATCGACTGTAAGAATCGACTCATGACCTCGACCGAGCTGAGCTCGAAAGAGTTGAGCATAACTTTTGGCGGGAGTTTTGCCCTATATAAGGGCAAGCCGTCTGCCCAGTTCTTCAGTTGGTTTCCTGACTCCCTGATGGTCAGTTGTGCTGTGCAGTGTAGTGTAGTGTCTTCTCCTCCTCCTCCTCCTCCTGCTGCTGCTCCTCCTCTTCTTCTGGATTTGGTAAGTATTTAGTTAATAATTTTAGTATTAAGTATATTAAGCAAAATTGTATTAGTTATAACTGTTTTTTTAAGCAAATATTTTACTAATAATTGTTTTTTTTTCCCAATTCTCTCCTGCTGCCCTCTCTTTCGCTGCTGGACTCTCCTGCTACTGGAACCTCTATCTGAATTGGACTCTCTATCTGCCCGCCTCTCTACTGCTGCCGACACTCTGCCAATCTACCGTTAACCGACACACTACTGCTGCCCACCACTCTACTGCTGCCCACCACTCTACTGCTGCCCGCCACTCTACTGCTGCCCGACTCTCAAACACTCTACCGTTAACCGACTCTCTGACAGGGCTCTTCCAGTACCAGGCAGTAGCCTAGTACTCTAGGGCTGTACCAGGGCTACCATACCAGGGCTATACCAGGGCTACCATACCAGGGCTATACCAGGGCCATACCAGGGCTACCATACCAGGGCCATACCAGGGCTACCATACCAGGGCTACCATACCAGGGCTACCATACCAGGGCTACCATACCAGGGCTACCATACCAGGGCTACCATACCAGGGCTACCATACCAGGGCCATACCAGGGCTACCATACCAGGGCCATACCAGGGCTACCATACCAGGGCTATACCAGGGCTACCATACCAGGGCCATACCAGGGCTACCATACCAGGGCTATACCAGGGCTACCATACCAGGGCTATACCAGGGCTACCATACCAGGGCTACCATACCAGGGCTACCATACCAGGGCTACCATACCAGGGCTACCATACCAGGGCCATACCAGGGCTACCATACCAGGGCCATACCAGGGCTACCATACCAGGGCTACCATACCAGGGCTACCATACCAGGGTAGCCCTGGTATGGTAGCCCTGGTATGGCCCTGGGGTATGGTAGCCCTGGTATGGTAGCCCTGGTATGGTAGCCCTGGTATGGTAGCCCTGGTATGGTAGCCCTGGTATGGTAGCCCTGGTATGGTAGCCCTGGTATGGTAGCCCTGGTATGGTAGCCCTGGTATGGTAGCCCTGGTATGGTAGCCCTGGTATGGTAGCCCTGGTATAGCCCTGGTATGGTAGCCCTGGTATAGCCCTGGTATGGTAGCCCTGGTATAGCCCTGGTATGGTAGCCCTGGTATGGCCCTGGGGTATGGTAGCCCTGGTATAGCCCTGGTATGGTAGCCCTGGTATGGTAGCCCTGGTATGGTAGCCCTGGTATGGTAGCCCTGGTATGGTAGCCCTGGTATAGCCCTGGTATGGTAGCCCTGGTATAGCCCTGGTATGGTAGCCCTGGTATGGTAGCCCTGGTATGGTAGCCCTGGTATGGTAGCCCTGGTATGGTAGCCCTGGTATGGTAGCCCTGGTATGGTAGCCCTGGTATGGTAGCCCTGGTATGGTAGCCCTGGTATGGTAGCCCTGGTATGGTAGCCCTGGTATAGCCCTGGTATGGTAGCCCTGGTATAGCCCTGGTATGGTAGCCCTGGTATAGCCCTGGTATGGTAGCCCTGGTATGGTAGCCCTGGTATGGTAGCCCTGGTATGGTAGCCCTGGTATGGTAGCCCTGGTATAGCCCTGGTATGGTAGCCCTGGTATGGCCCTGGGGTATGGTAGCCCTGGTATGGCCCTGGTATGGTAGCCCTGGTATGGTAGCCCTGGTATAGCCCTGGTATGGTAGCCCTGGTATGGTAGCCCTGGTATGGTAGCCCTGGTATAGCCCTGGTATGGTAGCCCTGGTATAGCCCTGGTATGGTAGCCCTGGTATGGCCCTGGTATGGTAGCCCTGGTATGGTAGCCCTGGTAAAGTAGCCCTGGTATAGCCCTGGTATGGTAGCCCTGGTATGGCCCTCGGGTATGGTAGCCCTGGTATGGCCCTGGTATGGTAGCCCTGGTATGGTAGCCCTGGTATAGCCCTGGTATGGTAGCCCTGGTATGGTAGCCCTGGTATGGTAGCCCTGGTATGGCAGCCCTGGTATGGTAGCCCTGGTATGGTAGCCCTGGTATGGTAGCCCTGGTATGGCCCTGGTATGGTAGCCCTGGTATAGCCCTGGTATGGTAGCCCTGGTATGGTAGCCCTGGTATGGCCCTGGTATGGTAGCCCTGGTATAGCCCTGGTATGGTAGCCCTGGTATAGCCCTGGTATGGTAGCCCTGGTATGGTAGCCCTGGTATGGTAGCCCTGGTATGGTAGCCCTGGTATGGTAGCCCTGGTATGGTAGCCCTGGTATGGTAGCCCTGGTATGGTAGCCCTGGTATGGTAGCCCTGGTATGGTAGCCCTGGTATGGTAGCCCTGGTATAGCCCTGGTATGGTAGCCCTGGTATAGCCCTGGTATGGTAGCCCTGGTATAGCCCTGGTATGGTAGCCCTGGTATGGTAGCCCTGGTATGGTAGCCCTGGTATGGTAGCCCTGGTATGGTAGCCCTGGTATGGCCCTGGGGTATGGTAGCCCTGGTATGGCCCTGGTATGGTAGCCCTGGTATGGTAGCCCTGGTATAGCCCTGGTATGGTAGCCCTGGTATGGTAGCCCTGGTATGGTAGCCCTGGTATGGCCCTGGTATGGTAGCCCTGGTATAGCCCTGGTATGGTAGCCCTGGTATAGCCCTGGTATGGTAGCCCTGGTATGGCCCTGGTATGGTAGCCCTGGTATGGTAGCCCTGGTATGGTAGCCCTGGTAAAGTAGCCCTGGTATAGCCCTGGTATGGTAGCCCTGGTATGGCCCTGGTATGGTAGCCCTGGTATGGTAGCCCTGGTATGGTAGCCCTGGTAAAGTAGCCCTGGTATAGCCCTGGTATGGTAGCCCTGGTATGGCCCTCGGGTATGGTAGCCCTGGTATGGCCCTGGTATGGTAGCCCTGGTATGGTAGCCCTGGTATAGCCCTGGTATGGTAGCCCTGGTATGGTAGCCCTGGTATGGTAGCCCTGGTATGGCAGCCCTGGTATGGTAGCCCTGGTATGGTAGCCCTGGTATGGTAGCCCTGGTATGGCCCTGGTATGGTAGCCCTGGTATAGCCCTGGTATGGTAGCCCTGGTATGGTAGCCCTGGTATGGCCCTGGTATGGTAGCCCTGGTATGGTAGCCCTGGTATGGTAGCCCTGGTATGGTAGCCCTGGTATGGTAGCCCTGGTATGATAGCCCTGGTATGGTAGCCCTGGTATAGCCCTGGTATGGTAGCCCTGGTATGGTAGCCCTGGTATAGCCCTGGTATGGTAGCCCTGGTATGGCCCTGGGGTATGGTAGCCCTGGTATAGCCCTGGTATGGTAGCCCTGGTATGGTAGCCCTGGTATGGTAGCCCTGGTATGGTAGCCCTGGTATGGTAGCCCTGGTATAGCCCTGGTATGGTAGCCCTGGTATAGCCCTGGTATGGTAGCCCTGGTATGGCCCTGGTATGGTAGCCCTGGTATAGCCCTGGTATGGTAGCCCTGGTATGGCCCTGGTATGGTAGCCCTGGTATGGCCCTGGTATGGTAGCCCTGGTATGGTAGCCCTGGTATGGTAGCCCTGGTATGGTAGCCCTGGTATGGCCCTGGTATGGTAGCCCTGGTATGGCCCTGGTATAGCCCTGGTATGGTAGCCCTGGTATAGCCCTGGTATGGTAGCCCTGGTATGGCCCTGGTATGGTAGCCCTGGTATGGCCCTGGTATGGTAGCCCTGGTATGGTAGCCCTGGTATGGTAGCCCTGGTATGGTAGCCCTGGTATGGTAGCCCTGGTATGGTAGCCCTGGTATAGCCCTGGTATGGTAGCCCTGGTATAGCCCTGGTATGGTAGCCCTGGTACAGCCCTAGAGTACTAGGCTACTGCCTGGTCAGTACCAGAAGAGCCCTGTCAGAGAGTCGGTTAACGGTAGAGTGTTTGAGAGTCGGGCAGCAAGAGAGAGGCGGGCAACAGTAGAGTGGTGGGCAGCAGTAGAGAGGCGGTTAACGGTAGAGTTTTTGAGAGTCGGGCAGCAAGAGAGAGGCGGGCAGCAGCAGCGAGTTGGTTAACGGTAGAGTGTTTGAGAGTCGGGCAGCAGTAGAGAGGCGGGCAACAGTAGAGTGGTGGGCAGCAGTAGAGAGGCGGTTAACGGTAGAGTTTTTGAGAGTCGGGCAGCAAGAGAGAGGCGGGCAGCAGCAGCGAGTTGGTTAACGGTAGAGTGTTTGAGAGTCGGCAGCAGTAGAGAGGAGGGCAGCAGTAGAGAGGAGGGCAGCAGTAGAGAGGCGGTTAACGATAGAGTGTTTGAGAGTCGGGCAGCAGTAGAGAGGAGGGCAGCAGCAGTAGAGAGGAGGGCAGCAGTAGAGAGGCGGGCAGCAGTAGAGTGGTGGGCAGCAGTAGAGAGGCGGTTAACGGTAGAGTTTTTGAGAGTCGGGCAGCAAGAGAGAGGCGGGCAGCAGCAGCGAGTTGGTTAACGGTAGAGTGTTTGAGAGTCGGGCAGCAGTAGAGAGGCGGCCAGCAGTAGAGTGGTGGGCAGCAGTAGAGAGGCGGTTAACGGTAGAGTGTTTGAGAGTCGGGCAGCAGTAGAGAGGAGTGCAGCAGCAGTAGAGAGGAGGGCAGCAGCAGTAGAGAGGAGGGCAGCAGCAGCGAGTTGGTTAACGGTAGAGTATTTGAGAGTCGGCAGCAGTAGAGAGGAGGGCAGCAGTAGAGAGGAGGGCAGCAGTAGAGAGGAGGGCAGCAGTAGAGAGGCGGTTAACGATAGAGTGTTTGAGAGTCGGGCAGCAGTAGAGAGGAGTGCAGCAGCAGTAGAGAGGAGGGCAGCAGCAGCGAGTTGGTTAACGGTAGAGTATTTGAGAGTCGGGCAGCAGTAGAGAGGAGGGCAGCAGTAGAGAGGAGGGTAGCAGTAGAGAGGCGGGCAGCAGTAGAGAGGAAGGCAGCAGCAGCGAGTTGGTTAACGGTAGAGTATTTGAGAGTCGGGCAGCAGTAGAGAGGAGGGCAGCAGTAGAGAGGAGGGTAGCAGTAGAGAGGCGGGCAGCAGTAGAGAGGAAGGCAGCAGCAGCGAGTTGGTTAACGGTAGAGTATTTGAGAGTCGGGCAGCAGTAGAGAGGAGTGCAGCAGCAGTAGAGAGGAGGGCAGCAGCAGTAGAGAGGAGGGCAGCAGCAGCGAGTTGGTTAACGGTAGAGTATTTGAGAGTCGGCAGCAGTAGAGAGGAGGGCAGCAGTAGAGAGGAGGGCAGCAGTAGAGAGGAGGGCAGCAGTAGAGAGGCGGTTAACGATAGAGTGTTTGAGAGTCGGGCAGCAGTAGAGAGGAGTGCAGCAGCAGTAGAGAGGAGGGCAGCAGCAGCGAGTTGGTTAACGGTAGAGTATTTGAGAGTCGGGCAGCAGTAGAGAGGAGGGCAGCAGTAGAGAGGAGGGTAGCAGTAGAGAGGCGGGCAGCAGTAGAGAGGAAGGCAGCAGCAGCGAGTTGGTTAACGGTAGAGTATTTGAGAGTCGGGCAGCAGTAGAGAGGCGGGGAGCAGTAGAGAGGCGGGCAGCAGTAGTGTGTCGGTTAACGGTAGATTGGCAGAGAGTCGGCAGCAGTAGAGAGGCGGGCAGATAGAGATTCCAATCCAGATAGAGGTTCCAGTAGCAGGAGAGTCCAGCAGAGGTAGAGAGTCCAGCAGCGATAGAGAGGGCAGCAGGAGAGAATTGGGAAAAAAAAAACAATTATTAGTAAAATATTTGCTTAAAAAAACAGTTATAACTAATACAATTTTGCTTAATATACTTAATACTAAAATTATTAACTAAATACTTACCAAATCCAGAAGAAGAGGAGGAGCAGCAGCAGGAGGAGGAGGAGGAGGAGAAGACACTACACTACACTGCACAGCACAACTGACCATCAGGGAGTCAGGAAACCAACTGAAGAACTGGGCAGACGGCTTGCCCTTATATAGGGCAAAACTCCCGCCAAAAGTTATGCTCAACTCTTTCGAGCTCAGCTCGGTCGAGGTCATGAGTCGATTCTTACAGTCGATCATTGAGTGGGAAATAAGAGCGCTAACTGTTTAGTTCGGTAGAGTCGGTCAGCAAAATGATCATTAGCATAACAATCATTATCTAACTACTACCATTATTATTCTACTTAATTCACAAACAACAACTCTAGTCGGAGGTGCCTGACTAGGAAATAGCCTAAACCCCGCGTAATTATATCATTACATACATTTGTGCTGCAACAAAACCATTATACCCTTCTTACCCATTTTTAATGGGTTCAGGGTATAAAAATATAAATAATAAATTTTAAAAATATATTAAAATACTGATAAAAAAAAATAAAAATAATATATTTTAAAAATATAAATAATAAATTTTAAGAATATATGAAAATAATTATAAAAATATAAATAATAAATTTTAAAAATATATTAAAATACGGATAAAAAAAATATAAATAATATATTTAAAAAATATAAATAATATATTTAAAACAAATATACAAATTTTAATATAACAAATTGAAATAATATAGTTTTCGAAAATTATATAAATATTCTGATCAAAATAAAATAATAAAAGTTTTTCGCATAAACTGGCCCAGGGTACAATACATAATGAGTCTCTCTGCTCTGAAGGCAGTCAGTCTCTCAGCTTGATATTTACATATTGTTATTGCTATTAATATGCACGTTGTTTGCGTTTAAATGTAATTATTGCGAAATTGATTGTTAACAAACAAAATGAATAGCAGCGGAACCGGAGGCAAGGTGTATCAACAATAATCAAGCACAAAAGAGCGAGACGGCAACTTGTATGAGCAGAAGAACCGATAATGAACCGGGGGAATTTCCAGCGCTTGAATGAACGAAGCGAACGATTCTGGAACTGAACGACTCAACTAACTCCTTGAATTGAACTGCGATGAACAACTAATGTAGCATACTTTTTTGGGCCACCAGCTCAAGTTCAAACTGTTCGCGCGTGTGTGTGTGTGTGTGTGCAGCTGATTGTATCTGCTTAAATAAGACAGAGCCACACATATCGAGAGTGTTTGAGTGTGTGTGTGTGCAGACATCAACACAAAAAACCTTTCAAAAAATCTAGTG
This sequence comes from Drosophila fulvimacula, assembly GCA_035045555.1. Classification (NCBI taxonomy): domain Eukaryota; kingdom Metazoa; phylum Arthropoda; class Insecta; order Diptera; family Drosophilidae; genus Drosophila; species Drosophila fulvimacula. The sequence goes on along the minus strand of JAWNOX010000110.1, from coordinate 1,428,198 downwards.
CGTACATTCGTTTGCTGCACACATTCCAATTTCCGCTTCATTTACGCCTTCCTTCTCAGTCCGTGAGTGTGCCGCTCTTCCTCTTCACTGTGCTTTCAACACATCTGCACTCAGCCATTCACACGCATAGCGGCGCCAATACCATCACACACACACACACACACACACGCATATACAATATGTCTATATTTAAACACGCTCATTCGTTCATTGAAATTGAAGAGTCTTCAATTGGCGGTTCTGTAGCATTCAGCTTTTGCACATGCACTCACAGCATATGCATGCATGTGTGCGTGTGTGTATAACTATATTGAAGGTTACTTTAAATCGAACAAATGCAGTTTTATTACATTTATTAATATTGTTTTATTGAAACAGTTTTTCAATAAAAAATAAAAATAAAAAAATTAAAATTTTTTACTTTGCGTGAGCAGCGCCCATTCTGCACTTTATAGCACCAAGGACACGAATCCGGCGAATTGGCAAATGCCAGAAAATTGCGTACTAAAAACGTGCCGCAAATTCAGCGTAGACAACAACCCAACTACAGCTCAGACGCAAACCAGCCAGTATTATGCGTTGAGTGAAAATAAACCGATTTATCCATCGAGGAATTTTTCTAGGGAAATATAAGGGAAAGGAAAGGAAATATCTAAAGGCCCGCTATAAAAATAAAGGATATTTAGAGCAGCACCAATGTAAAGAGAGTAACCAAGCACCGTTAGCTGAACAATCATTAAGGTATGTATTTTGTTGGTGTTTGATTTTTGCTGGATTGATCGCATATATATATATATATATATATATATATATATATATATATATATATATATATATATATATATATATATGACATATTATTGATAATAAAAACGTTAACTTTATGTAATTGCTAACAACTGACTAACGCTTTGTCTCACTGTTATTATACATCATTTTGATTCATTCTCGTTCTCATTCTCATTCTCATTCTCATTCTCATTCTCCTTCTCATTCTCTTTCTCATGTTTTACGCTTATAAATAGAAGCTTAATAATTAACGGTAAAGTCCTTTGCTTAACGACTACATAAAAATTGCATTTACAGCTATACGAATATAAGTGTGTGTGTGTGTGTGTGTGTGTGTGTGTGTGTAAACATACACATAAGACTTACGCACACACATATACATATACATATACATATACATGTACATGTACATACACATACACATAGACATATAGATATACATACGAACTGACAGACATGTCGTGCACTGTCCAAATATCGGCTTAAGTACACCAATTTGCTATGCCCATAGCGGTTAACATAACCTCACTTAAACATATGCTTAACACTACGCGGGATGGGTAGGGGCACAAGACGCAGGAGCAGGACGTGGAAACAGGCTAAAACTTAAAGTTAAGACAAATATTATGTATACATACGATTGCATACGCTTAATGCATAAAACTTAAAACATAAACAGATAAAAACAAATTTAAAAAAAAAAGGGGGGAAATTAATTATTATGTGTAGAATATGGCATAGATGGTTGATGATCTGGGTTGGGATAGTGGATAGTGGATAGTGGTTGCGGGTTGCGGGTTGCGGTTTGCGGGGTTGGTGTTTGAGGTGCGTGTATGCATTTGGTCCTTAGGCAGCGGGGTGATGGGCAGCAGGCTGGGGCACACTAGAAGCGCTGCGGCAAGAGCTCGTTCTTCATGCCCCTTATCAAGTGCTTCTTCTTGCGATGCGTGGACAGGTTGCAGGACTGCTTGAAGGAGGCGCTGCACATATCACAGTTGAAACGCCGCTCCTTGCTGTGCACCACCCGATGCAGCTCCATGCGCGACTTGTACTTGAACTTCAGTCCACAGGTGCCATAATCGCAGACATACCAGCGCTCCCCGTCGTCGGACGAGACGGCGCTGCTCGCGCTGGCTGTCGTGCTATTCGAGTCCTTCGGCAGCAGCTCCTGGCCGCCGGTCAGCAGAGGCATGCACGACTGCTGCAGCACCACAGCGGCGGCGGCGGCAGCAGCAGCCGCATTCACGTTCATATTCAGACTGCTGCTGCCCACCACTGGGCCGGCCAAGGTGGCATGGGTCAACGGTGGCGGCGGCGGCGGTGTCGCTGTTGCCGCCAATGCTGCGCTCGTCGTCGTTGTCGCTGTGCCCGCGTTCACGAAGCAGGACGTCGAGGGCGGCGGCGGTGGCGGCGCCACGGGCACTGGGACAGCCACCGGCACCACCTGTGACAAATGGTAAATTGTGGTGTTTGTGTTGCTACCGGCTGCGGCTGCGGCTGCGGCAGCCGTTGCCGCTGCCACCTGCATCTCCGGCGGCAGGCTGAGGCTGGTGGGCTCCACTTTGATATCGATGCTGCTGCTGCCGCCTCCGCCGCTGCTGCTGCTGCTGCGCGCGCTGTGATCACCTGCAGCGGCAACTGCCACCGCATGCAGCTCAGCCAGATCCTTGGCAGCATCCCGCTGCTGCTGCTGTTGCTGTTGATGCTGTTGGTGCTGTTGCAGCTGCATCTGCTGCTGCTGCTGCTGCTGCTGCTGTTGGTCCTGCTCCTGGTCGTCTTCGTTGTACTTGGGGCAGTGGTACAAGGCCAGCGGCATGGGCATGGTCGTCGGCAGCGTTGTTGTGCCACTCGTTGCAGCCGCCCCCTCTACATCCGACAAGCAATAGCTCGAGCTGCGACCGTGCTCCTGTTCACACAGGCACAAACACAGACACATGAGAACAAACATTTTGGGCGCCAAAATAAAGCAAGAAATAAGAGCAATAGCAATGCACAGATTGCGCATATGGGGTGGGTCGGATTCCTTGTCGTGGCGCTTACCTTGGTCAGGCCGTGCAAGAAATTGTGCTCATCTTGGATGTGCTTCCAGAAGGCGTCCTGTGTCTGCAGCTCCTCCTGGCATGTGTGGCACACGATCCAGAAGCTGTCGCCGGATAAGCAAAACTCACCGAGTTTCGTATAGATTTTATTATTCTTGCTGAGAATGCGCGGAAAGCCCATTGCGTTGAAGATGTTTTGCGACGCCGCGGGGCCGTGCGTTGCGTTTTATTATTATTATTATTGATATGAATGTTTTGTTGGCTGGCCGAAGTACAGGGTTGATTTAACGAGCAATGCTTTTAATGTCGATATATCGATGAATCCATATCGATATAAGGCAGCACGTTATACAGCACATACACTGCATAGCATTGCCAACAGACCAAAATCTCCAAAAGCCCGCCAAACATTTGAATTGAATAAACACAATTTTTTTTTTTTGCATTTCTTTTTCTTTTAAATTTATTTTGCTTAATTTTTCTGCAAGTTCATGTAGTTAATTTTATTTTCTGTTGGTCTTTAAATAAAAGTAATAAACAGGAAAAAAAATAATATATATGTATATATATATAGTGTTTTATAAATACTTTGACGGCTTTAACTAACAATAAAAATATATTAAAGTTGTAGTGTAAAACTGAAACGAAAAATGAAATCTCTTAAAATTCATATTTAGCCCAAAATCTAATTTAATAACAGCACAAAAAATATATGTCTATATATATATATATATATATATATATATATATATATATATATATATATATATATATATAATTTGTTTAATACAAATAAATATGTTTAGCTTGTTCTTTGCCAAAATAATCCATAAAACGGATATTATTCATAAAACTTATTATATATATATATATATATATATATATATATATATATATATATATATATATATATATATATATATATATATATATATATATATATATGGGTACATATATACTACATATATATTGTATAACATAAGCATTATTAATTCTTTTTTTATGTTTTTAACATATATGCTTTTTTGTGTTTCCTTTCTCTTTGTTCTTTGTGTGTGTGTTTATATATATATAATATATATATATATAATAAATTTTAAGACTTGGATATTGTTAATTTACAAAGTACATAAGTAGTTGTTTGTTGCTTATATGGAACATATTTTAACATTGCTTGTGACGATGAGAACTCGACACAAACTGCATATGCATTTATTATATAGTACAACTTGAATTATATATTCTTCATTTTTGTTTTGTTTTGTTTTGTTTTTATCTTTATCTTTGTTTACGAGTAGTTTTTTGCAAGAAATTGAATTTCTTGCTTAGAATTAAATGTTAATGACTTTATATAATTTATTTATTTATTTATGCGTAATCATATGAAAAATGAATTTAATTTATAAACTATGCAGTCGGTAAATGTTTTTTTTTCTTTCAGTAAATCTTTTATTATTAATTTATATATATATATATATATTGTTGCTTTTTGTTTTTGTTTTCGTTTTTTTTTTTGCTAATTACGAGCGGACAGCGCGCGCACATTCAAAACCGAAGTGTGAGAGTGTGAGTGTTTGTGTGTTGACCTTGAAGAATGCTAAAGTTATTTGTTTTCGTTTGTTTTGCTTAAGTTGTGGCTTTAATGTAATCAGTTCTTTGAGTTCAGTTTGAAATTTGTTTTTGTTGTTTCTTGAACAAACGAAGTAGCAAAATGAACGATAGTTTTTTTTGTGGCTTGAGTGCTGTTGGCGCTGTCATCGATAAATATATATATATTTAGATACATTTACTTCGCTTCGTGTAACTATCGATAAACAATTATTTTACTTTTTGCTTTTGCGGCATATTATGCCCAGAAAATTAGTTAACCTACTTACAAGCTAAAAAAAAAAAAAAGAAAAAAATATATATATTATTGTTATATCGAAACAAATTAATAAATAAACTTAGGTATAGACTATTTAATTTACATGGTATCATCTGCGTGCGTGCGTGCGTGAGTGCAAACGCTCGCGCGAGTCCTTTCAGAAGGCATCGCCCGCATACCAGGGATGCACCCAGGGCGCCGACGGCGGCGGCGTTGGCGGATAGATCGTCGGCGACGGCTGTCCATGCGCATGATGATGCGCCGCCGCCGCTGCTGCCGCTGCCGCCGCATTCATGTGGTGATAGGGCGCCGAGAAGGCGCCATAGTAGGAGGCCGCTGCCAAGGCGGCGGCCGCTGCCGTTGGCGACGCCGCCGTCGACGACGAATGCGTGGACGAGGCGGGCGACAGGCTGGCAATGCCAGCGGCACAAATGCTATGCCGGCGATGCATGATCGCCTGCCGCTGCTGACGCTCTGCAGCGGCTGCTGCCACAGCGGCGACACGCGTGTTGGCCGCCTCCAATGGGGCAGCGCGACGTGCGCGCTGCTGCTGCTGCAACTGTTGCTGCTGTTGTTGCAACTGTTGTTGCTGCTGCTGGTGCTGCTGCTGGTATTGCAACTGTTGCTGTTGTTGCTGCTGCTGCTGCTGCTGGTGCTGCTGCTGCAACTGCTGCTGCTGCTGTTGTTGCTGCTGCTGGTGCTGCTGCTGCAACTGCTGCTGATGCCGGCTGGCGGCCAGATCCTGCTGATGCGTGCCCAGACCCCAGTCAAAGGCGCTGCTGCGTCGCGCCCCCTGCTGGGCAGCGCCAACAGGCGCGCCGCTCAACGGCGGACTGAGCATATTGGCTGCCGCCTTGCCATACAGCGTGGATAGATATGCGTGCTCCGCCTCGGCCATTTGCTGGGCAGCGGTGCGATTACCCTTGCTGCTGGCGGAGCTGCTGCTGCTGCTGCTGATGCTGCTGCTGCCGTTGCCGCTGCTGGCGTGTTGTCGCTTCTTCAGCTGACGCTGTTGTTCCTGTTGCTGGCGTGTCGTTGCTGCTGCTGCTGCTGCTGCTGCAGCTGCAGCTGTTGCTGCTGTCGGTTGTGTTGGCGGCGGGTGCGGGCGGTGCGCTTGTTGGTTGTGGGAGTACAACATTTCGTATGTGTTGCTGTGTGTTGCTTGTTGTTGTTGATAGTGTTGCTGTTGCTGTTGTTGTTGTTGTTTATGTTGCTGTTGCTGTTGTTGTAGCTGCTGCTGCTGCTGCTGCTGCTGCTGCTGCTGCTGCTGATGGTGGTGGTGGTGGTGGTGGTTGTGGTGTTGCTGTTGTTGTGGTGCTGGTGGCGGCGCCAAATGAGCCATGTGATGAGATGCGGGTATTGTCTTATGTTGCTTGTCTGTTGTTGCTGTTGTTGTTGATGTTTTTGTTGCTGTTGCTGTTGTCATTATGTTATTGTTGTCTGTAGTGGCGACGGCGGCGGCGGCTGCTGCTGCTGCTGCTGTCGCTGTCGGTGTTGTTGTGGATGTTGTCGTCGGCAAATGTTGTGCTCCCCAGCTTAATTCCTAGCTCGTGCGCGTGCGCTTCGACGGCGGCTGCTCCGATTGGCGTGTCATGAATGTCAACTGCGTCATATACTTAATGATGTCGCGCACCTGCACCAGCGGCATATTCTCATTGTAGGAACGATCGTACTCCATCAGTATTTGCACCTGTCGACTGTGTTCAAGAGAGAGAGTGAGAGGGGGATTAGTTATTGACTTCATCAGAAATTCGTTCGCTCACTCACTCGCTACGAGCTCTCGCTGCTTTCGACAACTGCATGCATAAGTAATTGCAGTGTATGAGTATGCTAGGCCCAATGCATCCTAAATATCCTATATATATATACCTATATATCCTAGCACAACTAAACACCCTAACCTATATATCCCGATGCTATTATTCGCTACACTCGCTACTTTCGTAAACTATACATATACATATATAGTATATATAGTATATATGGAATATATAGTATATATAGTATATATGGAATATATAGTATATATAGTATATATAGTATATATAGTATATATAGTATATATAGTATATATAGTATATATAGTATATATAGTATAGTACATATACACACATATATGCATGCCTATATATACTTATATATCCTGACACCCTACCCAACCTACTGCATTTGCACTCGCTACTTCTACTCGCTGGTTTCTCCACCTATATGAATACCTATACAAAGACAGCCTAACTACCTACTCGACTCGACTACTGCTCACTATCTACATCTATATATATGTATATATGTATACTATATAGTAAAGGGACTTACTCGATGCAAGTAACTCCACCTAGCATTAGCTCTACCTTCTGCTCGCCATTTCTGGATTCTACTTTCTGCTCTTACTCGCTACTTACTCACTCGCTGTTTGTCTAGTTTAATCTCTATATATAGTATATATAGCCATATCATTTATACTCCTTTTACTTCTCCCTTTCACTCGCCCCTTTCACTCGCCCCTTTCACTCGCTCCTTTTATTCTTCACTCTCCCCCCGTTTACTCGCTCCTTTTATTCTCTACATTCTACATTTACTTCCTTGTATTCCTCCCTTTCGCTCGCTGCAGTAACACTCACATCTCTATATAGTATATAGTCTAGTGGCCACTTACCGATTCGCCTTGTAGAGCTCGACGCCGAGCGCCTCAATCAGACGCTTGCAGTGATCGAGTGCGACAGTGGGGAAGAAGTTCTTCTGGAACTCGGTGAGGGTCATCAGCTGCTCGGATTCATTGTAGGCCTTCATGTTGATGCAGGGCACCAGATGCTTGTCGACGCACACCTTGCGCACCTTGTACGGCGTCGGGTTCATGTTGCTCGTCTGTATCTCCGGTATGACCGACAGCCGATGCGCCCCATCGCCGGAGGCACTGGCGCACGCAGCGGCCGCCAGTGCCGCATGCCTTTGGAGATGCATCGAGGCGCTGTTCGCGCTCGAATTGTTATTGCCGCCGGACGAGCTGCCGCCGTTGGAGGCCGATGAGCCGCTGCCGCCACCGCCGCCGCCACCGCCACCGCCGCCTCCACCGCTGCCACCGTGTCCGCCATTCTGCTGCAGATGCTGGGCATGATGCGCCAGGGCGGCGGACATGCGCTGATGCTGTGCCGCCACAGCCTGTTGCTGTTGCTGCTGCTGCTGCTGCTGTTGCTGCTGCTGCTGCACGGCTGCGGCGGCCTGCTGCTGCTGCTGCTGGTGGAATGTTGAGGCAGCTAACGACCTTCGGGATGAAGACAAATCGATAACGTCAGTGGGCGTTGTGCTGGGCGTGATTGTGGTGCTGGCAATGCCCATATCCAAATGGCAATTGCCACCACCAGCGACACCACCGCCGATACTAAATGGCTGATGACTGTGACTGTGACTCTGATTCTGACTGTGACTGTGACTGTGACTGTGTGACTGACGACCGTAACCACTAATCGATTGCTGTTTCTGACGCGCACCACTGCCGCCCCCACTGGCGGTGGCGGCGGCGGCGGCACTCCCGGCGAGCGACAATATGGCCAGCGGCAATGCATTCGACTTCGTCGAGCATATGACACTCTTCTGCCTTGCACCGCCGTTAACACAATTGGTGGTGTTGCCGCCACCGCCGGGAGGAACGCCGTTGCCACCACTGCCCAGCGGCGAGGCAGCGGTCGTGGAGGCACTCGAACTGGAGCACGAACTGGACGGCGAGTGGAGAAAATGTCCCGGCAACTGCGGCGTGATCGTCACGTTCGGATTGGATGCCAGCGACAAGGTGGTCACGTTGGCACCACCAATCGCTGGCGACATGGGTGGCGAGATATACGCGTTTAGCGGATGTGAATTAGAATTACTATTATTATTATTATTATTATTATTATTATTGCTATTGTTGTTGTTCGCATTGGTCTGTATCGAGGTGGAGAGATCTGGATTGGCTATCACCTTGTGTATGACGGCTCGCATCTCGTCCGTCATATTAAATTTCTTCTCGAAATCCTCCAGCGCTTGCGTGGAGTTCAAAGGTATTGTGGTGACACCACCACCGCCAGCACCACCACCGGCACGCTTGCGGCCACTGCTGGGCGGTGCTGGCTGCTGTTGCAGTTGCTGCTGCTGTTGATGATGCTCATCCGATATTAAGGGCGGCACAATGGGCTTGGTGAAGGTGCCAGTCGAGGCGCCACCACTCGCACCACTCGCACCACCCGCCTTGCTGTTGTTGCCACTGCTGATCTTATTGTTCGCCTGCTTGTTCGGATTGTTGTAGTCGAGCATTGTGATCAAATCTGTGTCCAGTGGCAGCGATGGCAACGCCGGAAAGTTGCCACCTAGTGTGGAGCCATGCGACTGTTTGGGTGACGAGCTGGCAACGCTGCCGCTGCCGCTGCCACTACCACCACCGCTGCCGCTGCCGCTGCCGCTGCTGACGCCCTTCATTTGCTGCGTCAGTATCAGGCGCTGCGTGGGCGTCAGCTGGTTCCACAGCGCCAGATTCGTGTAGTCGGCACGCGTTGAGGGCATATTGTAATTGAAAGGACTGCCGAGCAGAGCGTGCATATTGGCAGCGACGGCGGCAGCGGCAGCGGCTGTGGCAACGGCAGCAGCAGCAGCTGGCGAGCTGCTGCTGCTGTTGTTGTTGTTGTTGTTGTTCTTGTTGTTGGAGGAGTTGTTGTGCGTGTGGTTATTGTTGTTGTTGTTGCTGTTGTTGTTATTATTATTGTTGTTGTTATTGTTACTACTATTATGATTATGATTATTATTATTATTATTATTATTATTATTATTATTGTTGTTGTTGTTGGCAAGGACATGGCCATGGTGGCCACGTGAATTGTGCGTGTTTGGGGAGTGTTGTTGTTGTGCATGGTTAAATGTGATATGGTGTTGTTGTCGTTGTTGCTGTTGTTGTTGTGTCTGTTGTTGTTGTTGCACCAGTGATTGCTCGACATTTGACCTAGAAACATTATATACAATACATGAGTCGCATTTAGCTTGGCTGCAAAATTTCCAGTTTTTTATTTATTTATATATATATATGTATATATATAAATATATATATATATATATATATATTATATAAAATTGCATTTGATTTTCATTATTTACTTAGTATTATTTATTTATTTTTCTTTTCAAGCATTTTTCAAATTTTGTTGATACGCGCCTAATAATATTTGCAATATAAATACACACACACACACAGCTGTTTCATAAAAAAAATATTACAATTTGTATTTTGTATGCATTCATCGTTTAGTATTTATCGATTATTTGCAACATTGCATTCTCATCTTCTTACTGCTGCTGCTGCTGGCCTTTGGTTTGTTTGACAAGTGTTGCCCTACTTAATTTAGATGCATCTTATTAGCGCATTATTTGAACGAATTTCATCAATACACTAAAAAGTGGTACTTTTAACATATTTTTATAAGTTTTTAATAAATTGTTTTTGTATGTATATGCATTAAATATGCCCTAGACGCTAATACGATGTGTGGGTTTGTGTGAGTGAGTGTGTGTATGTGTATGTCTGTGTTTATACATCAAAATTAGCATTTTCAATGATTGTGTATGTGTGTTATATATATATATATATATATATATATATATATATATATATATATATATATATATATATATATATATATATATAAACTTGTGTGTGTGCAATGAACTTTATTTAATTTAGTTGCAACTTGTAAGTTGCAGCTTCACAGCTTTTGTTTTATCTTATTTTTGGTATAACAAACTTTCTTACAATACATTTAATAAAGCCTTTAATGGCGATCAAGTCTACATGTACATACATATATGTATGTATAAATATAAATAAATAAATATATATGTATATATATACATATATAGGGTTAAAAAATATGTGAATATATATAATTACATTATGCTCGTGAGAATTTTGTTTGCCAAATTGATATCAACTTGTACACGCATTATATATAATGTTATCTTGATCTTGTCCTATTTCTCTATCTCTCTCACTATCTCGCTTTCTCTTGCTCTGGCTGCTCTTTCTCGCTCTATCACTTGGAATGGGGATAGTTTTTACATGTGTTTCTGTGCACTTGGGTTTGATTGCGGCTCTTGTTAATTCGATTCGTATCTTGATGCCGGATTTGCGGTTGAAGTTCTGTGATTCTGTGTGGGTTGTTGCGGATACCTCTGCCATAGGGGGTGGTGGGATACCTGTCACCAGAATTTCGTGTTAAAATTCCATTTTAAATTTGGTATTTTTTGGTTTTTTTTTTTTTGTATTTTATTGTTGTGTTTGTTGTGTTTCGATTTTCTGTTGATTTTGATTTTGTTTTTGTTGTTGTTGTTGCTTTTATTTATTTTACTTTTATTTTTATTTTTAATTTAGATTTGAATTTTAATTTTTGGTTGTAAATTCGATTCGCGATTTAGTCACGAGTTTTTTTTTTTTCATTTCGATATCGTTTTCGAGTGCGACAAAATTTGTTAGGGGTAGTCAGTACACACAGCCATAAAATCAAATTTATGTATTTTTATATGTATATATGTAGCATATATATATATATATATATGAATCGATTTTCATATTGATAAGAGATTAGCAATAACAATATTCCATAATAAACAAACATTTATATATATTGTGCATATATTATCAAAATAGAACACAAAAATATTGTTGATTGCTTTAAATGCGAATTCATGTTTTTCAAAATATGTTGTAGTTCTTCTATTAGCGTTTCATCGAAGACAAAAAAAAAAAACACATTAAACTTAAAGAAAGTGAACAAAAATCTAAAGAAAAGCAAATAATTTATTTTGAATTTTTAATTCCTTTTTTAGCAAGCATCACAAGTAGGAAAATTTGTCTTAAAAAGCTTTAAAGTTCAAGGCATGCAAACTGCTACAAGAAAAAGTGAAGAAATTACATTATGAAGAAAAAAAGAAAAAAAGAAAAAAACTACAAAATGAATGTGTATGCGTGTGTGTATGAGGGTGTCTGTCTGTTTCGTGTCTTGTTTTGTTTTGTGTTAATTGCGTTTACCCTTATTACCTTTAAAAAAAAAAAAAAAAAAAAAAAACCAAAAAGTTATCAAATGGACAAATGCATGCCTTTATTTTTTTTAAGTTTTTTATAGCTGTGTTAGTAACGCAAAAGAGTTTGTGAGAAAGTAGACAAAATATGTTTCAATTAGTTTCAGTTTCTGATATATATTTTGAAAAACATAATATGCAATGACGCCCTAAAAAGACGTAGATATATATCTATATATTTATATATCTATATCTATATATATATATATATATATATATATATATATATTTTATATATATATATATACATATATATATATATACTACTCGGTGACAAAATATCGAATGTAATGAGAAAGCGTTGTATTTATATTTTAACTTCTCTTTTTCTTTTTTTTTTTTAAACTACTACAACAACAATAAGAAAAACATGGAAAGATTTTTTTATACAATAATTACAATTAATTTTTGTTTTGTTTTTGTTTTGCGTGTTGGAAAAAATTACGAAAAATAATGTAGTGTGACTTTTTTTGGATTTCTTTTTTTTTTTTGACGTGGGGTTGGTAAAAGGGCAAACGAAATTGTAGCAAATAAGTTATATATATGCGTTTAACGATTATTTTTCATAATTTCATAACATGTATATATAGTTTTTATTGTTTTATTTGTCAAAAAATGGTAAACACAGTCGAAATTTGTATTAAAATTAAATAAAATGCGTGCACAAAGGCCGATTTCGGTAAACTGTTTTCTCTTCAAGTTTTAAATTTTTTGTTTATTTTTGTAATATTACAACTAAGATGAAAAAACAATTGGTGCATAGAAGAGAACAATAAATTAAAAAAAAAAAAAAAAAAAAAAAACGAATAATTAAATAACTTTTTTTTTCTTATATCGTGTGGCACCCTAATGGCAGAAAAATGTTCAACTTAACTTAGAGTGAGAAAGTAATGTATGCATGTACACATAATAAACGAATTACAACAAAATTTGAAAAACACAATTTCTGCGCAAAAAAATGTTTGTTTTTTGTTCGATAATCAATAAATATGACATTGTTCATATACATATACATATCCATATATGTGTATATATGTATATATATAGTACATACACATAGATAAAGAAAAGCAAAATCAAAGTAAATAGCAAAAACTAATTGTAACTGTAATTGCAAATTGCTTTAATTTAAATTTGAAACGGCGCAATTACAAATCGATAGCAACAAAACGATAACAATCGATTCATCGATTGCATGTAGTCAATACTTACATGTGATTGGCATTTTGTCCGGCAGCGGAACGAACCAGTGGCGGCGGCGCATTGCCGCCGCCGCTGTGATTGTTCACCGAGGACATAGAAATCGCAGGATTATTATACGAATACGGTTGACGGCTGCTGCCACCCAGCATCATGTTGTTTATGTGTTCTCGATAGGCTCCGCGATTGGCATTTGCATGCGATTGCTGCGCCTACAGGTTGCAAATAGAGAGAAAGAAAAATAAGAATGGTGGAAAAAAAACACACACACATTTATTGTAATAAGCTCATGTGAGTGAATGAGCGCGAGATAAACTAAACCTCAACAGGTTGCCAAGCACAGAAACAAACACACACATACACACACGCGTGCCTATGTTTGCTCGAGCAAACAACTTTAACCACAGCGCGAGCATAGCGTAAGTCTATGCATGTGTGTACATGCAAGCACATACATACATGTGTACATATGTCTGTGTGACCCAGTTTCTAAGCTACTGCGGCTGGGCTGCTATTGCCAAACTGTGAGAAAAAAAAATCTGCTAAATATACCTACACATACACATTCACATTATATTATCTATGCTTTTCTTTGCTCTTTTTATTGCAATTATCCTTTATTAATTAATTTCTTATGCTCTTGCATACCCACACAGCTGCTGATTCATTCGTTTCGTTATTCCCTTTGATTTATCGATAACAATTGTTTTGTGAACTAGAGCGAAAGACGGAACCACCAACATTTCATTGATGAATAGTAGAATAAGCAACTGAACTGTGACCACAGTTCAAACGCTCAACAGTTGACTAACTTGAACAGTTCGTTTGAACTTGACTGACTTGTTTGGTTTGATTTGCTTGTGATCATGGCAAAGGAAAAAGGAATAATAAAAACTAGATCACGAGTTAATCGTGGCTGACACATACTAATTGAAATATACATACATACGTATATATGTATGTCCTTTATTTTTTAATACAATTTTGTTGCTTTTGGTCATGCAACCTCCCATCCCAACTTTCAACAATTAACACAAATGATCAACTATCGGAACTACAAATTTGACAAATAGTTTACAAGCATATCTCCCTATATTTATATCTACATATGCATATGTATGTCAATATGTTTATTTGGAAAACAAGTGTTGCCACAATTATAACAACATAAGCTAATCTTTAAATCATTTATTAATTAACTGTTTTTGCATGCACGCAGCCAAACACAAGTACATGAACACACACACGCACGCACGCACACACACTCATGCGCAAGTGATGCTCTGTGTGGCAACTTTTTATCAGGAAAAAAGCTGTTTTTAATGGGGGGACAAGTGCAAAAAAGCTAAAAAGTCAATCTACATATTTCACTGAAGCATTTAAGGATTTCATTTAATTTTTGTAAATTCTGATTTTTTTTTTTTTTTTTGTTTTTTTTTAGTTATAATTGTGAAATCTCCATACAAAACGCAGCCACTTCGCTTTTTATTTGTCTTTGCTTATGGCGCTCAAGTCCTGACTCTCGTTACCACTGTTTCTACTAAATTGATACTTTCCAAGAATAATATATACACATTCTGTTCCCGCTAAAAAAAAAAAAAAAAAAAAAAAAAAGACAACACTGGTGCTGTCTGTGCGCGCTGCTAGACATGTGCTTTAATTGTACCGAAGAATATACCGAATGGTACATAGTACATTTTTGATGTGATAAAGGTACATATATATAGTCTATATATATAAATTATGTGAAACAAAAATAAAAAATGAGTTCCTTGCACTTGGACTAGTTCCTCGCTGTTTGGTTCGCTAGCCCCCACCCCAAACTATCGCATACATATACGCTAATCGAACTATCGCTAACTGCTCACATCCCTAGTGTAAATTACTCACCAACATTTGGACATGCAGCTGCGGCACATTGTTCTGGCTATTCATCCAGCCGCCGCTGGCCAGCGCCTGGACTGTGGCCTGAGTCAGCATCCGACTATTGCCCTGGTTCTGCAGCATAGCCGCTGCAGCTGCGTGGGTATTGAAGGCAGCGGCTGCAGCCGCTGCAGCAGCGGCCGATGGAAAATTGCTGCCATTTGCGACGCCGTTGGCAGCGGCTGCGGCGGCGACGGCTGCGCGCTGCTTCATCAGATGCTGCTGCTGAGCCGCAGCAGCGGCGGCTGTCGAATGCTGTTGTTGCTGCTGCTGTGACTTTTGTACGTTGACGGCGCTGCTGCTGTTGACGCTGGCAGAGATTTTCGGCGGCGGCGCCGATGGCTGTCGCGTCCAGTTAACCGAATTGTTCACATTGGCCCGATTGCCGATCAGCAGATTGGAGTCGACCACCTTGCTGGGCCAATAGTCCTCGAACTCGGTGCCATTCGGAAAATAGCTTTTGATGTCCGTTAGCGAAATAACGGCAACATTCTCGCTCGAGAAGAGCTCGTTGCGTATTCCCTGCACTTTGCAGCAGAATTTCAGATAGGCCAAATCCCAGCCATTTAGCAGCTCTGCTTTGGTCTTCAGATTCTCCGTTTCGCCCTCGAAGTAGAAGAGCGGCACCACCTGCTGGCTGTTGCGGACGGTGTACGGCACCACGGACTCCTTGTTGATGCGTATGAAACCGCATTTCTCCGACGGCGTCTTGCTGCCCGCCACCAGCTTGCGATAGCAGATGTCCAGGAATTGATAGAACTTGGACGCATCACTGAGACGGACGACCAAATCCTTTTGTGTGAAGATATCCCGACCGAACTCACCATCGCAATGCTTGTGATTGATCTCGATGAAGAGACGGGCCTCGGCATCGGTGATATAATAGCTGCGCACGCACGTGCAGCTCGAGTAGATGTCCGGATGGAGGCAATTCAGATATTTGCCCAGCAGCTTTAGCTCGATCATGCGCACCGAGCAATACTTCTCCGATTGTCTGTATATGTAGGGTATCGATACTTTCCCGAATTGTGCCCAGCCGAAGTGGCCTTTGATCGACTCCTCGTCGCAGGGCCCGTTGCCCGACGAAGACGACTTCTTGTCATTGTTGTTGTCCATGATGGCCCCGTTCGAACGGCCATTGGCCGCCAGGGCGGGCACCACTTGCATGGTTCCGTTGGGCAGCTTCTGGTGCCGCGACAGATAGCTCATGATATTGGTTTGGCCATTGCCATTGGTCAACGGTGGCTGCATGGCAGCTCCGCCACCGGCACCGCCGCCCACTCCGCCTCCATTGGCATGCTGCATGGCTGCCTGACGGCTGGCCTGTTGAGCCGCTTGCTGTTTCTGTTGCTCCTTCATTTTGGCCGCCAATTCGCGTATTTCGGCGTCGTCCTCCTGCTTGACGGGCGGACCGAGTGCACCGCCCAAGCTGTTGCCGTGCAGCGGCAACGGCTGCCCGTTGGCATCGATCACGCTGGTGATCTGCACATCATCGCTGCTGGACATGGCTCTCTCTCTCTCTCTCTCTCTCTCACGGTCGCACTCTCTGTTTATATACTTTATTTACTTTCTTTTTATTTTTATTTATTATTCTTTTTCTTTTCTCTCTCTCTCTCTCTCTTTGCCGTTTATTTTTGCAGCTTTAATTCATGTTTCAAATGCTGCAATTAGGCGAAGAAGTAAAAACAACAAATTTTATAGCACAAACCAAATTCAGGGAGAAAAAAAAAAAAAGAAGAAAAAAGAAGAAAAAAAAAAAAAGAAAAACATTAAATCGAACTGATGGCAAATTGACACAGACTCTATCTCTCACTTCACTCTCTGTCTCTCTCACTCTTTCTCTTTCTGGCTGTCTTTGCCCGGCATGCGCCAGCGCTCAGCTGACACAGATATGGCAACACTGGCGCGGCCGTTGGCCACAATTACACACACACACACTCTCTCTCTCTCTGTCTCTTTTTCTATCTGACATGCATGCACACACACACACACACTCACAACAACAAAACGTGCTGCCAGCAAGCAGGCTATGTTGTTGATGTTATTTTGTTGTTGGTTTTCAAGTTTTTTTTTTTGTTTTTTTCCTGCTGCTGCTGCTGTTGTTGTTGTTGTTGTTTGGATATCATGCTGTTTCTTTCGCGCGCACTTTTTTGTTGTTGTTTATGTGGTATGTGTTGCTGTATAGCGGGCGGCAGCAACTGCTACTGCCAGTTTTTTTTCTTTCTTTTTTCTTCTTCTTTTCGTTTTGCTTTCTGTTTTGCAAATTTCTTTTTACAAGCAACTGGCAAACATTTGTATAAACTAAGTTGCATTCAGAGCGCACACACACACTTATACATACATATATAAATATATACATATATATATATAAATATATATGTATATAAATATATATTTATTTATTGCACTATATATTTTGTTGTTCACTTACAATTTGGTAAATTTTTGATAATAGAACTTGAAAAAAAAAAATGGACACTAACGGCATAATAATCACTTCTTGTTAGCACTTATTACATTTATATACAATGTACTTGAATATAATATTCCTTTGAATAGATATATTTATGTTTTGTTTTGTTTTGTTGATTATAATATACCGCCGACGCGACGCCTACTATGACGACGGCGACAAACGACGCTAAAAAAAAAAACGCTGCTTTTTGCTCTGCGGACCGCGACGAGACGTCCTCCCGTCTTCGCAATACACAAACGAGTGTGATCGTTGTTACGAAAATTATTTCAACGAAGTCAACTGAAAAATGTGTGCGTGTGTGTAAGTGCGCGCGCGCGTCTGTGTGTGTGCGTTTGGCTGTGTGTATGTGTGTACATAGCAGCGACGTCGACGGCGACGCCAACAGCGCAGCAGCTTTGTGTGTGTATACACTGAAATACATACATACATACACTCACAGTCACACACACACACACGCGCGTACAATAGCGCAAAAAGAAATACAAAATACATAGAGCTGTCGCTGCTACTGCCGGCGCTGCAGCACCAACAACAGCAACAACAGTAACAGCAGCGGCTGCAGAGGCACGAACATGCAACGAACATTTTGCCGAATTGCTGCTGCTGCTGCTGCTGCCTTGCCCACCACCGCACACCTTGCAACCCCCTCCAGCACTTCTTCTATCGACTAGCTAAGCGGCACTGCTAGCTACATCTACTACAATGACAGTGGTGCAATTCGCTCGAAACATGGATTTCAACTTAATTAGCTGAAAATGAGGATTGTAAATATATGTATATATATACATATATATATAGACTTATGTAAATATAATATATATATTATATATTTTTTTAATTATTTATACATATAATTATGTATATATATATATATATATATATATTTCTATAAAAATAAACATAAATTATATTCTATATATTTTGTTAATGACAAAATCAGCACTCACCCTAGTTTCAAGTTGTACTCCAAGTTCATTTATGCATATTTTAATTTTTAAAATAATTTATTTTATTTACTATTTATTTATTTAAATAAAAAATATTTATTTATTATATATAATATTATATATTATATATTATATATTATATATTATATATTATATATTATATATTATATATTATATATTATATATTATATATTATATATTATATATTATATATTATATATTATATATTATATATTATATATTATATATTATATATTACATAAATTATTTATGATTAAGTCAAGTTATAATTAAAAGTTGACAAATTAATAAAGTAAAACTGGATTCAGTTGTCACTACAAGTAGCAGAAAACTTGTTTAAAAAAAAAATAAAATAAAAAAAAAAAAAAATGCAAAAATGCAAATAATAAAAAATCAATAAAAATCAATAAATTTATTGCCCAATCTCAATATCATTTGAAATTATTGCAATTGCCATGTCTACAAATCAAATATTTAATTTGGGCCAATTATGCTAAGCCTCGATGACCACGGTGCAAGCGAAGCTTAAGCCATGTACGATTCAAGCACATAGAGCTAGGCTGATGGCGGCGACGTCGACGGCTGCGTCAGACGCTGGCTTTGGCTATGGCTTTGGCTCTCCTATGCTGTGCGCCTTGGCTGCAGCGTGGGTCAAATACGCCACAGCCACCGAGTGTCAGTGTGTGTGTGGGTGTGGGTGGGTGTGTGTGTGTGTGTGTGTGTGTGTGGGTGTGGGTGTGGGTGTGTATGTACATACATATATTTTGGGGCAGCACAGCTCACAGTGTGCGGGGGCGTCTCTATTTTTGGCAGCGCCATGCTAACCCCGCCCCGCTACAAACGCTGGCAGCAGCAACACCAACACCACCACCGCCACCACCCGGCTCGACCCCTTGTCAGCCTGCCCGCCCGCCTGCCTGCCCGCCTGCCTGGCCATACGACTTACTATGTATAGAGCATGCAGTCGCTCGCTCGCAGGCCCTGGCTCTGTGCATGTTCCCTTCCCACACACACCCGCTCTCGCTCTCCCTGTGTCATTAGCTCACTCTCTCTCGCTCTCTTCATCTCTCCCTCTCTTTCGCGCTCGCTTGCCATCTCATGCAAGAAGTTTTCGTTATTCGTGAGCTCAAGAAAGGCCCCGCTTCGTTCGGCAGCAGCAGCAGCAGCGCCAGCAGCCGCAGCAGCAGCAGCAAAGACAGCAGCTGCCGACGACGACGACGACGACAACGACGACATAGCGGACAGCGTACACGAGAGCACTTCGTAAATGCGTGCGTGTGTATGTTGTTGTTGTTGTTGTTGTTGTTGCTGCTGCAGCGGTAGCTGGGCCATTGTACGGTAAAAAGCAAAAACTGCGACGGTGGCGTCAGCTGCACAGCACAAAAAGGTCGCACTTCGAATGCATTTTCCCAAAACAAAAACAACAACAACAACAACAACCAATTTTTTGTTACAAAAATTCCGTCGCGCCCTACCTGAGCCCTAACAACGAATCAGCTAATGCGCTCTCAGCCGCTCTCACAGCCTGAAAGCTTCTTCTTCCTATGAAGTGAGTGTATTTAAGCAGAGCTTTAGTTTCGCAGCTGCGTCTAAAATTAGATTCATGTGCGTCTGTCTATACATACATATGTATGTATATGTATGTGTGTGTGATTTCTCAGCGTTTTGCTAATTAGTCAGCTGTGTTGGGCCTTTACCGTATTTTGTGAATACCAAAATGGGCGAACGGCCGGAGACTTGAGGTGTTTTCCCTTACATAAATTACAGTGTATATATGTACATATGTACATATGTATGTATATACATATTTTTATTTTATATTACATATTATATTTTATTTTTATTTATTTTTAAAATACTATTTATACATAGTATGAGTAAGTACATACATACATATGTAAGTATGTACATACATAATAAATATTAATAAATAAATTTTATATTATATTTTATTTTATTTTATTTTATTTATTAAGTTTAATTTAATTTTTATTTTAATATTATATATTATTTATTTTGTATATACTATATACATACATACATACATACATACAAATGTATGTACTTGCATTCTCCGAATACACACACAACCAAAGCGCAATATACATGTACACACACACACACACACACACACACATGCATACATACATGCATAAGCACGCACAGCCATCGATAAGCGTCGTTTTTTTTTTTTCTTTTTTTTTTTTTTTTTTGTCTTTTTCTCAGTCGGGCAACCCGAACAACGGCAGCAAAGCGAGGCCCCGTTTCGTGCACGCTTTGCTATGTAAACACAGCTAAGCATGTGTTGGTGTGTGAGTGCGAGAGAGTGAGTGCGAGCGAGAGACTGTGCTCGCCTTTTCCCATTGATACGAAACGGTTGAAGCGAACGGCTCGGCATTGGCAAAGGGGCAGGGGAATGGACGATGGGCGATGGGCGATGAACGATGCGGTGTGAGCGATTGAGTACCTAACCAAAGTTGTTGCTATTTTGTGCATTGCAAATAGCTCGATATGATATTAACATGAAATGGAGTTGGGTGTTGGGAGTTGGGAGCTGTAGAGCTGTGGGGCTGTGGAGCTGTGGAGCCAGTCTGCGTCTGTGTGGCATGTGGCACAGTGGGTGAACAACGTGGAAGAACACAATGAGTGGTGTTTAGGGTACGGTATGTATGTATGTATATGCACATAAATACATACATACATACATACTTACATATATGTACATACATACATACATATATCCCTTGGTATATACATACAATCATCAATGATTGACAGACTGATTAGCTCGATAGTTGGCGAACAGATTGTGAGTGATTGATTGATTGATTAGCTGACTCCGCCAACAGGCCGATTGAGTGATGGCCTGACTGATTGATTGACTGATACATGGCATAATCAACTGAAAGATTGAGTGATTGAATGATTGACCAACTCCTCCATTAACAAAAATCGATTTATTGATTTAATAACTAATTGATTGACTGACTAACTGTAGAACAGGTTTACTGATTAAGTGATTGATTGATTGGTTGATTGATTGATTGATTGACCAACTCCTCCATTAACAAAAATCGATTTATTGATTTAATAACTAATTGATTGACTGACTGAATTGTAGAACAGGTTTACCGATTGATTGATTGATTGATTGATTGACCAACTCCACCTTTACGACAAGCCGATTTATTGATTTAATAACTAATACGCCTAGTCACTGGCTATTGACTGAGCAGAGTTATCGATTAAATGATCGATCGATCGATTGATTGATTGACCAACTCCAACATTACAATAAGTCGCTTTATTGATTGACTGGCTACTGATTGATTATCGATTAAATGATCGATCGATCGATTGATTGATTGACCAACTCCAACATTACAATAAGTCGCTTTATTGATTGACTGGCTACTGATTGATTTACTGCATAACTGGCTTACCGATTAGGTGACTGATTGATTGAGTGATTGACCACAAGTCGATGTACTGATTTAGTAACAAGTGATTGATTGATTGATTGATTTGATTATTGACGAACTGAATAGCTGGTGAAACAGCGAACATGATTGACTGACTGACTTAACCAACTAATGACTGATTGAACGGATTGATTGATTGATTGATTTGCCTTTTTGGATAAATGAATGTATATATGTAGATATATATATATATATATATATATATATATATATACATATATTCCTTCAGCTTAACACTTTCTATCGAAGATCTTGTTCAGCAAGTTATCAGAACTATAGTTTATTTAATATATGTAGATATCTATATACATATATATGTACGTGGCTTTCACTGTAGTTTCACACACACACAGAGAGAGAAAGAGAAAGAGAGTTATGTTTGTGTGTGTGTAGCTGTTCGCTGGCCCAAATTATTGGCTAAGCAGCTATGGTCGGTCCCCCAATCATTTTGGCCCTGGTTGGACGGCATTCGGGCGGATATCCGCTCGCCCACAATCAGAGAACGTTTAGCTCGCTGGCTACCTTAAACTGAACAACAGCAGCAGGTTTACCCCTACCCCTGCCCCCTACTCCCCGCCCTCCTACAACACTTTGTTAATCCACAATTGCATTACAACTTTTTTTTCAACAAGTTTGTTTTCTGCTTTATTATCACAATTCACATCTTTTGCTTATCATTTCTGTTGTTGTTGTTGTTGTTGTTGTTGTCTATGTAAATAAAATAACTAAAACAGAAGAAGAGGAAGAGGAAGAGGAAGAAGAAGAAGCAGAATTAGAAAAGGCGGCCGAGTGGAAGACGTGCTTAATATAGTTTCTACACACCTACACAGAGACACACAGACACACAGACACACGGACACACACACACATACATACATATGTACACAAATACATACAAACACATTCTACATACATATACATGGAAACACGCACATACGTACACATACATATACAGTTGCTAGCTCACCATGCACTTTCAGTTGCTCGCTCCTCTCTATCTCCCTCTCTCGAGCGCTCCGTCTCGCTCGCTCTTACCGCACGCACTAGCTAGTTGCTATTTGCCATCGCACGTGGGCTGCAGCTGTTGTTGTTGTTGTTGTTGTTGCTGTAGCTGTAGCTGGCCACGTTGTGCTGTTTGCGCTCTCCGACAATGACTTTGAGTTGTAATTTTTTGTTTGTTTTTTTTTTTGTTTTTTTTTTTGTTTTTTTTTTTTTGTTTTTCTTCTGAAGCTTTCCAACAGAGAGAACTGAACACAATTGATGTCAATTCTGAATTGTCAATGCCTGCATCCTTTGATGGCAGCTGTTTGACGGCGTTGCCACCTGGTGTCAAAACGATATGCAATTGATATTGTC
>JAWNOX010000110.1:1312500-1402500 GCA_035045555.1 Drosophila fulvimacula | reverse complement strand
TAAATATCACCTAATTAGTGTACAAGACAATGTACATACATACATACACACACACACACACGCACACACACGTCAGTCAGTTGTTCAAGGCTCCGTTAGGTTCGCTTTCGCTGCGCTCTGCTGCTGAATTCGCCCAAAAGTCAGCAACTGGCGACGGCGACGACGGCGACCTTGAGCAACAGCGCATGCATATGTCTGGCTGGCCAGCAAACATTATTGCCGCACTGGCCGCAGTCGAGCTGTCTGCACTGCTGCCGATGACGTTGGCGATGGCGATGGCGATGGCGGGGCTAGCGTTAGCGTTGGCGTTGACGTTAGCTTCGGCGCTGGCGTCGTCGTTGTCAGTGCCAATGCATTCTCTCTCCCTCACTCGCTCTCTCGGTCGTCCTGTTGCAGCGACGAAGCGACGAAGCGACAAACGGCCTTTTGACGTTCGCTTAGTTTTACAACACGACGACGCCATAAAGCGCCGACGGCGAACATTTTTCAAGTGCTGCGCAGCCAGCGCTGGCGCCAGCAGCAAATATTTCCCATGCTGCAGCGATGTCGATGTTTCCGCATGTTGCGAGTCAAAAGCACAGTTATAAGTTTATAGTATATATTATATATATACAATATATGTATATGTATGTGCTCTTATCAGCACACACAGTGGGCCAGTGCTGGGCAGTACTGTTACCTGGCCAAGGGCAGGGGGCTAGTGTTTGGGTACGGTGTAGGCCCAGGGCCAGAAATTTGATCGCTGACTAGTGTCGCCATCTAGTGAGCAAAGTGAGAGCTGTCGAGTGGGCGCGTGTGTGTGTGTGTGTGTGTGTGTGTGTGAGCGTGTAGCGTGGTGGCTGCCCGGCACCGAGATTAGCAACAGCAGAAAATTCCACAAAAGTTGAAGCTGGCAGCGCTGCCGGCGCCGGCGCACCCAGCGCACAGCAAACTTTGTTCGTTTTCACATATTTGGGTATTTTGTTGTTGTGTTGTTGTTGTTTTTGTGTTTTTGGGTTCCTCTGCTTTCTGCCAATTCATGTTTTTAAATTAGCAGCATGCTGGATAAAAAGAGAGCGAAGAAGCTAGTGAGCGAGCGAGCATGGCAGAGGGAGGGGGAGGGGAAGAGCGAGAGGAGTATGGCAAAGGGTGGCCATTCTAGTGAAAGGTAAGAGTTAGTTGGTGTAGAGGAGGCAGAATACCAACATACATATGTATATATATGTATATATGTACATATATATATATATATATATATATATATATAGATACATACACTAAAGTACAGTTTTTGCTAGCGAAAAACAAGGGCTTAGCCTGTAGGCCGCCATGTTTAATGCTTTGTATGTGTTGTTGTTGTTGCTGCTGAAATGAAAGAAGATGGCGATCAGGCTGCAGACGGCGCGACAGTGTTGCCACACTATTTGTGCGCCATTAATTGATTCGACTGAAAGATGGCAGCGCTGTTAACGTTTAATTGAAATGATATTCAAATTGCGTGAATTAAATGCATAAATTTAAATTATATATACAAATATTTTAATTAAATGCATAATATATTTTTATATTATATATTTTTTATATATTTTTTATACATTTTTTTTATTAACTATTTTAAGGGCATTTAAGCTTCGTTGTGCTGCAGTTAAGTGCATGCTTCTTCTTGTTCATGCTTTGTTTTTAGGTTACATTTAGATATGAATGTATGTATGTGTGTAAATTAGCTTTGTTGATGCGACAATTGTTGTTGCGATTGCTTGTCGTGATTCATCAATTATGAATTTACATGACATATATATGTACATATGTATGTGTGTACATTCAGTTGCCTCTAATGACATGCCGCTACCTAAATTGTGATCTTTAAGCCCAGGCAAATATATAATGTACATATATATACCATATACATAGCTACAAAATTTGTGATTCACCCCCGAAATATCACATATATATCTATATACACATATACATATATACATACATACATACATTATGTAAGTTAACTTTTCTAGAAATTTTCATTTCACTGGAAGCAGGCAGTACGGAGTGAGAGTGAGAGTGGGAGTGGAAGTGGGAGGAGTACTTTTGGGGGTGGGGCTCCGCAATGATATGGTGGTGATTCAGACAGAAAGTTTTTATTGCTTTTAGCGATTATTTTTGTAGAGTGCTCAGGGGGTTGATCAGGGGGTTGATCAGGTGTGTGCGTGGATATAATTTATGAACTGCAGAGAGGGAGATGGAAATGGAGAAATGGGAATAAGAGGGGGCGAAAAGGGGAGCAAGTGAAGCATAAGGCGCAGAGAAAGACGCGAAAACAGCGAAGGGGAAGGAAGTGGGAAAAGAGAAGGAAGACAAGGAAGACGAAAACCAGAGATTCGGAGAAGGATTAGCAGAGTATGTAGGAGAAAAATAAAAAGGAAGAAGAAAGTAGAAGAGAACAAGCTCGTTAGGCAATGGAGGAGGATAGAGCGAGGAAGAAGAAAATCTGGATGGAGAATATAAACTAAAGAAGGAAGAAGAAGGCGAAATGGAAGGAAACCCTATTTAGATAATATTGATTCTTGGATAGACATACATATATAATATAAAATACGTAAGCTCATGAATGTTATTCCAAAATTCCTCTAAAATCTATGTGTAATTAGCTATACATTTTGGTGCCTCAGGAAAAAAAAACTTTTCAAATAGGTGAAAATTGGAAAATGAGGAGTTTCCTCGAACTGATATCAGATATAGGATTAGCTATCAGCAATAGTTGTTGCATAGTCCGAATATAACTGTACATGAAGATTAGGAAAACTCAGTGCAGTCAGCAGCATCCGTTCGGCCGCAATCAAGTTAATCCAAACTTCATTACTCGAGATTTTTCCCTTTTGTCTGTCTGTCTGTCTGGGTGTCGTCTACCTGATTAGCGACAGATCCATATTGATGTATATTGAGCCACCCTTATAAAGCTTCTCAGCTTGTCCCATTTTACCTGAGTCGCAAAGATCAGGATCTTTCGTGCGCTACCTGAATGGCGAAACGGCTCAGCTGGTAGCCCTTTTCCCTATGTAAACAATACAAATATATATATATAAATATATATATATAAATATATATATATAAATATATATATACATATATGACAAAGACCAGTCAAACTGGAAAAATAAGAGGAGAATAATAATACTAGAAATATCTATACAATAAATAATAAATAATAAATAATAAGTAATAAATAATAAATAATAAATAATAAATAATAAATAATAAATAATAAATAATAAATAATAAATAATAAATAATAAATAATAAATAATAAATAATAAATAATAAATAATAAATAATAAATAATAAATAATAAATAATAAATAATAAATAATAAATAATAAATAATAAATAATAAATAATAAATAATAAGTAATAAATAATAAATAATAATTAATAAATAATAATTAAATTAAATTATAATAATAATAATAATAATAATAATAATAATAATAATAATAATAATAATAATAATAATAATAGTATTAATCCCTCGCACTTGCACTCTTCAAGCTCGACTATCTTATAATATACTGAATGTACAGTATATACATATATATGTATTTACATGTACACATATATATATACATATATATATATATATATATATATATATATATATATATATATATATATGATATATATTGTGTGTATATATATGTACATCGCTTTTGTTTTCCCACAGTTGTATTAAACTTTGAGCATATAGAAATCGAGCCATAAAAAGAAAATTGGTTTTTCATATGAATTTTCTACTTACTCTGCGTTTTACGCTTTTCTTTGTGCCGTGTTTCACACACAAATACATATTACTTATGTATGTATGTGTATGTGTGTGTGTCTGCAGAGAGAGTTACCATGCTTGTCTACATACATACATACATACATACACACATATGTATAATCTTTATACTATATATGTGTGTACTTATCTATAAACATACCGTTGTCTGTACATCGATATTAAGTTGCGCTTCTTCTTCTTCTTCTTCAAGCGCATACTAAAGCTACACACACACACACACACACACACACACACACACACGCACACAGAAATGTGAATCAACAGCCATAAAGACATTGAGTAGACCTCTAAACAGACACACACACGTGCATATATATATATATATATATATATATATATATATATATATATATATATATATATATATATATATATATATATATATATATATATATACGCACACAGTCATACTGTTAAACACACACACACACACACACACAACCACACACACATCTACATACATATATCTAAAAACATTTATAAATGATTTATTTTGCAGTGCGAAAGCAACGGCAACGGCAACGGCAGCAGAGACAGCAGAGGCAGCGGCAAAAATGCAACAATGAAAATCCACCAAAAAGCAAGAGAAGAATAACAAAAGATAAACATAGCGCAAGAGCGAGCGGTAGTCAAAGCGTTGCCACCTTTTTTGCTGCTTCTTGTTTTTCTTTTTGGTTAAATGCCAAAAAAGAAGAAAAAACAAAAACAACAAGAAGAAGAAAAAGAAAAAAGAATATGCAAACAGTCCGTTGAACCGGAACTGTAGAAGCCCAGCGGCAAGGGAAGGGGCAAGGGACGTGGCAAAGGGACGGGGCAGGGGTGGGCTGGACTCCAGGAGCAGTGGCAAAATGTGTATGCCTCGACACTTGTTGTTGGCAAGTGCCCCCGCAGCAGAGCAGAGCAGAGCAGAGCAGCCACCCACACCCACCCACACACACACACACACACACCTCTGCAGCTGCAATCCGCAAGAAATGTATCTTATAAATACATACATAGAGCAAAAAATATATAAAAATAAAAATAAATTTGGGAAAACGAAAAGACAAAGCGGCAAATGAAGTCATAAATGGTGAGCTGTTTGGGCGAATATAAAGACCAAAAGGCAACGAAAATTCATAAATTACTTGCACACACACATACATAAATACATACATATACATATGTACATATAAACATATATATGTATATATATAAACATATGTATTTGCCTAAACATAGATAGCATGTGCTTAGATAAAGATTTATACATACATACATACATAGATACATATACTAATTTACATGCCCTGTATAATCTGCAATGATCTCTCTGCGGCTGTGATGCCAGCAGAGGCAGCAGCAGCAGCAGCAGCAACAACAGCTTCAAGTCTTCTTGCTGGGAAAAAAGGTCAAAGTATCTCTCACACTCACACACACACACACACGCTTACAGCTGGGAGCGAATTCGCAGCAGCAACAACAAAAACTTAAAGTCGCAGCTGGTTACACGCACACAGGCACAAATATACATACATACATACGTATATATATGCATATACTAGAGAGAGCTCATAAAAGAGAGTGCGAGAGCGAGAGAGCGCGCGCTAGTGAACGCTCAAGTGCGGGAGCATGGGTAAGCGAGGGGAGCAGCCACAGCCATATAACAGATACATACAAAAAGGTACCCGCACACACACACACACACACACACACGCGTACACCCAGCTGCATGTGTATGTTTGTATGTATGGCTAATACATTTTGTGCTAGGGCAGCGCAGCGGCCACCAAACTGAGGGACACAGCAAGAACAACAACAACAGCAACAACTAAAAGTAGCGGCACCACCACCAACAACAACAACAACGACGACGACGAAAAGTAGCAGCAGCAGAAGAGAAACACCAAAAGTACGCTCGCTATGCAACGAAGGTCGCCGTCACTGTTTATCTGTTGGTCGACACTGACAGCGACAGCGACGACGACGGCGACGATGACGGCGACGGCGACGTTGACGCCAACTGCGACAGCAACAACGGAGAATTCCTTATAGAAAATCAAGAAAACTGCATTAAATTTTCGTATCTGTTGTGTGTTTGAATGTTTGCCTTTGTGTACTTGCACACACACACACACACACACACACACACAGAGACGCGCGCTCATTTGAGCGTGTTAGTCGAATACGGGTTTTTTTTTTTTTTTTTTTTAATATCCGTTCACTTGCTTAAAAAAAAGCTCCAATACAAGCAAACACACACGCATGCAGGCACATGTACACACACACACACACGCACACATATATATGTATGTATGTATGTATGTATGTACATACATATATACATATATGTGTGTGTATTTATAGCTAATTACAGTACATAAAAATCAATTGCCGTGCGTGAGTCTTGCAAAAATTCGAGTCGAGCTCACCAAACTGATTTTTTTTTTGTAGCTTAATAATGGGTTGACTCAGAGAAGGCAAAAGAATTTTGCTTACTTAATTATCGTTGAACATGACAATGATGATCGAGAGAACCAGCAAAGAAAGTGTAGATCAGGCAGGAACTAGCTCATGCGTGAACCGCTCTGATAAACAGCTCGTAATATATGATCTAAATAGTCGTCTGTGCATTTGCACATTTCATTTTTAGCACAGCCAAAGGTGAACCAGCAGCAACAGATTGCCAACGAAAGATAACAGTGTGTACACACCGATCGATAACGATTGGCAATTAAAGGAACTGCAGGATTTCGCACAGCTGGAACCAATTCGTTCAGTTGAGCTGTGCAAGTGGCAGTGATTCTTGCACGAAATTTCGATTGCAAATGCAAAGCTGGAGGGGGTGGGGGGTAGAGAGGAAGAGAAATGTGGGGTGAGAGATGGCTGGGCTTTGTTTTGTTATAGTTGTTGTTGTTGTTGTTGTTGCCAAAGGTTTGATCATGGATCAAAGAAATATGAAGGTGTTCGAGCGAAATGCATATTTGAAATTGAACTGGATTAAATATGAGAATTTATAAATAAAAGCATGTGTATATTATTTATACTATATACTATTTATAAATATAAACTTTTTTTTTCATAGAAAATTGTTTTATAATAAAGACAGAAATTCCCCTCGACTTATTGTAATCTTATATTATATATACATATATAATATAAATAAATATATACACATATATAGCACTGCAATTTCTGGGAAGCAAAACAAATTTAATTGGAGATCCCCTCAACAAATCGCTTATATATTTTGTCAAAACTTCAGATGGCTGGGAAAACAACGCTGCTCGAACGTAAGGATCGAGGCTGTTCTGCTCTTGAATCTCTTGATTAACTTATCCGCAAATACAGCAATTATTTTTGCCATGTCCTCGGAAAACCTTGATTAAATATGCGCAAATTGTAACGAGAGCTAGTAATTAGTTTGAATATCGATTTATGGCGTTGCCAACCTATCATAAACAGCGAGCCTTTAGACAACTATTAAAGTTGCCACCCTGCGCACCTGACGGTTGAGTTTTAGCTGCAAAGCGAATGATGATGGAGTAGGATGAGTGAGAGCGAGTGAGAGGGAGTGAGGAGGCAGGCAAAGTAAGTTGAGTTTGTTTGCCGCCAGAGGGTGCTGCGTTAATGGTAGAACGATGGTGGCGGGTGGAGTGAGCAGGATGGCGGCTGGTGTTAGGTATAGGTGGTGGCAAATTAAAAGTAAATTTGCTATCGCCATTTCGAACATGCAGGGTAATAAGCAACAACAACAGCAGCAATAAGCACGAATAGCACTTCGGCTGTGCCGAAGTCCGCAACCGCAAAACGAGCACACAAAAGCTTTCAAAATGGGAAGTAGATGGAAATATTCCCGGTTGCGCGCCAACGCGCTCGTCCGCCCACGCTGTGACACGCCCAGGGCACGCAAACGCCGCCCTTGCCCGCACTCTATGTGTGTGTGTGTCTGTGTGACTGTGTTGAGGTGCCAAAGTCGTTGCGCGCGCGGCATCGTCATCATAGCCGCGGCTGCCACCGCCTCTGTCGCCGTCGCCGTCGTCTTCTGCCTCTCGCTTTCCCTCTGCCGCAGCCGCTGCCGCTGCCGCTGCCTGCCTACCTACCATGTGCTATTGCGCGTCACGAAGCGGGGCCTGGCCAGGAGACTATGCAACTTGTGTGTGTTGTCTACACATTGTGTGTTTTCTTCTTCTTGTTGTTGTTGTTTTTCTTTTGTCTTTTTTTTTTTTTTTGGTTTGCTGTTTGTTGCTTTTGCACTTATTTACATACATATACATATGTATATGTATGTATGTATGTATGTATAGTACTCTTATTGTATATGTATACACGTTTGTATGTATATATATATATATATATATGTATGCTAATACATACATATGTATGTATGTAAATATGTAGACACATCTCGCTTATTGTGTGTGTATATTGTATATGTGTGTATGTATGTATGTGTGCATGTGTATATGCAAATTAAACTGTGTGCGTGTGTGCCTTATACATATTTTATAGACTGTTTGCTATTTTTATGCAGATATGTACATATGTATATACATATATACATATGTGTGTGTGTACGTATGTTTTTGACTCTGCATGAATGTATGTACATAAATAAAAATCTGTTTTTAATACCCTATAGCCAGTCGAAACTAACGGACGCAAATCTCTCTACCTACCTACCTCCCTCCCTCCCTCCCTTTGTCTTTCTATCTCTCTCTCTCTCTCTCTCTCTCTCTCTCTCTCTCTCTCTCTCTCTCTCTCTCTCTCTCTCTCTCTGCTTGCACACGCATACACAAGCTTCTTCTCGCATTAGCAAATGCATTCTTGATCTGATCTAGATTAGCTTGACAATTGAAGCTGACAATATAATTTGAGATGTACATACCACTGATTCTACAGGGTATGTGTATATAATATTTACATTTATATACCGTTAGTTGTCTCAGATTGCGCATAAATCAATTGAGCAAACAAACTGAATTTATGGCCAATTAAAAAAACATTAACAAGCTCACGGCACAGTTAGCCAGCATTTAAAGAACAATTGACGAGCGATTTGTCACTCCATGCGGCGAAGAGCAATCGAACAACTTAATTAACTGTCAATTATGTTGATAGCTTTTAAATAGGCGTATTTTGGCGCCAACCAGTGTGCACACACTTTCTTATCGTTTGCGAAACTATAAAAGGCGCGCTTTTGGCCGCAATGAAAAGCATTAACATTGTTTTACGAACTTTAAATTATTCGAATGATAAAATATGTTTATTCTGTTTGTAATGTCACAACAAACAAAATTATCAATGTTGCGTTTCTGCCCAATTTGTGCCAATTCAATAATCGATTAAATTGAAAACAGTGTGCACATGCTATGCTGAGCAATCGAATCGAGCATGTGTCATTTATCGAGAAGGTCCGAAAGCATGCAATTGAATTAAATACAAATATTAAATGAATACAAATAGTATACATCGATATATGGCACGTGCAAAACATGTGCAGTATATGCGAGGCAGGTGCTGCAACTGATAAGCACACAGGAAAACCTTTTCGTATCGATTTTGAATAGGCGCCAGTTTACGGAAAGCAATGTGTACACACATCGTTTTAGTTTATTTTATTTATCGGTAACGATAACGATACCATAGGAAAGCGCTCTTTTGCACTGATCGAGATTAAAAGCACGCAGCAATTCTGGCAACTCAAATAACATAATATTAATTGAATGCAAAAGAGGCACATATACAGATATATAAATAAAGTGAGAAATATGTGGGCCACAGAAGAAGCAGCCGAGCAGCGCAACGTTGAGATCAAGGCGCGCATACCCGACGGACCGTCCGGGTTTGAAAGCCGCCTGGCTATTGCCCGTCAGTTAACGGGCTCTGATGGCGAGCTGATAATTCAGCGTGATGTCTTCTTCAATTCACCCAAGGGCGGCCGATTGAAGCTGCGCTATTTGCAGCTGCCTGCCCGCTCCCAACTGGTCTACTACGACAGACCCGACGTTGCCGGTCCAAAGCTCTCCAAATACAATAAAATCGATGTTGATCAACCGGCCGTGCTTGAAAAGATGCTCGACCAGTCGAACGGTGCGCTGGGCGTGCTGGCCAAACGCCGCCATCTCTTCTTGCACGAACAAACGCGCATACACATCGACCATGTGCAGGATCTGGGCCATTTCATGGAGTTCGAGGTGTGTCTGCGTCCGGACCAGTGCCTAGAAGAGGGGCAGGACATTGCCCAGGAGCTCATCCGCGCGTTTGG
The DNA here is from genome assembly GCA_035045555.1 of Drosophila fulvimacula. Taxonomy (NCBI): domain Eukaryota; kingdom Metazoa; phylum Arthropoda; class Insecta; order Diptera; family Drosophilidae; genus Drosophila; species Drosophila fulvimacula. Next base: position 1,392,439 of record JAWNOX010000110.1, on the reverse strand, counting down.
CATCGCCGAAGCTGATTTGATGACCGGCTCCTATTTTGATGCCTTAAATAAAGCCGGAGATTCCTAAATGAATTCCAATAATTAGCATAGCTAAGTTTTGTCTCTGTATCTGTAATCCTGGAGCCCTTGGGCTCTTCTAAATGTTAAAATAGATATATCAAATTTGTAACTGCAAGATAAATATATATATATTTATATTTATGTAAATATCATATGGTGTTTTATATATATAATTTAATAGAATATATGAATACAGTGGGCCCGTTATATATATATATATATATATATATATATATATATATATATATATAGGTATAGCCGATTTGAAACAATATTCTTCATATACTATATAGAGGCAAAATTTTATTAATTCACAATTTGGCAAACAATTGAATTAAACAAATCGAACTGGGGCTCAAATAAAAACGTATTTACAATTTCAATGCTTTAGCTATATATATATATATATATATATATATATATATATATATATATATATATGACGTATATATTCTATATTTGAATTCAGGCATTTCTCAAAGCAACTCGAACTTAATGCTGAATATATAAATGCATTTGTCGTTGACAACAGAGGGACAACGGAAGGAAATCGTTTTTTCCCCGAAGTGGAACACAAAATGTGGAGAGAATTATTGGATATGGAGATATACAATAACGGTTAACTTATTGGCTATATGGACATGGGTAAAGGACTTGGCGCTTAGAGCTAATCCAGCTGCCCATTTACAATGGTTCGAACAGCTTTCGTTTGTTTCTTCTTTGTTTTCCTTTCCAAATTGAGCGACAAAAAATTTCGAAAATTTTGGCTTGGCTTTCAACTGATAATTGTGGGCGGGGCGCGCTTGGTGGCGTTGCTGACAGGGGTACGAGGGGCGTGGCACATGTTGATTTCACTTAGCAGTAGGACCCAATAAGGCTAATGGACATGCTGTCCGATATAGGATCGGGAGCAGAGATCGGCTTCCAATACAACCAATTGTAGTTGACTAGAGAAAGATAGATAGAGAGAGAGAGAGAGCGAGTGAGTGAGAGAGTTAATCAATTGATTGGCATTTTGAACAGAGCTAACGATACATACGCACAAAGGATTGGCTGAGCCGCATGGAGAGCGTGCGACATCGATGGCGACACTCGCTGGTCGGACGCAGGATGATGAAGCGTGTGCCCACCGCTTGATGTATATAGACATTGGGGCACTCCGTTTCGGGCAGCGTATACGCTGGCGCCTGGGCCGTATCGATGGCGACGTATCGTTCCAAGGCCACGCCCATGCTGGGCAAGCGCAGGGGCCGGGCGAAGATTGGACGTAGCAAGCGGGCGGGCAGCATGCGATTGCAGCGCCACAAGTTGTGCGCTGTCGACAGCTCAGCAATATTATCATGATGATGCTGATGCTGATGCCGATGCCGATGCTGATCATCGTCAACGTGATCATCATGGGCGGCACTGCTCGCATTGAACTGGCCGAAGAGATCCTCCAGATTGTGGACGCCCTGATTGGTGGAATGCACACGGTACGCATCCCGCTGAAAGATCTTCAAGTTGTTCGCATAGATCTTATAGAAATCAGCCAGATCGAAGGCATGCTGATTGCTCCGAAACGTATATGGCATCTGCTCCATGGGCCGGCGGCAGTGCTGCAGCAGCGCCAGCTGCTTGTAGTCGGAGAGCGAGCCCTTCTCCTGTTGGCTGCGATTGACAGCATTTTGACTAGCATCGGCATAGAGCTGGGCACACTCGTCGCTCTCCAGCCAAACGTTGTCCACGTTTGCGCAGGGGCCGCAGCTGAGATCCTCGACTTGAAAGAACGGATTGCCCATCAGGCAGGACTCGTCATAGAGTTCGGTTAGCCGTGGAAACCGTTGGATTAGTGGCATGGTCATCCGACGCCACATTCTCATGCCCGGATAGACCAACGATTGCACCATTCGTCCATTGTGGCCGCCATTTGACGAGGTCGTCTCGTAGCGATACGCCACGACGCACAGCGACATCAAGGTCAGATAGAACAGCCAGCAGAGGATTTTGCGCCGGCGATCGAGCAAATGATGGAGCACCTCCAGCCTCAGGTATGCCACCAGGGGTGTGCTTGTATTGTACATGGGTTGCGAGCTGCGCTGCTGGAAATACTGAAAGATCACATAGTTATCGAAGCTGAGAGGACGGACGCCATAGTTGACGTCGGCGAGGCGGCGCAGTTGGCGCACGGCGCTGGTATAGCGCTGCAATAGCTGCTGGCGACTTAGCTGCACAAAGTTTAAGTCCAAATCAATATCGAAGTCCTCCATGTTTTGGGGGCGATTGTTCCGCTGCGCTGCGCTGCGACGCGGACGTCGCTTCCTTTTGTTGACCGCAAAGGAAGTCAAGCTGTTGTGTGACTGTGACTATGTTTGTGTGCGAGTGCTTTTTCAGATGACTTCACTTGCTTTGTTTGAATTTCTATTGTTGTTTTTGCTCTTTTTGTTTTTGTCAGATAAACGAATCTTTAATGGGCCAGTCGTTTATTTACATTCACCTCGATGCGTTTCTGTTGCCGTTGTTGTTCTTGCTTCTGATTAGTTTATTTGCGTATTTGGTAGTTTTTCTGGTATTTTTCATAATGCAGTTTTTTGCTTTGCTCTGGTCACTCTTTTAGCGTATTTTCACATTCAGCCACAGTTATAAATGTGCAAGTGTTATTAAAATGTAACTGCGTGCGTATATACGAGAAATTCAAATTTATTTTTATTTTCGTTCGTCGTTTTTCAGATATCAACAATTTTTAGGCAATTGATTGTTTTCAAATAATGCAAAAGTAAACACATATTTGAAGTGTTGAGATATCATTAATGTCTTCATTTTTACATTATAGTCCTACTCATTAGTTAGTAATTTACATTTGTTAAGCAACAAAAACAAAAAAGAAGTACACACAGAAGTTGATCATTTTTTTGGACAGAATATGCCGTTACTATGGTCACACTTTGCTAGTGATATTTATGTTATTTAAGTCTGGTCATACGGCTTCAGTTGTTTGATAATCGAGAAGCAGTGCGGAGCTGTCGCAAAAGTAATTATCAGAATTTTTGCCAACTTTTTTTTTTAATATTCTTATTGTGAACTGAGTTGTTGTTGTTTTTAAAGCAATCATTTTGGTATGCAAAAAATACATAAAAAGTGACACAAGAGTGCATGCTCTCTTATTACAATTGTGTATGGTTTACTTGCTTGAGCATGTGTGTGTATGTGTGCGAGCATATATGAGTGGGCAACTCCACAAGTGTGTGCGTGAAATCAAAATAAAACCAAAGCAGCCAACGATTGTCGCACCCTGATGGAAATATTTTATAGAATAACTAATTGAATTGGTATAAAACAAGTGAATTGGATGGCAACAAGTGTTAGAGTATTCGTAAAATAATGTGAATGAAGTTGTATTACGTAAGAAAATTTATAAATTTTGACTGCATTCTTGGTCAAAGGGAAGTCTTCATGTTGATGATTTCATTGATGATGACGAAGACTACGCGGCCAACGCACACACACACACACACACACACGGCAATAAATGTGCTTGCGCTCATGTGTGTGTGTTTGTTCATGTATATCAGTTATTTGCTGTGTTCCAAATGAATATCCTCCACTTGAACTTCTTCTGGAGCTAAAAAACGAAGTGAGGCACAAATTTGACGTTGGGGTGGCCACACTTCAAATGCTGATGATCAAACGGTCTAACTGATTACAGTAGCCAGTGAGCCAGCGCCCCCTATCGCCCGCCGTGTGTACAAGGAGTTGCAGATCCAATTGGTGCGCTCAGCCTACATACGTATGCGCGCATGTGTGTGTGCATGTGTGTACATTTATATGCATGTATGCGTGCATGTTTGCGTAGCTGTGTTTATCTCTGCTGTGTGAGGAACTTGTACGCCCACATTATGTAGCGCAGATGTTGCCGCTGCCTGATCGAACGCCCGCCCGGTTGCCTGCCTAATGCTTGGCGGTGGGCGAGCGAGGCCAAGCTATGTGTATATCTATGTGTGTGTGCGTCTGTTGACTTATGTTGTGGGCGCCCAAATTCAGCTCTTTGCTCTTTATACATGCAAATTACTGCATCTTGCCCCACTCCCCATCCAGCTTTTTATAATTAGACATCAAACCATCTGCACAGCTTGACCCTTTTTTTCCACTTAAATGCATGATTAACAGCAGCAAAAAAAAAAAACAAAACTCTCAAGTTGCCAGTGTCAAGTTTTGCAAGGCGATTGATTATTCATTCGTGCCCGGAAGGCGTCAGCGCAGTCGCGCTGCTGCCATGACTCAATTTGTCTCTTAAAACACACGAACGTATGTACATATATACACAGCTAAGCGTATTTACTATAGAGGGAGCTAGCGTCTTTGTCCTGTGCAGAGGGCGCCCTCTTTGTTTACGTTTGAGAAGAAGAACAGTAATTAACTCGCCGCCATTTCTCTTACTCTCTCGCTCTCACTTCATCCGTGAAGTGCAATTTAACTGTATTCCCAGCTGTGTGAGACGTGCACTTATTGGCATTTTATCATTTGGCCCTTATTCACAATAGTAAGCGAGGGTGTTTGTGTGTGTGTGTCGTTCGTGCGTATTTCTTTTTTTTTTATTTGTTTGTTTTGTTACACACATACGAGGCGGCAGCAGTAGCAGCAGCAGCCAAAAACGTAGAGGATGAGTCATATCCAATTTGATTTTCGATTCGTTCGTTTCTTACGACAACATGACTGAGAAATAAATTTAATGATGAGGCAAAACGGGGCTAGGCAAGGTAGCGGCAAAACTGAGAAAATGTTTGCTGTCGCTGCCCTTACGAAAGCTGAAAGAGCATAAAAGCTGACATGGAAATATACATATTTATAAATATATATGTTTCCTATCTAATAAATAAACCATTTTCGCGCAAAAAAGCATATGAAGCCAAAAGCTCGCGCTTATAACTTGTTTTATGTTTTTTTGTATTCTGATTGGAGTATGACGTCGAATCCAATACGAACTTACTAAACCAATAAGAATTCGTCGTGAGTCTAAACTTGTTGCGGTTATTTGAAATCGTATCCAATTGGTGCACGAATCGATTCCTGGGTTAACTGAATCGATTGACTGATGAGTAATAATGTTCATACAAAGCTTACCATATATGGAGAATATGTTCAGCAACTCACTTATGAATATCTTCCATTCATTCATTCCATTTCAGCCGCTGCACCTGAAACTTTCGCACCCCTCCAGCAGTAAGAGCGAAAGCGAGCTATCAGATACCCGATAGACAGAGAGAGAGAGAGAGAGCTAAGACGACAACAACAAGAATCACACCTGCACCCGCACCTTCACCCGCAAGAAAACTCATGATGCAGCAGCAGGGGAAGCTGTTGCTTGTGACGCTGTGCATCTTGGCCAGCACGCTGACAAGTGGGCCAACATTGGCGCTGGGGCAACAAACGCTAACAGCAGCAGCAGCAGCGGCGGCAGCGGCGCTGCAATCGCCAGCCAAACTGGAGCAGAATCCCTGTGTGAACAAGGTCACGTGCCACGAGTGCATACAGACTCAGAATTGTGGCTGGTGCATGAAGCCGGATTATGGAGATCGGCCGCGTTGCTTTTTGCATACACCAAAAGCGGAGATCTGTCCGGAGGAATTCATCTGGAATCCCGATACATTCGAGCGCTTCATTATCAACAAGGATCTCACATTGGCAAGCGGTGGCGCCGCTTGGGCTGGCGGTCAATATGTTGCCGGCGGTGGCTACGAGAGCAGCGCCCACGGTCAGAGCTCGGCATCGGGTTCGTATAGTGCCTCCAGTTCCAGTTCCAGCTATGGTTCCAGCTCCAGCTCTGGCTCCAGCTCCGGCTACAGTGCCAGCTCCAGCTCGGGTGGCTACGGCGCAGCAGTCAGTGGTGCAGCAGCAGCTGGTGAAATTGTGCAGATCAAGCCGCAACGTGTTAGCCTCAAACTGCGCATCAGTAAGTTGATCGATAAATACCAGTTAAATCGATAAACAAAATTTCATATATCAATTCGTATCGCTTTTAGATGAGGTTCACAATCTGGACGTTAGCTACTCACAGGCCGTCGACTATCCCGTTGATCTCTACTATTTGATGGATCTGTCCAAGTCTATGGAGGACGACAAGGAGAAACTCTCGGCCCTGGGCGACAAGCTATCCGAGACAATGAAGCGCATCACATCCAATTTCCGTTTGGGCTTCGGCTCTTTCGTGGACAAGGTTCTAATGCCCTACGTATCTACCATACCCAAGAAGTGAGTGTTAAGCCAGCTCATAAGCTTACTCAATTTATAATTAAGAAACGTATACAACTGTAGTTAAGATAGGATTATGACTATTTGCTCAAATTTCCGACGAAACGAACGTATGAAACGTTCTCCGTAAACACTTTTGATGATTCTTCCATTAGATAAGTTCGATTAGTCACGATTTGCCAGCAGTCGACCAATTTGTAGTTGATTAATAGACTATATTTATATATTCGTGTATGATACGTTAATGAGCTGCTTTAGTTGATCTAAATTTACAAAATTGATTAATTTTTGGAAATTGTTCAAATCGATTTTCACTCATGATTTCTAACAAGAAAACTCACTCATCATTGGCTTACACAAATTTAGTTGCAATTTGAATAATATTAATTGTATTTGGCATACCCTAGCAGCCAGCAGTAAGAGGTCAATTGGATTGTTTCACTAGAGAGTGTTTGAACCTGGGTCAGTAACTGTACAGTCAGAGAGCGAAAGAGAGGGAGAGAGATGTTTGCTCTACGTGTAGCAGGGGCTACTCAGAGCTTAGCTTAAAGGATAAGGCTAATATTTTCTATATCTGCATACTGTGTGAAGCACATTAGTATACACCTATTTATATAACTCGGCTTGCTTCTATTTCCCTCTCTTTCTCTCTGCTCACTTTTAGCTTAAGGAACATAGCTTTTCTAGCTCTGACATGAAAATGGGTAATCCTTAAGATAAGATAAAAATCAATATACATATATATTATATATATATATTATATATCTTTAGATAACTCTCTGGATCGAAAGTCCATTGATTCTGCTGGGGTATGCTGAAGCATTTCGGCTCTAACGAAAATAATAGCGCTCATTATTAGTATTATTAATATTATTATTAGTATTATTAATGATATTATTATTTGATAATTGTAAATTGTTGCTCTATTTTTATGTATTTTCCTCAATGACTAATTCAATGCAATTCCAATTTTTACCTAATTTTTACTTTTATGCCAAACCAAAAAAAAAAAAAAAAAAAACTAACGCCAAAATCCAAATAATCAATGATTAAATGATTAAATGATTAAACAACAACAACTACAACAACACCATCAATCAACGACAACTGCTCGATAACATATATATATATATATATATACATATATATGTATATATATATTGATCTTCATATATATATATATCCTATGTAGACTCGAGCATCCATGCGATAACTGCAAGGCGCCGTATGGTTACCGCAATCACATGCCACTGAGCAATAACACCGAAAGCTTCTCTGTAAGAGCCATGAAAAATCTTATATCATTAATACTTTTACATACTTACTCTATGCACACACACTCATACAAGCATATTTGTGTTAGCAATAACAACACTATACATATATATATATATAACACATAATACCTGCTTACTCCATTTCCTTTTGTTGCCTAACTCTATATATCGTATCGTATCGTATCGTATCGTATCGTATCTTGTTGTATGGTATTGCCTCGTATATACATATGACATGTTTAGCTTTAGTACATATTTATTCATATATATATATATATATATATCCTGTAAGCCTTACTGGTACTACATCACTGTATAATTATATGTTCTATGTTTCGCTGTAAGTTGTAAGTTCCAAAAATGCAACCAAAAGGCAAAATTGTATGGCGAGGCGCAGCCAACTTAACTTGCCCAAGCCATTGGCAGTGTTGCCAGATCATTGCATTTTGCCTTTTGCTGCTTGCTTTTCGGTTTGATTTAGATCTGCTGCACTTTCTGCTATATATGTTCCATATGAATCGAAAATGTTTTGCTATATATATATTTATTAAAATTGTTTTATTCTTTTATTTTATTTTATTTTAGTTTATTTTTCTTATTTTCTTTTGTGTTTTTCTCGTATACTCATAAACAAATTTGCTCATCACACTCTCTTCTCTCTCTCTCTCTCTCTCTTTCTCTTTCTCTTTTTCTTCATATATATAAATATTTATTTTTTATGTCCATATATGTGTTTGAAAAATTGTGAAAAAATATCGGTTGCTTGTTGCTTCAAACTAAAAAAAAAAAAAAAAAAAAAAAAAAAAAAAAAATCGTATACAAAATGTAGCCTGGAGGAGCCATGCCCCAAATGCGATGCTCCCTATGGCTATCGTAACATCATGGGCTTGAGCATGGACACATATAGATTCTCTGTAAGTTGTCAACTGCCCAAAAAAAAAAAAAAAAAAATTGAAGCAGAAAATTTGCATCTAATCCAATTAGAGATCTGTCCCCAAAGTCGTTTAGCCACTAACACCACAACAAATTTGTTTTGTTATTATTATTATTGTTTTTTGTTTATACTAATATTTTTGGTATTTTGTGTCTTGTTTCGGTTGATGGTTCTGCTAACTCTTGATTACTTTTGCACGCTCGTTCGTATTTCATAATTCGCATCCTCAATTCAACTGCTTTGCCTGCTGCATGACATGTTCTTGTTAAAGCTCTGTCCCTGGCACACTCTTGTTGCTCCGATTACGCTTACATATATGTATATACTATATACATATGTGTATGCTTATATGCTAGCTAATCTTATCGCATAACGTTGGCATTTCATTTACTTTTTTCAAGATTGAGAACTAAAATTATATTTATAGCTTGCCGAAGCGTTGTTTCGCCATGACCTAAAGTAGAATATATAGAATATACAATTTATTCCTGCTATAGCTAGATTTCCAGTTCATAAGTTATCGATAACAAAGTTATCAGTACTTGTCAATCGAAACAGCCAATTTATCGATACACTGCCAACATTTGCTAACTTTAACGCAACATTTTTGTATGCTGAAATCGATATGCTATCGATATCGATCGATTATCGATTGCATTAAATCCTTGCCAGTCAAATATACTTCGCTTCGTTATCGCTTAATCCAGCTAAGGAGTGTGCCAACATCTAACGCCAGCTTAACAACTGCACCACAGCAATTGCATCTGAATACCAAGTTTTATTTATTTATTTTTTTTGTATTAATTTCCAACTTTTCTCTGTGTATAATATATATGAACACACATACAGAACGAGGTGAAAGAGGCAGCTGTCTCTGGTAATTTGGATGCACCTGAAGGTGGCTTTGATGCCATAATGCAGGCGATTGCCTGCCGGCAACAGGTCGGTTGGCGCGAGAAGGCCCGTCGTCTGCTAGTGTTCTCAACGGATGCGGGCTTCCATTATGCCGGCGATGGTAAATTGGGTGGAGTGATAACGCCGAACGATGGCGAATGCCACTTGAACGGCCAGGGCATGTATACCCATTCGATTATCCAGGATTATCCGAGCATATCGCAAATCAATCAGAAGGTCAAACAGAATGCGATCAATATTATCTTTGCTGTCACGCAGAATCAGTATTCGGTCTATCAGAAGTTATCCGCCCACATTGAGGGCTCGTCCAGCGCCATTTTATCGAATGATTCGTCCAATGTGGTGGATCTGGTGCGCGAGGAATACGGCGTAAGTGATTGATGGAGAATTATCGATAGCTGATGCATTATTCATTCGATTTGTTCATTCACAGAAAATCTCATCGACGGTGGAGATGAAGGATAATGCCACTGGTGATGTTAAGGTCACGTACTTATCCAGCTGCCTGACCAACGGACCCCAGATCAAGACGAACAAGTGCAGCGGTCTAAAGGTCGGCGACAAGGTCACCTTTACGGCTCAAATTACGGTGACCAAGTGCCCGACCGATCCACGCCATTGGAATCAGGTGTGTACAGATAGAGATAAATAGAGACCCTCCCTGGATACTGTATACATATGTGGATCCCCTTTAACTGTATCATTTGTATCTGTATCATTGGCAGACCATTCAAATCTATCCGGTGGGCATCAACGAAAGCATGATCATTGATCTGGAGATGCTGTGCTCGTGTCCCTGCGAGCATGATGGGTCCACTGGCTACGAGCTTCACTCGCAAAAGTGCCACAATCACGGCACCTATATGTGCGGCATCTGCGAATGCGACGACCATCACTTTGGCAATACCTGCGAGTGTTCCATGTCCGATGTGCATTTGAATAATGTAAACGATAATATGTGCCGGCCGAGCAATGATACGAGCGTGGCCGAATGTAATGGACGTGGCAGCTGTGTTTGCGGCGCCTGCGAGTGCCACAAGCGCACCAATCCCGACGAGATGATCTCGGGCAAATATTGTGAATGCGAGAACTTCAGCTGTGAACGGCGCAAGAATTTGTTGTGCTCGGGACCGGACCATGGCACCTGCGAGTGCAATCGCTGTGTGTGCAAACCCGGCTGGACGGGCAACAGCTGCGACTGTCAGACATCCAAGGATACGTGCATGCCGCCAGGTGGAGGCGAAATCTGCTCGGGCCACGGCACCTGCGAGTGCGGCGTCTGCAAATGCAAATCGATGGACGAAGGCCGCTATTCGGGCAAATACTGTGACAAATGCCCCACCTGCTCGGGCCGTTGCCACGACCTGAAGGACTGCGTTCAGTGTCAAATGTATCAGACGGGCCAGCTCAAGAATGGCGATGATTGTGCCAAGAACTGCACCACATTCACGGCCATTAGCGTTGACACGGTCAAGATCGATGAGCACAAGGATGAGCAGCTGTGCGTGTTCTTCGACGAGGATGATTGCAAGTTTACGTTCAAATACAGCGAGGTGGGCGAGCTGGTTGTCTATGCCCAACAGGAGAAGGAATGCCCGCCCAAGGTCTTTATGCTGGGCATTGTACTGGGCGTCATCGGCGCCATTGTCCTTGTTGGCCTGGCCATCCTGCTGCTCTGGAAGCTGCTGACCACCATACACGATCGTCGCGAATTCGCACGCTTCGAAAAGGAGCGCATGAACGCCAAATGGGATACGGTAAGACGATTTGACTTATTTACAATCAGAAAAAGATTGATATAATTATTTTTATTTGCAGGGCGAGAATCCTATCTACAAACAGGCCACATCCACCTTTAAGAATCCCATCTACGCGGGCAAATAATTTGCAATACAAATAGTTGCCCAATGTTTTCTTTAGTGAAATTTGCCATTTAAAAAAAAAAAAACTGACTGTCCACCTTTTATTTACCGTTTGCTAACCAACTGATGAATCAATCGACCAACCAGCCAATCAACTAAAGCAGCTCCTGTGTCTCTTTTTATACTTTGAAATGGTGCGCGTGCCACATGCAACAACAAACAACAAGAAAACAAAATGCTTGAACAAAAGTCAAACTGCCATTGAAACGCGTTCTTAACTAAGTCAAATTTATAGATATATATATAAAGATATATATATATATAGATATATACACACACATATGTATTGCTTCCATTTGATAAGCAAACGAATTGTGCCTTGCAATATATGCGATATATATATTTTAGATTTTTTATATATACATTGTACTTGTTGGTACAAAAACAAAAACAAAAACGAAAACAAAATGAAAATGACAAAAGCTTCCATTTCTAAAAAGCCAAAACTAACAAGCAGAAAAGCAACAACAACAACAACAACAATGTGAACGCACAAACAACGCAGTAACAAAACGATTTAAAAAACAAAAAATAACTTAAGAACACCAAAGTGTGCCTCTCTAATTTTCAACTAACCAACGAAACGATCATTTGTAATATACATAGAAGATATATATACCTACATGTATATATATATCAACTATGTGCTACGCACTAAAACAACAACAACAATTGTTATTAAGTCATTTTGAAGCAATTTTTCATTGACTTGCGATTAGCACATTTGATATTATAATTCTAAATATGATTTCTCTTAATTATTTCGTAACTTAAGTATTTTTGGCCTTTTTTTATCTTTCGGATCGTAGTAATGTCCCTTTATTTATTAGCTAAACGATCCAAAAAAAAGCAGCAGTAACTGAGAATTTATATGCCAATTGAGAGAATAGAAGAAGAAGAGCTAAAACTAAACAACAACAAAAAAAAAACTGATTTTGTTAACTTTATGGACTTGCGCCCAATAATTTTTGTTTGCCGTCAATTATTTCGTGTTTTCTTTGAATGTGTATGTTTATTATTATTATTATGTATTTTTTTTAATATAAATATTATTTTTATTTTAAATCTAACTTTACAATTAATATTTAAGCGTATTAACATTTAAGCTTTAAAAACAAAACGAAAAAAAGAAACAAAAAACAAAAAAAAAATTGTGCCTCAATTTGTATTTATGATTTTCTCTTAAATATAAATCGTGGCTTTTCCAATTTTTTGATCAATAATAGTATATTAATGCTACCCTAATTAAAAACATATTTTTTTCGATTTGTACTGATTACTGATTAACAATTAAACGAAGTGTATTTTGAGTGTAATAAAATATAAAAAAACGAAACGCAATTTTAATGAAATACATATATAAACACACATACATACATATATAATAAAAACTGTTTGATGCTAATTTTAGTGAAATAAAAAAATGGAAAAAAAAACAAAATTATGTGGACTTTTTATTTCAATTTGTATTTGAGTTGCATTTATATATTTATAAATTTAAACATGAAAAAACTAAGTCTAAATATATCATGCATACATACAATACATATGTATGTATGTACATATACAAAAGTGCAAGCGCCAAAGCTAATCCATCTGCAGTGCAGTGTGACCATAACATGTGAGAAAGAAAATACTATTAAAGTGTTAAGTCCCAACGTTGTTTGTTGTGGATGTGCAGCAAATCGTCTTTTTAAACATTACGCCAATGTCATGTTGGCGTAGGCTATGTGTGATGACACTGTAGAAAGGGAAATAGCCAAATCCCGTTATTTAAGCTGCCAGCTGAAAAAGGATAATTGCTGTTTTGATCGATAAGCAATCGAATGTGTATCGGAACTGATTCAGCTGAAGAAATCAATGTGGTGTGTTCAATGATCATCGTTCGCTGGTTAATTTCAAACAACAGTTTAACTTCAATAAAATTTATTTTTGAGAGATGCCTATAAAATCGGAACCGATGGAACTGAATAATGAATTGTGGTGTGTTCAATGATCGCCGGTTAATTTTAAATATTGAATTTGAAAAAAGTTGAAATAATTCAAATAAAAAATCCTTATGCAAGAACAATATTCATATATTATTTATATACAAATACATATACATAATTACGTATGTCAAGCAATTTTAGAACATTATATATTTTTTGTTTTTTTTTTTTTTAGCACTAAAAACTTTCCAACGAGGACCTGAGCGGAAATGTATTTAAGTTCCTGCCTAAACATTTGTCTCTGTATAATTATCGCTAAATTAATTATTTTTAAATGTTACTTTAACAACTGTGTATATTACAAAAAACTAGATATCTTGCATGTTAATCATTATTTAAGGCATATTTAAGAACAATTCAAGAATGTTCGTTTCGTATGATTTTATGGCTTTCAAATACTTTTTTTTTTGTAGATCTCATTGAATATTGGAGCTGTTTGCATGTTTGTATAATAAAAACGAATTGTTTTGCCATTTGTGTTATAAAATTCGTTGAACATTTTCTGGAAGTCGATGATTTTTGTGTTGTTTTATTGAATAAAAAACAAAATTTGATGTTTTCTAAACCAGGTTGTGGGGCGCTGCTAATCCAATCTACACAATTAAAAAATCGGTTTAGCTCTAGATATCAATGTCTATATAAATATACATATATATATATACATATATATATATATATATAAGATGTTTCTCTGTGTGTGAGTGTGTTTGTTTGTTTGTATGTGTGTTCCCGAGGACATGTTGGCTTGGTAAGAAGGACACTTCCAACTTAAGTACGTTCCACAACAATATTAAGCAGCTAACAATGGATACAAAGACACAAAGTTGGCTCGGCCGTCTGCCCCCAGATTTGATGTCATTGAGGATACCATGTTGGATGCCAGTCTACAATCGAGATATCTTTGCATTGATTATGCTCTTGGAGCGTCTAAACAGACAGGCTGGCAGTCGGTCAGTCGGTCAGTCTGTTGAACATGCTGGACAGTTGACACTTAGTGGAAGATCAAATCCGCATCGGGTGCACCTTTCTGGTGCTTGAACTTGTGCTTGTTGGGCTTCTGGTAGTAGCTCTGGGTGAAGTTGCGCTGCTGCAGCGGCAGCAGCGATTCCTGATAATCCTCCTCCTCGATGCGTTCGGTTATGTTCAATGTCAGTCGCTTCACGCGCTCCTTCTCCTCGCGCGTCTTCTGCTCCTGCAGCTTCAGATTGATGGCCAGCTGCGAGTCCGATGGGGCCACAAATGATTTGAACTGCTGCTTGCCGCCCTTGTTGCCGCGCACCATCAGCACAAACGGCACAGCGCCGCTGCTTTTGCCGCAGCCGCCCTCCGGGGCGTTGGCATCGCACGAGTTGGCTGCAGCTGTGGCAGTTACATGGCTGCCGCCATCCCAGGCGTGGGCATGATTAGTGGGCGTTATGGGGGCATAAGCGTTGGCCTTTGAGATCTGCGTTGCGTTGTTGCAGTTTAGCTGGTCGTAGGACTTCTTTTGCAGGCGCGCCATCATGGGCACAGGTATGTCCTTGTTGGTGGCTTTGAGCGGCGGCTCCTTGAGTCGCTCCTGATACGAGTCGCTGGTCATCTTCTCATACATTTGCTCAAACTCCAGGTCCTCTTTGGACTTCTCTGGCGGCGGCGGTGGCGCCACTGGCTCTACCTCGTACTCAGTCCAGTTGCCTTGATCCGCCTCCGAGCCGCCGGCAGCTTGGCGTTCGCGCTGATCATTCGACGAGCCCGAGTCATCCGTAACCTGAAACCAATTAACCAATTATTATAAGACGACCATGAATCAGACAACATATATCCCTCTCTCTATATATATCTATCACTTACGCCCTCGTCCAGTTCGTTTATTTCATTGATGGTCGACAAGCTGTTATCCTGTGCATTGTTGTTGTTGTTGTTGTTGTTGGTGGCCTTCAGCTGTGGATACAGCTGCTCCTGCAGCTGATCGATGGCGTCCTTGGCCTGCTCCAGATTCTTATACAGCTTCAACTTCGGCCGGACACCGGCCAAACAGTCGCGATAGGTATGATCGACGAGTATGGGAAAGAGGTCGGAGGAATTTTCCGACTTGCTAAACACCGGATGCGACTTCTTGTGCCAATAGTAGCGCTGGAAGAACACCAGAAAATAATCCAATCTGCCGAGGACAAGAAAAACTTTGATTAGCTGCTGATCTCTGGCTGTTGTGGGGCTTTGCTCACTTCTTGCGCGTGGCCTGGCTGGTGAAGTAGGGGGCACAGGTGTCGATCAGCATGCAGGCGAGCTTCAATCGAAACAGACTTTCGGGCGGATCGAGCGGCGAGTTGACGGACTGATCCAGTGTCACGCCCAGTGATATTATCGAATAGAGTGTATTAAGTATGTGCGACGACTCGACTAGCTTATAGTTGTACATCTCGCCCAAGTACTTGGCCATGGCGATGCGACGCTGCGACATCTTGGGCGAATGTATCTCCAGCCCGGCGCGTATATCCTCGAATACATTGTCGATGACAATGGTGACAGCGCGCGGCTGGTAAGAGCTGAGGCCGGAAACGAGATCGGCCAGGCAACGGATGAGGGGAAAGCGCAATAGATACGCCTTGCTTAAGCACTTGATCGCATAGCTATAGACCTCCGGATCGTTCCAATTGATGCGGCGCAGCATCTTGATGCAACGCTCCACGTTCTGCTTGCACAGCTCCTCGAATATCAAATGGCGTATGTACTCGTGCATGGGCGGACGTGGCGTCAGTTCACGCTTCGCCGACTCCGGCGGCTTCACCAAATAGTAGACGCTCTCGATTTGAGCTGCATGACGCGAGTCCATTGCCGTTGCCGTCTTCAAGCGCAGCATCTGATCGAGGAAGATGTTCATCAGCAGCCGCGAGTCGCGACAGTTGTACAGATAGACGCCGCTGACCTCGACAAAGGCGCACGCCATCTCTATATGATGATGGATAAAGTCACGCAGCAGCATCTTCAAGCAGCCCAGCGCATCGAACTTCTTGAACAGTCCAAACTTGACCAGCTCCCCAATAAACCGTACAATCTTCAGCTTCGACTCGATGTTCAGCTGGTTCTTCTTGCGTATATGCCACTTGAATTCCTTGCGCAGCAAATCGGACAGATCCGCCGCCACGTTCATATTGCACATGTGGACAATGGCTACGAATCGCGACAGATATGGCAAGATATCGAGCCGTGTGCGCTGCACACTGAATATCGTCCGCGTTAGCTTCTTGCGCTGATGCTTCGTGTTGTAGTTGAGCAGAAATTCAATAGCTGCCGAATCGATTAGCTCCTTGTTCACGCAATTGAACAGATTAAGTAGAAATACATCGAATTGTTGACGTAAATGCTGGCTCTGCGATTGTGACTGCTATAGACATAGAGAGAGAGAGAGAGAGAGAGAGAGAGAGAGAGAGAGAGCGAGATTAGTATGGTCTATTTGGAATGGAACTGAGTTCAAGCTAAGCCTTACCGTTTGCTGTTGCTGCTGCTGCTGCGTCGCATAGAGGGAGTAAGTGAGAGAGAGAGAGAGAGAGTGAGTGAGTTTGAGAAACAGATAAGAGTGAGAGGGAGCGAGCGAGAAAGTGAGTGAGAGAGAAAGAAAGAGTGAGACAGAGAGAGAGAGATTATACTGGGTTGCCTTAACAGTTAACCACGAACCACTTACCGTTTGCTGTTGCTGCTGACGACCCAGTTCCATGAGTGCACTGCCCATTTTCTTATCAATAGGCAGAGGGGCGACTACAGCTACAGGAGGTGTAGCCGGAATAGTGGTCTCGGCAGCTACAGTGCCTGGCTGCTGTGGTTCCTCTTGTTCCTTGTCCAATCCCGAATCGCTGGTCGTTGAGGGCGGATCATCCATATCCAGCTCAGCATCGATATTGGCATCGATGGCCTCCTCGGTCAGCTCGCTGGGCTCTTCCAATGTCTCCAGATCCACTTTGGGTGCCGAAAAGTTTGGCAAAAATTGTCGCAAGTCCGGTAAATCGGTGTAGAAGGCGCGCGTCTCATCATCGCCCCACGGATCTAGTGTGCCAAAGGCGGCGCTGTCCAGCATATTGTCGATGACGGTGCCCGGATTACAGCACTCGGATTCCTTTGTCAGTTCCGGCAACGGTTCGCCCAGCAGCTCCGAGAGCGATTGAGCCGATGCGAGCAGCTTGTCGAAGCTCGCCTGCATCAGTTCGCATTTCTCGCGCTTCTCCTGGCTGATCTCTCCCTTGCATTCCATGGTACGCCTGATGTTCTTGGTCATGTTCATGAGGGCGGCCTGCTCGGCCAGCACGTGCTTGCAGAGCGCCTTGAAGTAGCCCTTGAGCATGGTGCGCAAGTTGAGCTGCTTATCGGCGCTTAGGAAATCCGACTTGGGCACCTCCACATCGTATTTGGTGGCCAGCTGCTGCATCTTTTGGGGCACCAGGCCGGCATACTCCTCGCCGCAATGGCGGCAAAATGAAAGGATTATTGAGAAGTTGCTATGATCATCCTTGTCCAATGCTATTAGCTGCACCAGCACCACGCCAAGCAGGGCCAGACCCGGCTTCATCTGGATCACACCCGAGCTGACGAGCTCGGCGAAAAGGCGCAGATCCACGCGCAGCTTACTCGGATTGCTGATCTTTTCGGTTGTCTTGAGGGCCTTTTGCCAGGCCTCGAGGAACTGTGTGCTGAAGTCCGCATAGGTACAGTGGAGTTTGGAGGCCAGTGTTACCACGGCTGGCACATCCGTCATCTTCAACTTGGCTTCCGCCAAAGCTGCACATATTTCGGATATATATTTGCTTAGATTCAAGGCCGAGAGCTCGCGCAATAACGCCTCCAGCTGTGTGCTTGTAAAGAGCTTAAGTTTCTTGACAAATGCCGTGTTTTTCTTAAGGCTTGAGTCGAGGCGCGCGAAATATTCATCGCCCGGCAGCTCGAAGTTGGCGTTTTGCTGTCGCAGCAGACGCTTTGCGTCGATCTTGTCCTGCAGCTCACTGACGAAGTGCTTCAGGTCAGCCAGTCCCTGAACCTCGTCAGGTGGGACTCCAACGATTACACCAGCTGCTGCATCTGATGTTTCGGTATCTGCCTCGCTTACCGCTGCGCTTGTTGTTGTTGGTGTTGCTGTTGTTGCTGCCGCCGCTGATGTTGCTAATGCTGATACTGATGTTGCTGGCACTGTGGGCGCCTCGCTTGTTTTGTTGGCGCTCATAGCATTAAATTGCTTGAATTCGGTTACTTAAATTATAATAGTCGCTTGTCGTGCAAACTGTTCAATCAAATCTGTGCTCGAATATTGTATTTTTGATTTGAGTAAGTTGCCCTCGCCTGCTTTATTCCAAACTAGTGTTTCTATTTCCAAGTGTTGTCTGCTATTGTTTTTTTCTCTTCTTTTTTGCGTTGACCGTGTTCGTGGTGCACATCGCACATCTGTATGTAAGTCATGTGTACACACTCACACTTTAACATGAGCAGTGTGTGATACAAAATATCGATGAGCATGACCGGCACAATGTTAGGCACACTTATCGATATGTATCAAGATATTCAATTACAATATTTAGAAAGTTGACAACATCAGAATTTTACAGAGTTCTTTAACAAAAATTAAATACAAAAAAGAATATATATTCTCAAATCGCTTTTTAAAATAGATGAACAAATAGTTGTACTAAATCAAAAAACATCGACTAATAGATTTTAACTTCGCTGAGTTCCCTATCGACTGATGAAATTGCACATCGCTAGAGTGTATGGCAACACCGGTATTTTGACAAATTCGCATACTGTTCATGCGAATATACGGTCACATTTAACCAGCTGCAGCCATTAAAGCAACTTTTGCAAAATGTTCAAAAAGTATGTATTAAACATAAACAGACCAACAACTAACATTTGTGGATATATAGATTCGAGGATAAGGATAGCATCTCATCGATACAGCAGCTCAAATCGTCCGTACAGAAAGGCATACGTTCAACTCTTTTGAAGGCATATCCAAAGCTAGAAACGCACATTGATTTAATATTACCCAAAAAAGATTCGTATCGCATTGCCAAATGGTAAGCAACTTTGCAATATATACAAATTTAAACACTAATAACATTCGAATTACATGATGTACCTAGTCATGATCACATCGAACTGCTGCTAAATGGTGCCGGCGAGCAGGTATTCTTTAGACATCGGGATGGTCCATGGATGCCCACGTTGCGTTTGCTACACAAATTCCCATACTTTGTTACCATGCAGCAGGTGGACAAGGGCGCCATACGATTTGTTTTGAGCGGTGCCAATGTCATGTGTCCTGGCCTGACGTCGCCCGGCGCCTGCATGACAGAGGCAGAAGAGGGCACAGTGGTTGCCATCATGGCTGAAGGCAAGGAGCATGCGCTAGCAATTGGACTACTCACGCTTTCCACGGAAAATATGTACGTAATGATATTTATTTATTTATAAACGATTTTTTTATTTGAACTAGTTCCATTTTGTAGCTTGAAAGTAAACAAAGGTATCGGCATTGAGACCTACCATTTCCTCAATGATGGCCTCTGGAAGTCGAAACCCGTGAAGTAGATTGCATAGCCGGCCAGCATGGCTAGTTAATGGAGCTACAGCAACGCTCGCCATGCACTCGCGTCCAACTACTACAGTCTTCGAGAGCAAAAGAATGGTCTTTTTTTTTTTAATTTTTTTCTTTTCTTTTTTTTTTTTTTTTGCATATTCAGCATTTAAAAGTTCGATTGTATTTAATATTTTTGTAATTTTAAATGCCAGTTAAACTATTTTAAATCAATTCGAAATATATACAATTTAAAACCTGCACTCAAACGACAAAATGCGTGCGCATTCATTTGCGCACTTAGAGGTTGTTGCAACCACCTGTGGCGGTGACCCTGACGCGCTGGTGGTCAGGGTTGACACGTGGGGGTGGTAGTTGCAGCCAATTTGACCAGAGATGTCAAGTTCAAGTCTTTTTATTAATTTCTATATTATTTCGCTAAGAGCTTTCCGTCGTTTTTAAGTTTTTGTGATTGACTTATCGATTTTTCAATGAGTTGAACCGTCTAGTAAATTAGCTGTTGATGGTATAACGGTGCGCATTGTGCACTGCTCCTGCTTACACTCGTTTACATATGTGACGTCACAATTGTTGTGTTGTTGTTAACATAACCTGTGTTGAAATACCTGAAAACAGTATGTGAAATAAATGTAGGCATAAAAAAAAACAACAAAAACAACTAGTTCTATGGTAACCCATCAAGCTTTTTCGACATTTGCACTCATTAATAATTTGCAAAGAGCACACATTTCAGGCATAACCTTACAACTTGCAACACGTGAGCGCGCGCGTAAACTTCGTATGACGCATGCGCACGTAACGGTATTTCTGCTAGTACGTGTAACGTACGTATGCTTTAATGTGTGAATGTATTGTACGTCAGCAGAAGCAGCAGCAGCGTGAAAAGAAATTGTTTTCAGTTTCAGTTGCTGTCAGCATTTGTCGCACAGCAAGCAGTCAACGACAATTGCAACGCTTTTTGTAAGAAATACAAAAAAAAAAAAAAAAAAAAAAGATAAGCAAGAACAAAAAAAAAAGGGATAGGAAAAGTGTTGAAAAACCACAAGTGGTAGACAAGAGTTGAACAATAAGCGAAATGTTAAAAGCAAGAAGCACAAAGGCTGAAACTTAGAAAGCAGTTGAAAGTGATTGTGTGTGTGCGTGTGTATGTGTTTGTATGGCATATGGAATAAAAAAGGAACATTCAAATTTAAATCCCGTTGCAGCAGTGCACGTACATATGTGTCTGTGTGTGTGTGTGTGCGTGCCTGCTAATGTGTGTGTGAGTGTATGTCGGTATATGCGCCATTTAATGTATGAAAAGTTTTTCAAGGAAAACGGATACACACTGTTTGAACTTTTTTTGAAGGTGCAAAATGCAAGAGCAAAGTTTCTACGCTCCTTTCATTCTTTTTTTTGTCTTTTTGTTTTTGTTTTGTTATCGCTCAAGTGGGCGTGTGAGTCATGTTGAGAATTGCAAGTGGTCGCCAGGAGCAACAGCAAAACGAACGCAACAAAAAAAAAAAAAAAAACATGGAGGACTGTCGGCACTATAAACAATATGCCCACAATATGCCGTTGGAATGCATTTCGTTTCTGTTACATTTTTATTGATTTTACTCCAAGCTCATTAACATTCAATTTTTCTTTCTTTTCTTTTTCGTTTTTTGATTTTTTGAGCAGGCGCTGGCGCTAATTGAGTTGATGTTGATGACATGCACAGGCGAATCGTTCGCGCCTGCCTTTCGCATTTACAACTGAGCAACAACAACAGCAGCAGCAGCACCAGCACCAAAGGCGTAGAAGGCGTACAAAGGCAACGACGACAACAACAACAACGACATATACATTAACAGTTAAGACGCGAGCAACAGCGCCAAGTGACAGACGGAGTAGCGAGTGACACACAGAGAGCGCGAGAGGGAGAGAGAGACAGGAATAGTACGCAAAGCGAAGAGTTGCATGTGTATGTGTGTGTGTGTGCAATATGGAAGACCTTTTTCTGCTAATTATCAAGGAGTCAACGGGCACCAAGCACAACGCGCTGCGACAAACGGCGCAAATTGCTTACGGTAAATGTTTGCATATTTATACATATGTATTTACATATGTATGTTCTTCATTTTGTGTATTTCTGTGTGCGTGTGAAAGTTGTGCGAGAACAACAGCCACAACAATAAAAGTCAAAGGCAATCGCAATGGTAACGGTAACGGTAACGGCAACGGCAACGGCGCATTGAAAACATGCAAGAACGCAATTTCCTTTTTTGGAGTTGTTGCTTTTACTGTGTTTCCTCTTCGTTTGCTACGCATTATTGTTGTTGCTGTTGTTGGCGTGTCCGCCCTTTTGCACATCCGCTGGCATTTCCTTTGTTTTTAATACCCTGCAGCAAATGAAAAACGGGAATATTTAGCTGCTTTGTGAAGATATTTGATGTTGAACAAAGCAAAAATTAGAATTTCTATATGAGGAATACAAATAATTATTAATTAATAAGTTTAAATTAAATTGCATATATTTATTTATTATGTGAATATCTGTCGTTGCAATAGTTGGGGTATAAACCAGTCGGGCATATTCATGCTGCTCATTTTGCTGTTCCGCAGACCTTATCTGTGACCGCAGCGGCAGGAAAGTAGGCAACAATTTGTGGTTAGTTTCCCCTGCTTCTTTTCATTCCGTTATTTCGACCTAATTGCTAGCCCAGTCCTACCCATTTATCGTTATACCGTTATACATGTTGTTGTTCAATATTTTTGTCTTTGTGTGGTTAAGTAGGCAACAATTTGTGGCTAGTTGCGGCTGATCCGTTTTGTTGGCATTGGCTTAACTGTTAGCCTGGTAATAACGCACAAAACGTCGTTTGATGCTGATAAGCCACTGGAAACGTAACGATTTCGTTTGACCATTTATGTATTTGCAGATAAACTTTATCGACAGCATGGCATACACAGGGATCCGTCGCACGAGCTGCGCTCCGTTTGCTTTACGGCATTGCAAATGGCCTTGGACACGAAGCGGCCAAAGTTCATCACAATGGGCCTTAATGGCCTGCATGTAAGTGCAAAACAATGGGAAAGCAGAAGGAAAACCAGCAATACAAAAGAAACAGAAATTCAGTACGAACAAAGGGCAACAATGAGGCGGCGGACGAGTCAATTATCGAACGGGTTTCCAGGCAATTGTCCGCCCGTTTCCGTTTCCGTTTCCGTTTCCGCACCGGATATGCTCAGACACGAAATTGCGAAAATTGTGAAATGAGTTTAGCTAATTGCTGACAGACGGACGTACGGACGGAGTTCCAGTTCCACTCCCAGTCCTTCCCATCGCACAAATCCATCAATGAAAAGTCTATAAATTTTGAGGCCAAGGCTAACAACTGCATCTCACGCAATTTTCAATCAATTCTGAAGTAAACTTGAACAGCATTGCGAATCGCACTTAAAATAATGAATATCAGGCGAACTCTTACGAAAAATTGCTTTTCCATTTATGATTGCTTTTGCTTTTGCTTTTGCTCCAAGTGCTCCACTTAAAATAATTAATAAATGTTGCTTGGAGCGAGCTGGGGCTAAAACACTACAAAAATATCAAAGTCTCGAGGACAAAGAAAGCTTTCGAGCTGCACTTGAAATAATTAAGGAGAATTGAGAATTGCGAATTGAGTGGAGTGATGTGGGATAGGACAAAGGATATTGTCGTTATTTTATGCTTATACTTCTGGTTGACAAAGTGATTTAAGAGAAGCGAAATTAGCTTGGAACAAAACAGTTTTGAAAGCTGCAAATCTGCCTTAAGTTGAAGATTCTGGCTAACAGTATTAATTTGATATCTTCGCTTTTTTCCCCACAGCGTGTCATCAAGGATGAGCGCTTCTATATTGGCCTGGAGCCAGAGGATGATTCTGTGTGGCTGCCCTCGCAGCTGTTGCGTGCCACAAATGGCATTTTGCCGTCGACAAGCAGCGAGGATACTGTGGTGAATGTGTTGCGCCTGTTCCTGGCCATGGCCTGCTCGCCGGCCTGCACGCTGAACGGGCGACTGCTCATCGAGATACTTTCGCGTTGCGGCGAATGCTGGGAGCTCGGCTCACGGGCCATCAAGGCTGCCTCGCTGGCCGCCGCCTCACAGTGTTTGCGCACATTCTGCGCCTTCCTCATCGAGGAGGCCGAGGAGGTTAAGAAGACGGCGCCCGCTGGCCTGATGACCCAAACGCAGGCATCGGCCGTCTACAATGAGGTCATACCTGTGATGCAGTGGCTCTGCAGTCGCCTGGTGGAGCCGAACGTCAACAATGCATCGCCGAACAAGAAGTGCGAGAATCCCAGCTCATTATATCTAACCGAATGCATCCTGACACTCAGCTCGGCGCTACCACGCAATGTGCACGCTAATCCGCACTTCACCTCGTTCCTCTGGCAGAAGTTCTGCCCCACATTGGCCGCGGCGCTCGGCTCGCCGGGTCGCATTAATCTGGACAAAAAGTTTACCTACAAGTAAGTGAACGAGTTAAGCAAGTATAAGAGAGTTATGTG
Source organism: Drosophila fulvimacula (assembly GCA_035045555.1). NCBI lineage: Eukaryota > Metazoa > Arthropoda > Insecta > Diptera > Drosophilidae > Drosophila > Drosophila fulvimacula. Next base: position 1,368,038 of record JAWNOX010000110.1, on the reverse strand, counting down.
AATCATACTTATCTACCTTCCACAGAGATGCTCTGCACATGATTGAGAATGAGGCGCGCGGCTTTTTCACTGGACCTGGCTTGGATGGGCCGCAGGCACGTTGCGTCTACTTGACGGCGATTCAGTTGCTGCGCATTGCAGGCGCTCATGGCTCGCTGCGTCCAATGCTGGAGGCTCTATTCCATCGCATGGTGTTGCTGCCGGCACCGCTGAATCGCACCGAGCCGTTGCGCTGTGTGCGCGAGATCTTCAAGAGTCCGGAGCGCCTCATCGACCTGGCGGTCATACTCTACGTGGACAAGAATACGGCGCAGGGCTGCAGCGACGAGATGGCGCTCTTTCGACTGTAAGCAAATTAGCTGATTCCAAACGATTCATATTAATTAGAATGAAATCTGTTCTCTGCTTACAGCCTGGTGGATGCCATGGAGGAGTGCGCCTATGGCGCCAGTGCGGGCAGCGCCACAGAAGCTAGCCTGCAGGCGAGCGTGGAGTGCATGGTCGCCTTGCTGGATAGCCTGCAGGTCCTATGCAGCGGCGAATTGACCGAGTCCATGATTAGTGATCAGATCGTGCAGGTGGTCAATTCAAGGCACGAACTGCTCAAGGATGCGGATTACTCCGGCCCGTTGACATATCAGAGCATGGCTAGGCTACCGGCGCCATATCGGGATGCGATTGTTGAGTTTCGGCAAAATGTGTTTGAGACATCGTCCGGGTCGGAAAGCGAATGTGAACCGCCGCATGAGCAGGATGCGGCCTCGAATGGCTCCGGCGACACGGAGGGACCGGAGGATGATGAGCCGAGCAGCTCCAGTGATGAGACTTCGCGCGTAGAGAATCGCTGGCCCTATTCCCATTTGGAGGCGCCCGTCATGCCCATTCGAACGGACAGCGATAACGATCGTCAGCACGCGCGAGATTTTGCGAAGGCTTTGCGTCAGGATCTGGTGCCCAAGCTGCTGCGTTTGCGCAGCTGCGTCGAACTGGACGAGGCCATGCAGGAGTTTGCGTCAGCGGTGTGCCAGGAGAACAGCATGAACTTCTCCGACTTCGATTACAATCTAACGGCCATCAATGCGGATGGGATTTACTTGGCCATCTACTCCTCGTTACTGCTTAGTCTGCAGTTGATGCGTGCCGGCTACTACGATCAGCATTCGGTAAAGGAGAGCATATTGGTGCCCATGTCTGAGCAGCAATTCGTTACCTCCGTACAGAACACGGGCGTACTTGTCTACCTCTCCTCGCCATGGTTATGCGAGCTCTATCAATCGGTTATAATTTCCAATATATTGGAGGCCATGACGAGACAGCAGCTGGAAGGTACCGGACCTCGCTGTGCTCTCGTCGATATGTTGTCTGATGCGGGCGGACTGGCTAACACACAAATGCTATCCGAGTGGCAGCGGTTGCAGACGGCGACAGTGAAGCACAGCGATGACGAACAGCACGACAAACGGCGCGAGGCGGCAAAGAAACTGTGCCGCCGCCTGCTCACGTGCTGCTGGGACTCGATGGTCATTGTGCTCAGCTCCGGGCTAGGAGATCTGCAGAGCACCGCCTCCAACAAGCTGGTGGCGCTCTCCAAGCGCACGCTCCGCGTCAAGGCCAAAACGAACAAGTCCAATGGCGAGGCGCTCTATGCCATGTGCTTGGACGGACTGCATTCAGTAAGACTAAATGTCCTATATAACTATATATATCTGGGTAATCTATTATCAACTTTTGCAGGCTGCCACCTTGAGCAACAGCCTCAATTTGCAGCATTTGGCTGGCAAGATACTGAATCTCTTGGCCTCCAATGTGTGCCAGACAAGCGGGCCACGCATCTCGGCCAGCCAGGCCATGTCCATGGACGTGGTTTTAACGGGTGGTTTGAATTTGGGCAGCTACAGCGCCGACTGCTGGCAGAGCATTTTCGCCGTCTGTCGCCATGTCAGTCAGTTGGAACATGAGATCTTCAGCATGCAGAATCCGTCAGTAGCTGCATCGCCGGGCAGCAGTCGCCGCGACCTGGAGACGGGCGAGAAGCTTAGCAATGGCAATGCACAAGATAAGCTCAATCTATCCTCGATTCCCATCGATGATGACGAAACGTGGTGAGTGCTGCGATAAGCCAGATGTGATACGACAACGAGAAACAAGGATGTGTGCAGAGAGAGAGAGAGAGAGAGAGATAAGTGTGATGAAAGAGGGAAGGGAAGAAGAGTGAGAGAAAAAGCAGTGTGTAGGGAAGAGGAGATACAAAGTGAGAAGAGAGAGGGGATGAAAGAAGAGATGGTGACAGAAAAGAGAAGAGAAGGTAAGGTAAGGTAAGGTAAGGAGAGGAGGAGAGAGTAATAGATAGTCAGTCAAGACAGGACACATAATAAGATAGTTGTAAAACCTTATCTGATCTGAGGTTCGTTCCAATCCCAACCTTTGTACAAACCCCTCTTACCCGCCCTTTTAACTCTTGCTATTTTGTATTACAGCGTGGATGTCTATAGCTTCTTGCAGGCCCCGCTGCAGAGTCCGAATACGAATATCACGTCTATACTTAAGGTATACTCGGGCACCAATGAGACGGTGCTGCTGAGCCAGAGCGACACCTCGAAGGTGCTCTGCGCCCTGTCCCACCAGGCCGAGAATCTGTTCTGCGATGCGGCCGAGAGGCTCAGCCTGCCGTCGCTGTGCCAGTTCCTGAAGCACTTGTGCCGCGCTTCACGCGATCAGCTCTACAAGAGCCAGGTGGCACGCAAGGGCGGTGGCACGCGCATCTGGTGGCCCAGCAAGGGCTGGAAGAAAATCGACTCGCTGCCCATGTCCCTGCTACTGCATCGCATCGGTGACGTAACGCTCAAAGTGTTCCGCAGCTCGCGGCCGCTGCTGCACGTGCTCAAAGTGTGGGCCATCACAGGACCTCATCTAATGGACGTAAGTGGGGCTAACTCCCTCCGCATATATGTACATATATATATAAATATATGATAATTCTGTTACTTTCAGGCCGCCTGCCATCGGGATCGCATGATATCGAAGCGGGCCATTGAGTATATCCACGATATCATAACGGCTCTGCTCGTGGAGCAGTCGGAGCTGCCTTATTTCCATTTCAATGAGGCGCTGCTGAAGCCCTTCGAGAACCTGTTGAGCATGGACAGCTGCGACGTGGATGTCCAGGATCAGATTGTCGCCTGCTTGTATGAGATCGTGGAGGCGCATCGCACTGAAATTCGTTCCGGCTGGCGGCCACTGTTTGGCACGCTACGGAACGCCCGCAGCCGCATGCTGAACATGAGCAACATCATCGACATCTTCCGCGTCTTCCTCGACTCGGACAACACGCTGGTGTTCGCCAATGCGGGACTGGATTGCATATTGTGTTTGTTGTCCTATTTGGAAATCTCCGGCAGTAGCGGCGTAGGCTGCTCGGGATCGAATAACAATGCCTGTGGCGAGGACAATGACAACACGTTCCGACCAACGGATTTTCTGCACGAAACGCTACGTTTCCTGGAGCGCTGCTCCAGCATATTGGGCTTCATGTACAGCATGCCCAAGTGCCCGAACTTTCACTCGACGTACAAGATCAAAGGCATCTCATACACGCATATCATAGACGCCAACATACCCAGCTCCATGGAGAATTTCACATACTTTGGCAACGACTATCTGCAAACGAAAAACGAACAGTACATGATTTCCTATAGGTCGCTGCACATCGACAAGGATACGATTGTGAAGATCGACGAGATGGATAAGCCGTCGGGCGTGCTGAAGGTGTGGTTCCTGCTGCTGGATGGGCTGACCAATTCGCTGATTGTTTGCCCCTATTCGCACCAGGCGCCCATTTTGCAGACCATCTTCAAGCTCTTCAAGAATCTGATGTCCACGCCGGGCATCGATTTCGGTTTCTATTGCATCAACCATCTGCTCATACCGATGATACAGGATTGGCTGCGCTACATTAACAAGACGGCGACAAGCTGGCAGCAGATCGAGAAGAACTTCAAGCATTGCTGCTGCATGACCACCGACCTGGTGGTGGAGTTCATTGAGAAGTCGGTGCCGGAGCAGCGGCGCTTGGGCGCCAGCACTAAGACGCGTCTCGCCCAGATCGTGCATCCGGCCGACAATCTGATCTACTCGAAGCTGAAGTTTGTCACGGAGCACTTGCCATCGGCGGCGGAGGCACATCAACAGCACGCGAGCGGCATACAGTACGACAGCTGCTCCAGTTCGGCAAGCGATGAACATAATAATAGCAACAACAGCAACTCCACGAATCCTCAAAATCTCAATGTCAATCACAATCTGATCGAGTCGCCCACTAAGATCTCGGGCTCGGCAACGCTGGCACTGAAGCAGCTGCTGCTCGTGCTGATCGAGTGTGCGGCCCAGTCGCAGGAGGCAATTGCCAGGATCTCGGTGTCCTGTCTCAAGCACGTCATCCTCTCCACGGGCATGTTGTTCAACGAGTCCCAATGGATGATCGCCTGCTCAGCCATACATCGCGCCTGTACGGTGACAATTGCGCCGCTGCGCCAGCTCTCGTTTGCCTTCCATGAGAAGTCGAATAGTTTCTATGGCGATTGCGCCAATGTCAAGGTGGCAGCGCGCCGTGACAGCACCCTGGAGGAGCTGGCACGCATCTATGCCCTGGCCCAGCAGGTCTTCCTCTCCGACAATCAGCGTGAGCCGAACCAGAGCCAGGGCAATGGCCAGGCGACAACGCCGACCACAGCAACGCCCACACAAATCAAGAGCTCGGTCTCCGGATCGGCACAGTTGTCGGACGATCGCAGCTATTCGTTCCTGCTGTATCCCCTCAACAATGGCTTTAATTCGAATCTGGATAATTTCGTCATACGGATACCCTTCAAGAATCTGGTCGTGGGTCTGCTGGCCAATCAGATGCTGCTGCAGCTGGTGGCCAAGTTGTTGCTCTCTCGGCTCAAGTGCGTGCCCCAGGCCGTGTCCACGTGCATCTTCGATAACTATGCCGCCTCCGCGTCCACGCCCAGTCACGATTACGATCTGGACTTCCGCTCCAAGGAGATTCTGTTGCGTTGCGTCAAACAGTATCTGATGTCCGCGCTGGAGTTCGACTCGCGTCCCGGACTCAAGTTCCTCATGCAGAAGGTCTCGAATATTGAGTATGCGGCCAATCTGTACAAGCAGATGACCTCCTCCTGGATGATCTACTACATAGCGCTGGTCGACTCGCACCTGAATGACATTGTGGTCTACAATTTGGGCGCCGAGGACTTGAATTTCATTTTGGAATCCTGCTCCAGGCTGAACACCACCACGGTCAAGAAGAAGGAGAACTTTGTGCGTTATCTGTTCTGCCTGCAGGACGCCTGGAATCTGGTCTGTGAACTCTATTTAAGCAACTCGGCGCTGCACGACCTCGAGAATGGTAAAGTGCGCAACCAGCAGCAGCAGCAGAAGCTGCCCATGCATCTGGCCAAGTCCATGTGCATCGCGCTCAATGGCAACGGCGATGCGGCCAGCAGCAGCGCCAACAATCACACGGATCTGGCCAATGATACCACCAGCAACGGACGCCCCAACTCCACATCTCCGAGCAAGTGCGTCCAGCTGGAGGAGGAGAATGTGACGATGACCACATTAATCAGCGAATTCCAGCCCAAGTGTCGCAGCAATCCATTCGATACGAATCGCCAGGCGGCCAAGACGGAGGCGGAGTCCATCTCGCCAGAAATCGAACAGCAGCGGGCGACGAGCATCCTCAAGGATTCGAATTATAAGCGTGCAGCGTTGGCTCAGCTCGTGGTCGCCTCGATGGAACTGTTGCGGTCCCTGCCCAACGAGGCCGAGGAGAATCTCAAATTGCTCATGACGCCCACCATCAGGGAGGCGTTCCGTCTTGTCCAGCTGCAGGGCAACGAGCTGAAGGTCAACCAATTTTAGGCAATGCTTGTTGAGTTTTATTTTGATCTGTAGACGCAGCTAAACATGCCTCTACACACTCCCCGGTTCACTTACCTACTCTCACTCTCTGTCTCTCTCACTCTCAACCTCACCCCCCACCCCTTAATCTCTTACTCCCCCTCTCTCCCTTGCGAGTGACTAGCCTAGGTTAGCCTTAATGCTATCAGTGGCAGCACTTCGGAATTCACTAATCCCATAATATCCTCACATGCGAAAATCCGACCTACCTAAGTTCCATCTAACCTATATTTAACCCTACACTAAGCTTATTTATACAAATTATTTATTCAACCTAACCTAAATTTGCTTTAAAGTGAGTTAAAGTCAAGCTGAATCATAAACATAAGTTTAACCATAACCTTACTTGAAATTAACCTAACCTAACTTAAACTTCAACCTATCTTCAACTGAAATGAATTGTTCCCAAATTCAACTTAACGTATAGTTCCAATTCAACTCAGTTTAAATGAACTTTAATTGAATTCAACCTAACCTAAGTTCAAACGAGCTCAAGTTCAACTTAACCTCAACGACGAGTTGAATAATGTTGCTGGTTGTCGATCAGCTGTGTGGCTTTGCATAACGGTTAATTAAGGCTACGTTTTACGACGCACGCTCTTTAACACTATCTCTGTCTCTCTCTCTCTCTCTCGCTCTCTGTCTGTCTTTCAGACACACGCACTCACACACGCCAAACCGAACCTCTCTCTGTCTCTCTCTCTCTCGCTCCCTCCACAGCAGGCAAACCATTTCAAAGTAAAAGCTCAACATGAAACGGCACAAAAAGCAAAAAAAAAAAACAAAACTGAACGAAAGTACAATTCGAATGCTGCAATAAGAAGAAGACGATGAAGTGGAAGAAGAAGCAGAAGCAGAAGCAGAAGCATAAGTATTAATGAACGACGAACAGAAGTTAACTCCAAATGTAAAATGTAGTAAAATCAAAGAAGAACACGAAGATAAAGAAGATGATGCAGCAACGTAGTCGTGTACATTGTAACTATTTAGCTAAACCAAAAAAGAAACCTTTTTGAACCACACTTTCAACAGCCCCACAGCACGTTTACCCATTAATTCCATTATAGTCATAGTCTTTCTTCCCTCTCTCACACACTTTCTCTCTCTCTGCCTCTTGTATGAGCACCACTGTAAAGTTTTCTCTCTCTCTCTCCCTGTATTTCTAAGTTCTTTTAGAGTCTAGGAGGTTAGAAAGCTTTTCGACTAAGTAAAGTGAAATCAAAAAACAGAAAAGAATAGAAAAACAAAGCAAAGAAAATGCTTTAATAATAGTGGAACATGTGTACTATATATCATCGATCGCTATTATGTGTTGTGCCTAAGTAGCTAACCTAAAAAAAAAAAAAAAAGAAAGAAAAACTAAAACAAAACAAAACAAAATTATTTTTGATGGCCTTTAAGCGTAGAGCGTAGCGCCATAATCGATCCAAAACTATATGCCAGCCTATAAATATATATCTATAAATTATATAAGCGATACAAAACCTAAAAAAATATATATATATATATATATATATATATATATATATATATATATATATATATATATCTTAGCCTAAGAGCCGCTTTAACAAACTTCTGTATAGCCTGTATATTTTCGAAAGTTATAAAAGATTTATGAACATAAATCAAGATAAATGTATGCAAAAGTCTAAGTCTAATCCAAAGATCTATATATCGATATATATATATACATATATATATATATTGAAGATCGGATTCAGCTCAATGTTATTAACATATTTAAAGAGAACTAAATGTAAACTGTATTATAGCTAATAATTTGCCTATACCAAATTATCCATATATATATATAGAGTATCTATGAAAGTCTATTATCTATTATATATATACATATATATAAAAGTAAACATATAGCGAATGTTAACTAACACAAAATCAGTGCCGCCCATTAATCCACGATTACCACCATTAAATATTAGTCGAACTCACACACACACACACACACGTACACAACCAAGCACAAACACACACTTATACATACATGCATACATACATATATATATATATATATATATATATATATATATATATATATATATATATATATATATATATATATATATATATATATATATATATATATATATATATATATATATATATATATATATATATATATATATATGTAACGAGGGTATTCTATAGAATTGCAGATAGAAAAAGGAAATTAATATTAATTTATTAAAAAAAAAAAAAATATATATATATATATAGAGGTTAGTCGAGCAATGTTATAGAATGCCCAAGTAAATATATATATATATATATATATATATATATACATATATACCATGTATGTGAGCCGTAGTCCCGCGCTGCCTTTAAACTAGCATACATTTTGTACCAGTGTGCGTACCTAAGAGAAACACAAACCTTACAACAAACAATTCTCAATACACTTTTGCACTAATCGTCGTCGTCGTCGCCGTCGCTTCTTAGCCTCCGTTCAAAACTTTAGCTTTAAACGTTCGTTTACGCGCAGCTTATGAAGGACCCTATATTCAAATAGCCATACTATACCATACCATTATCTATATACATACATACATACATACATACACATATATATATATATATATATATACATATATATATATATACAGATATGCATATTTAGAAAGAGCTAAAGATATATATATATAAATCTGTGTGAACATTGCTATATCTCCCAATGTACTTACATGTATTATAGTTGCCTCTTGAATATATATACTCTCTGTTGTAAATGTCGAAAACGAAAGAAACGAAAAAAGAATAGAATGAAAGAAACGAAAAGAAATCATTTTTATATATATAACAACTATACAGAAGACTATATATATACATATATATACTAGCTACAGCGCTACAAATCTATACGTACATATTTACGAGTACTATACATATATATAAACGAGTATATATTTTTCGCTTCTTATGTTATTATGTACTTGCCCATATCTCTTTCAAACTCTTTCTCTCTATATTTCTTTCTAACTTGTAACTAAAACTAATTGTATTTAAGTGCGAAGAGAATGAGAACAACAATGAAATGAGATACGAGAAATGGGGCATAGCGAAATGATTGAATTGCAAACTATGTATGTAGTTCAACTCTTGAAGAGTCCATTTGTAATATGAATGAAAATGCAAAATTAAACAACGCTTTCGCAACTTTACTAAAACACATCAACGTTTTTCAATTTTCAAATTCCATAAAAGCGCGCGCAATTTTAGAAACTAGAGCAGCTCAGCTGCGGCTGACAGCGCTCAATTTATCGATAAATCGATAACTGTGTGTGGTGTAAGGGCGATGTAAATACGTTACTGAATTTGAATAAATACCGTTTAATTGTCGCTGATTTATTGGGCCATAAATCTCTGTATTTATTATTTCCATAAACCCCCTCAATAAACAAACTGAAGAATGGCAATATTTTGTGTAATTTTGTTGCTTTGTTTTATATATGTATGCCACAATTCCACGTTTATTATTTTGCATGTAGTACATATAGATACGTGCTCGTAACTTCAATTGTATTTGTTATATATATATATATATATATATATATATATATATGTTTATATTTATATATATATGAATATGTATATGTATATGTATATTAACACCTTTAATGGCTAAACTTAATTTAGTTATTACAGTTAGAGGACCTTAATTACAAACAGCGATTGACTTTTTCATTTTCAACTTAAAATTATATTGACGTGAAAAAAATGCCTTAACTTGGTTGCACTAATAATAAAGTGTGTTTGTTTGTTTGTTGTTTATATTAGGTTTAAATTTTAGGTTTTTAGAATTTTCTCTTTGCTTCTCCTCTTGCGTTTTGCTCCAATTTTAATGAACAAAACGCTGCGCGCTGCGCTGCAGCCTTCTCAATTACAATAAAAAAAAAATATATATATATATATATATATATATATATATAAAAAAAAACAAAACATTTGTTATTTAAGGTCTGAAATCATATCATATATATGTTTATATATGCATTTGTAACTAAAACATATGCGCAATAAATAGTTAACATTTGCTTAGTGGCATTTCATAGTTTCTGTGTGTGTGTGTGTGTGTATGTATGTGTATGTGTGTGTGTGTGTACTAGCATATAAATGTTTAACTTAATTAAATTAATTAATTAATCTTTAAATCATTAAGAAAAGTCCATATAATAAGCGTTTTCATTTGTTTTCGTTTCACTATATCTTTTTCTTGTTTGCTGTTCTGTGCAGGTAATAAAAATAATCAAAATCAAAATAAAGAGAAAAACTAAAAAATGTTCAAAGGCCTACAAATGTTGACTCTCAAATTGCTACATGAAATACATTTAGACTTATGTATTATCGTTGCGAATAATTGTATTGAATTGAATTGTCAGCAATATAAGGAAAGTAAATTATAATAAAAGTGGGGAAAAGCAGCAGCAGAAGTCAATTGGCTCTCCTAACTCCTCTTAACTATTTTTTTGTTTTGTTTTGTCTTGTTTTCATTTGTTACTTGTTTGTATCTTCCTTTCCGTGGGTTTGGCTTGTAAGTGGTGTGAAGAGCGACGAGTCCGACGAGTGGATCTCGGCTTGGATTGGGGTTTACATTTGAGTGGATGGAGCGAAAGTGAAGAAGTTAAATATATTCTAATAGTTGAACTCCTCCTGCTTCTCCGAGTCGCTGCGCAAATCATTCATGAGCGGCTCAAAGCATGACTTTGGTATCATAGTGCCGACTATTTTCTCACCCTCCGTTGTCTTCATGCGGATCACCTGCATTTTGCTGTTGGAGCGCGTGTTCAATATGTGCTCGACCCGTCCCCACACGGACAGAACTGAGCCGGCCAATACGTGATAGAGACGCTGTCTTAAACCCACCTGCAAGTGGCAAGGATGCAAATGGATTAAGACTTCATCAAAGCAGTTGAATTGCTCATCCACACTTACCTCGCAATCATTGCCCAGAGTGACATTCCGGCAATTGCCATTCCAATAGGCATGCGAGCAGGTGTGCACCGATGCATCGTACTGTTCCGTCCAATGCGGTTCGGCCTCCTCGCTGGCCACCTTGCGATACTTCTTCTCCAGCTCGGCGAGCGATTCGTGACGCACCTGCAGCCCAGTGTTGGGCCGGTAGATCTGGCACATGATCTCCTTCTTGTTGCGCGACTTCTTCTTTTGCGCCTTGCTGCTGCTGCTGGTGCTGTCCGCCTCTGCGGCGTTGCGAGACGGCTGCTGCTCGATGACGACCACCAGGATGGCAGTGCGCTTCTGATTGCGCAGCTGATGCGAGGTATAGAAGCCCTCGTGCTCATTGAACAGATCCGCATACCTAGAAGAGGAATAGGCCAAACAAATGTTGATTATCTACATCTATGCACCTATATTGTCTGCTCCACACTCACTTGTCGATGGCCTCCTGCCAAATCATGCCGCGCTCCACGCGCACTGTGTGCAGCTCAGTGGGCGCCACGCCTGTGGCATGTTTGCGTACGAAGCGCATGAGACGCACCCGCGTCACATTCTCGCCAGCTGCGCCCAAGTCTGAAAGGGATAAATGAGGTGAGTCGAACTCTCTAAGATGTGTTTCCTCGACACTTACCAACAATGCCCAGATCGAAGCGACCTCCGCGCTTGGCCTGATTGATGATGGCCGACATGGTGTCGGTGAAGTACTTGAATAGACGATTCTGCAGGTCCACCGGGCAGCCGAGGATGCGATTGAGAAACTTCGATATGTTGTTGTAGTCCTTGTCGAGGCTGAGCACGCCCGGATGGCTCTCGCTGTTAACAATGATCCCGACGCCGACCAGAGCGCCGGCAATGTCCTTGAAGAACTCGCCATTGTAGTCGGTGGGCGGCAGCACCAGCGGCGTCTCATAGCCCATTATGGTGCGCATGACCGTCTCCAGAGCCTGCCGGCCGTACTTGTTGTCAATGTTGAACTGGGACAGATCGCGGGTCTCCGTGGCTCGCCGATCGCCGTGCGTGAGGGCGCCCAGCGACTCTAGCCGCTTGGCCACCGTCGAGGCAAAGCGACGCTCGCCCGCCAAGTCCGAGATGAGAAATATGTATTCGGGGGCATTCACCTGGTTGGAGCGATGCGTGCGTCCAAACTGTTGAATCGCCCGGTCCGCTGACCACGGCAGCTCCAGCGTGATATGAACGCGCCGCCGCTGATTGAAGACGCGGCGATCGCTCTGCAGCGAAATGCCGCTGGATGCGGCCTCGGAGATGATGGCCACATCCTTTTGGCCATCCATGAAGCGTTGCTTCTCCGTGATGTTGAGCGTCTCGAGCGGCACATCCGACTCGGTACGCGACTCATACTGGATCGAGCCGTCGTCACTTTGCACCACTCGACCACGGCGGCCCGTCATCTCGGCCACATTATCTGGCCCGCCCAGCTCATCGATCAGCTGGTCCAGGGTGTTCGGCGGCAGACGAGAGCCGAGTCGTTCGATCTTACGCAATAGCTCCTCCTTCATGGTGCATGCCCGCTCGATGGCATCCTTGGGCGGCGGACCGTAGTTCAGCTTGACGCCATTCACGCCCACCGGCGTCATTGTGCCCTTTAGCTCCTGCTTCTTCTGCAGCAGATCCTGGATCTTGTCCTGCGTCGACTGTTGCTGGGGCTTGCGGCTCTTGGCCAAGTTCAGGGCGGCGACCACCGTTGCCGACATGGCTGCATTGTGGTTGTTGTTGTTGCTGCTGTTGTTGTTGTTGTTGCTGCCGCTGGTCGATGTTGTCGACTCCTTCTTGATGGACTTGGCATCCTTGCCCTTCTTCTTCTTGATCTTCTTCTGGGTCTTCTTGTTGCTGGTCTTTTTGCTGCGCGCATTCACCCAGGGATCCATGTCGCTATCGCTGCCGCTGATGAAGAACGGATTGAAGTCGGAGCTGCAGTCGCTGGCCACGCTATTCCTGTCGCTGTCGTTATCATGCTTGTCCTCGTCCTCGTCATCGTCATCATAGTCATGCCGGTTCTCATCATCGTCGTCATCGTCATCGTTGAACGGATCGTCGCTGTCGGCTGCCTCGTCGCTGTTGTTGTCCAGATCGCCGCTGGACGTGTGCGCCGCCTCGTCGTCGCTGTCGCTGAATTGCCACGATCCGCTGCGCTTCTTCTTCTTCGACTTGCGACTGCCCGTCGTCGATCTGGCGCCCTTGCGCTTGTTGCGGTTGCTGCCGGTGGTGCTGCTGCTGCTGCTGCCAATGCCTCCGACGCTGCTGTTGTTGTTGTTGTTATTGCTGTTGTTGTTGAGCATCTGATAGGGCTCCTGCTTGATAGCCGGCACCTCGTCGTGCAGTCCCAAAATGCGATTGATCCGATTGCGATCGGGCGCTGGAAAATGACGCTCAACGAATGACTGGAAGACGCCTCTGCAATGGGAGAGAGCAAACAAGTTTAAGTTGGTATAAAAGCCCATAAAAGCTCCAACATATCCAGCTGCACAGTGCTCAAAGCAATAAATCTTTTCTATCTATTTACTTAAAGTTCTCTTTGCCACTGAAGCTCCTCACTATATCTTAGGATCCATAAAAGCTCATTCAGTGTTCTCTTAATCCCTGCTAAAGCTCATGGAAGTTTCTATATTCTAGCTCTTGCTGAAGTGGATATGAGATTAGTTTTGTGTCGCTAAAAGCTTATCTGTCAAAACTTAATGAAAGTTTATCTTTGTATAAGTTAAAAGCTGATTCAATCCGAGCTGATTTGTACTGATGAAGCTCATGAAAGCTTCTGTTAGCTATTGCTAAACTGAATTCAAGCTGCTGCTCGTTACTTTAAAAGCTACTTTGTAAAAGCTCATGCAGCTACTCTCGTGCACTTTTCAAACTATCATCTGATCTTTGCGAAAGCTCATTAAACCTTTCAAAACTAAATGAAATTCAATTTGTAGACCCGCAGAGAAACTCACTTGGCTGTGGACACAAAATCGGTTAGTTCGCCATCATCCCGCTCCAGCTGGTCGAGAGTACGCGCCTCGCCCGTGGACTGGAGGCCGATGACTACACACTTGCCGTATTTGATGGACTCGCGGGCAACGGTCACCGCATGATTGACCTTGGCCGCAATGCAGAGGTATTTGAAGAAACGCTGATGCGACGACCAGAACTGGCCCCACATAGTCTTCTTCATGCGGCTCTCGGCATCGATCAGCTCGGCGGCTTCCGTAAACTTTTGCATCGCCTCCACCCAGAGCTCGACGCTCTGATCGTAGATCTTGCGGAACTCCTTGGAGAGTGGCACCTCCTCGATCTTAAAGCTGACACCCTTGAAGCTCAGCTGGCGGGCAATGTACATGCCGCGCAGCTTCATGTCCATGGCGACGATTTCCATAGCGCCGACGCCGCTGCGCGAATGAAACAGAGTTTAGATTCGAGTTCGCACATATTGGATCTCATTCCATCTACTCACCGTCGCTCCACGGCCGTAATGAAGTCCGCGAAAGTGCCAAAGGCTGTGCCCTGGCCCCACAGACCCAGCCGTACCATATAGGCCATGTTCTTGGGCTCAGAGGCGCCCGTGGCCGACGCATACACAACTCGCGCCTTGGGCAACTTTTGCTGCAGCTCGAGCACCGTTTGGCCGGTCTTAGTGGGTTTGCCAGAGCCAACGGGGCACAGATTTTTGGCCTTGTGACATTCGTCGAAGATGATGAGCCCCTCAAAGTCCTCGCCACACCACTGCAACAGCTGCCGGAACCGCGAACGATATTTGCCTGTCTTGTTGTTCGATTCACCAATCAGCGCCGAGTAAGTGCTAAAGATGACGCCGCGTTTGCAGTTGTTGTTGGCATCGGAGCTGATCTTCGCATACTTAAACTGTGGAATATCCAAGAGTGCGAAATTAGCATGCATACTCATGCAATTACTTATGTAATTATCAAGTAATTACCAGTTAATTACTGATTAATTATCTTAATTACCTTCAGACTGAGTGAGATCAGTTGGAATTGATATTTACTTATGTAATTATTTGGTAATTAAGTAATTAACTTATGTAATTATACTTGATAATTAAGTAATTACCTTAAGTAATTACCAATTAATAACTTTTACTACTTAATTACCAAAGTAATCAAATCACCTATGCTTAATTATTTGAGTAATTATGCTTACACAGTCATTTGAGCTGTTATAGGGCACAAGATCTATATGAAATGATGGCTTCAACTATTCAATTACTCAAGTAATTAAAAAATTACTTAAGAATTAGTCTAAGTATTTGTTATATTTTTTACTGTTGCTCACCTTATTGAGCGCATGGACCTCGATGCGTGTGGCTCCAATGTCGCTGAGATCGCGTTCCGCATCGTATTTGAGATCATTGGAGACGGATATCCAGAGCGCCTTTTTGCGTCCCTTCAGATAGTTCTCGTAGATGATGCCAGCAATGGTGCGGCCCTTGCCCACGCCGGCGCCATCGCCAATTAGGAAGCCCGCCCGACTGTGATCGGGCAGGAGATGGTCGTGCGCCTGCGATGCGTACGTAATGGACTCCAGCTGCAGGGCGCTCAGCTGGCCGCTGTTTATAGTTTCGGCGGGTATGGACAACTTGTAGTAGACATCGCACGGCTCCACGGAGCTGAGCGAGGCGGTCTCCACGACCGCATCCGGATGCTTCTTGCCCAGCTTCACTGTGAAGAAGAAAGACGAGATTTGATCACTCAGATATCGCTCGCTGATTGGCAACAGGCTGAAGGCGACTCACGTTTGGCTGGCCAATAGTCGGCATAGGTCTCGGCCACGCCCATCTCCTCATAGTCCACCTCGTCCTCTTCCTGCTGGACGTAGACAGCGGCGGCTGCCGCCGTCGCCGCATTGGCATTCGCCACAGCCACATTCTGCAGCTGCAACTGTTGCTGCTGGAGCTGCTGTTGCTGCTGCTGGGGCAGCCGCATCGGCTGCATGAACAGCTGCGTCATCACATGGTTGGGTATTCCGCTGGTCAAGTACTCCGGATTCAGCGAGATCAGCTTCTGTAGCTTCTCCAGCATCATCGTGTTCACCTTCATCCCGCCGGCCGCAGCGCCCGCGGCAGCTGCCGCCTGTGGCGTTGCGCCGCCCATGGCGGGGCTGCTCTTGACTGCGGCGCTGGCAGCAACGCCCGCTGCCATGCCCACCGGCTGTGGCTTGAAAGGTGGACGCATGGGCGTGGCACCGCCCGCATAGCTCACTGTAAAACAAGTGTGGGGGAAATCGGGTTTGTTTTTTAGATGTTGTTGTTGTTGGTGGGTGAAATGCGATTGTGGGAGGGAGTGAAAGAAAGAAAGACATGTAAAGGGAGGGAGAGAGAGAGAGAGAGAGAATGTTTCATGTGATTAGTAGAGCAAGCAAAAGCAGTTAGAGCTAGCTATATGCGTAAGTATATTTAACATAGATCAACTGAGATTAAACGATAAACAGATTCAGACAACCAAATTCTCCGAGCTCAAAGGCAGTTTAAGGCCTGGTTGAGGTGCCATCACGTTTGAATACTTGATACTGCCTGAAGTTCAGAATCCGCATCAAAGTCAACATTCAACACGAGGGAACACACTCGTACTGAAGACCTCAGACTTTGGCTTGTTTCCGAACCTAGTGGGAAGTCAAAGCGACGACTGAAAGGATTAAAGAAAGCATCGATAGACGAACAAGATCAAGAAGAGAAAACGATTCGGGTATGGAAAAAGCTATGTGCAGTGCAATGTCCTTCAGGCCATGACTAGATCTCACTGAAAGTTTCGAACTCCTTTTTTGAGCTTACCCAGAAGATTTTTATTCTGTCAATTGTTGAATGCATAAGAAAATATAAAATGAAGAGAAGAAATATGTGAACGAAAACGAGTTAACAAAACTAAAAAGAGAAACCGAGAACTAGCGATGTGTGCGGTTCGAAAGGGACGGAAAATTTGATGACTGATTGCCGACACTCCGCTTTGAGATGACCTCTACTCGCGTCCCCAGATGAGTGCCCTTCTGGACTTTTGGATCAATGCCGACTTGGCGCGACGCGGTTTGTTCATGGGCCAGGGCGGCGGGTATTTGAAGCGATTCAAGTACAGTGAGTAGGAGGACTTATTGATCAGTAGGTTGGTCTCGAACAAACGTTCGTTGAGCTCCTTCAGGTTGCTCGGCTGCTCGACGGGCCGCGATTCGTGCATCTTGAGCGCGGTGTCCAACTGGAGTTTCAGGTCCTTTTTGTACTTTAATTGGGTATCGCCAATGCCGCTGAAGGGTGGCGGCGGGACTGAGCCAAAGGAATAGTTCTGATAGATCAATTGAAGGTCGTTTTTCTTGAGCTTGTCCGCGTCCGGACCATCCCTTGCCTTTTCCGTACGCGCCAGCAAATGCGGTTGCGACCGGGTTTTTGTCGACTGTATTGGGAATGTCTGATCCTTGACGCCTGGCTTATAGTCCTTCCAATGCAGCAGCGAGGATAAATGGGAGTGCAGCGAGGTGGTCGGCGATTGGATCGGCGTGTGCGAGAAAGGATTCTCTGGTTCTTGTTCGCGATTCTGATCGACATACTGCTGCTGGTAGCACTTGTACCGCTCGTGCATCTCATCGGACAGGTCCTGGCAGTAGCTCGAGGAAGGTAGTAATCCTGCCTTGATGCTCACCAACAAGGGACGCAGCTTGTGCAGGCGCCGCATCATCCGTTTCACCAGATGGCCATGATCTTCGCGCGAAGTGTCCAGCCGCGGCACCATCTCATCCAGCAGCAATCTCTCGAGCTTGTCCAAGGACACGGCGTGCACGCGATAGAAGCGTTCCATGGCCTTCGCCACCTGTATGCCGACCAGCCGCTCCACAATCCGCTTGTCATAGCTGTAGTCAGTTGATGAGAGTGGAGTCTTCGTGCTGTCACTGAACGTGTACGACGACTGAGAGAAGCTGCATTGGCTGTTATGGAAACTGCTACTAGAGATCATTGGAGTGGATATACTACGCGAACTACTTTCCTCCATGGTTGTCATTCGAAAGATTTTCACAAATTATGAACAAATAGGAAAATTATTTCTTTTTTTTTTTCGAAACAAAACTTAGAATTTTGAAAAAGGCTCAACATGTGTAGAGCTGTGTATTTAAAAAATAACTGAGTCGAATGAGCTCCAAATCAGACCCACATCCCTTCCTCAAATGCAGGGCATACTTTGCAAGCAAAAAAAAAACATTCGAGAATAAAATCAAGTTTCACAACATTTGAATGCCTAACAGGGCGCGTCACTGTTATGCCTCAAGGCTGCCACCTGGCACAAATCGAACACTCACTGCTATTCGAAGCCAAAATACCAGTAACAGAGCACGCAGCTGTTGAATGAAGAGTGCGCATTAAGGATACGAAACTGTTGCATTGACCAGCGTTGCCACCTATTTGATGTGGCCAATTTCGGCACAATGTAAACACACACACACACACACACATACACACACAGACAAGCTTAGGGATTATTTAGGTTATGTTTTCTTGGTTGTTACCAACATTACAGGACTTACTCTGCGCCAATAAAGACGCGGCCATATTGAAATTGGCAGCAGAGGCGGCTGAGGTTGAGGCACCGCCGCTGTTAGCAAAACTGTTGTTGCTATTGCTGTTGATGTTGTTGCTATTTGTTCCTTTGGATGCGACATAGGCGGCGAGGCTCATCAGATCGTTGGTGCTGAGGCTGTTCAAGTAGTTGCCGGCGCCGGTGTTCAAATAGGCGCTAGCTGCACTCATGCCGGCAACGCTGTTGCTGGCGCTGGCACTGCCGCTAGCGCTGCTGCTGCTGCCGCCAGGATAGCCACCATTTGTGCCAATCCTTGTGTTGTTTGCGCTGCTGGCAGCTGCTGCTGCTCCTACTGGACCAAAGCAAAACGTAACGAAACGAAACGAAACGAAACAAAGCAGCAACAAGAACAACAACCAAAACAAAAACGGAAACAAACCAAAAAATCAAATCAAATCAAGCATAGAGAACAAAAGAGCGAGCAAATTCATGAGTATATGCGTCAGCGAAATGGCATAAGAGAGTAAGGAAGAGAGAGAGAGAGAGAGAGAGTGAGAGAGAGAGGGAGAGAGAGAAAGAAGACGGCAACATTAATTTGAAGTTGAGCTCGCAAAAATTGCCTGGCGCAAAACGAGTGTGATGTATTTGTTGAATAAACGCGATCTGGTCACACTCGCGAGTGCATATATGTATACGTGTGTGTACGTGTGCGTGTTGCATGTTGCTGTGTAATATGTGTTTGCATGTTGCATCTGGTCACACTTACCCGCCGTCAGTTTCTTTGGCATGTTGTTTACGCTCTTGTCCGCAAGGGCGACTTTTGTTGTGATCGTCGTTGGCAGCGCTGTAAATTTGCCGCCTGCAATTGTTGCTTTTGCTGTGTGCGTCACAATTGTTGGCCGCAGCACAGCAATGTTATTACTGTTATTGCTATTGCTAATGCTAATGCTAATGCTATTGTTATTGCTATTGTTGTTGTTGACGATGTTGTTGTTGTTGTTGTTGTTGTTGCTGCTGCTGCTGCTGCTGTTGATATTGTTCGTCAGCAGCAAGGATGTTGGCTTGCTAATGGTATTTACTTTAATAACGTTGTTGTTGTTGTTGTTGTTTATAGTGTTGCTGCTGATGCTAATGCTATTGTTGTTTTTGTTACTGTTACTGTTGTTGTTATTGTTGTTAATAATGCTGCTGGCGCTGTTGCCCAGCTTGAGAAAAGCTTCGCTTATGTTGCTGCCGCTATTGCTGTTGCCGCTGCTGTGACTGTGGCTGCCGCTTAGACCGCTGTTTGTTTGCTTTGGTGCAACGCTGATGCCACCGCCGCTGCGTATATTCTGCGCGTATGTAACTGCGGTATTCAGATCGCGTCCGCCACCTGAAACAAACAAAATCGATGAGAATTGCAGAGAAGGCTGTTCGTATCTCAACTAATGCGCTGTATAGCCCAAATGAGATATGCCCAAAAGGCTCAGACATATGCATATAGACTAATTACACTATTGAGAATCGCAGAGAAAGCTCATATATTATATACATATATATTCTCAATGCCATGACTTGAGCATCCCTGAGAATCGCATTTTCATCAATATTTCAGAAATATTTATGAACAAGCAATAGCTTAAGCTATTTCCCTATTTCATAGTAGTATTATCTTAATCAACTTCCTCTTTCTCGCATCTTCTTATTGTACTTTTCTCTTTATGTTAAGGTCAACAAAGAAGCCGTTAATCAAATATAATTGCATTATTCCATCCACTATTTAGTCTAGCAAAACTTTTACTTTCGCAACTTAAGAAATCAAGTACATCTGCTGACTGTATATATATATATATATATATATATATATATATATCATATATATATTGTTATGTATTATTTCTCATTACATATCTCGAATCAATCGATTTATTTGCATGGCTGTCGCTGGCTGTGTGCACCAAGGGCCCAACCAACAAGCATCAACCATCTTGCAGTCCCTTTGGGCTGAGGTAACATCCATCCCATCTCTCTTTCGACCAGCACTGCCGTGCTTAGTGTTATGTATAGGGCAGTGCCCGCCTACTTTATGATGTCCACGCACACACATAATATAGATTTATGTATAATGAGTATATAATTAGCAAATGCTTGTAGACATTTGCAAGTGTCTCTGCACATAGCGAGGAAAGAGAAAGAGAGAGAGAGAGAGAGAGAGAGAGAGAGAGCGAGAGAGGGAGAGGCAGGGAAAGGTAGGATGTGTATGTCCCCTGCATTTACCAGCTAACAGGGGCTGCATTACGTATACGCCCCCGCTTGAAGCGGACCTCCACTCTCATAATTGATTGACATTGAAATTGCAAATTGCAAATTGAGTAAGGTTATTGGAAGACCAAAAACAGATACGACTGTGTATCTGGGAAGATGGCAAATTCCCAACTGATAACTCTATTAAGATCAGAGATGGATGAACCGATTTAGCGCAGTTTGTATTAATTCTAATTCGCTCTCTCTCTCTCTAATTTTCGTTCTATCGGTATATATTAATTTTTATTTTGATATATCGATAGCTTTCATAGTTATCGATATACCAATTCCTATGCAAATCATTCATAACTCAGCACTCATAGGCACAGTAAATGCTCAGCTCATGAATTATATATGTAGTATATATATTTATATGTGCCTATCTATACATACACATACAGATCTATCAATCAAAATAGTTAATTTGAGTCTTTATTTATATTTTATTGACAGGTCAAAGATTGAGGCCCGATTGACGGGATTATTGGCTTTAATTGGCAGTGGAACAGGCAGGAATATATGATGATATATATATATATATATATATATATATATATATATATATATTCATATACATGAATAAGTTGCTATTGCAGCTCATCTATAATAGTCCGTTAATTAAGACCTTGTGTGGGAGGCTCTGCATTGGGACTTGATATGCATACGACTTAAACTCAATGCAATATGGAAACAAACAGTCGAAGACTACAATTGGATTTCTACAGATGCACATACATACATATAGGCATATAGCTATATATCTAGGTATATATGTGCATGTGCATATACATAGCAGCTCTCGCATCTGCATATATAGACATAATTAATGGCATATGTATATGGACAGCCAGCGTATATAGCTGCGAATACATAGAGAGGGAGGGAGATAGATAGAGAGAGTGAGTGAGCGAGCTATACACATCATATATCAAATGTCATATAAAGCATATCGAATGCAACTTGATTATATAAATCTAATTGTTCCCTTTTGCCAACTCTATTACCTGCAATTCGATTCATCTTGCAGCTGCACACGATAATTTTTATTAATTACTATTGATTACTGAACACAACTCATCGAATCAAGTCATTTCAAGTCATTAAAGAAAAGTTTATTTTTCGCATAAAAGAACTAAGAATGAGGAAGTATCAGAAAATGGAATTGCAGTCTAAGTGAATGTGATGAGTAATCGATAATTGAGTTAACGAACATATCGAAGTCGAATTGGAAGAATATCAATCAATAGAGGCATACATATTGACAAAAGATTACTTCATCGTATATCATGATATACGATCTATTTAAGGTGCCAAACTCCTACTATTTCGATGAATTTGTATATATCGATTATCGATAACGTATATATAAGTTATAAATATCTTTTATAGATTATATGAGTTATCGGTAATCGATGACTCGATGACTCACTCTACAGATAACGACACGTATATAAATAAAGCCCGTGATTAACGATAACTTCTAAAGACAGGTATCGAAACTGAAGTACAAGAACTTAATAATATTAAATTTCTTCTCTATGCTTTCTGGCTCCCTCTATCTAGCATTTTCTTTCTCGCTCACACTCTCTAACTCTTTCACCCTTTCCAGCGATATATTCCTTGACACATTATAAATATTTGGCTTTTGTGCACATTTTATATGGAATTTGTTGTAAATCAGCTCTTCAAGAATGCACATACCAATTTTTGCTGTCTGTAGCTCAAAAAGTTTTTCATGTGTGCGAGCACAAACATGAAAGGCCTATTACTGGCATTTCTGGAAAATGCATAGCTAAGCCTGTCTCTACCTGTTACCTACCTGCCCATACACACATACACACACGCACCTGGGCACAGGTGAATTAGGCACTAGTCGAAGCCATGGCAAATTCATTTTACAAAAACTATTTCAGTTGCCAGGCCGACCCCCTTTTGCCGTAACAGAAAAGGTAAAGTTTGTGAGCTACACAGCGACAGGGCGGACAGACAGCCTGGTTAGGTTCTGGGTCCTGCAAACTTTTTGCATGCTAATCGAATTCTAGTTCACTTACCGGGCACTTCTATTTGATCTGGATCTTCATCATCATCGAAATCAGAGCCGGAATCATCATCATCAAAGTCGTCGTTATCGTCGGCGTCCAAAAAGGCTTTGCGCTTTCTCGATGTCTGCAAAGGAAAATAATAATAATAATAAATTTAAATATATAATATAATAATGATTATAATATAATATATAATAATAAATATATATATATATATATTTAATATAGACTGATCTATATATAGATATATGTATATCTCAAATAGGATTTTCCAAATATTCCTCTTTCATTTTCACAGATACCAAAAACGAATTTTAGACAAATTCACATAGCTATTTCGCACAGTGTAACGACAGCCGGAGCCAAAACAAACGTTAAAAAATATTCACGCACAGCTGGCTTTAAGCAAACGCACACAAATTTGAGGGGAATCACCACAATAAAAAAATCAAAACAGAAAAAAAGAGAGAAAAAATGTAGCACACTTTTGAGCACACTCACACAGTCATAGGCACTGACTGCCAGACACACAGGCGCGCACACACACACACGCACACAGAGAGACAAATGCCGAAGAGAGAACAGCTAAGGGCCGTTCGAGTGCGAGCGAGATAGCTTTATTTCACACAGTTGTTTAGAAAAAACGGCACAAAAGCACGAGAAAAAAAAATGAGCGTAAAAAAAGCGCAAACGAAAATGCGAAAGAATTTCGAGCAGTCTGGCTGAGCTGTGAGCTGTGAGGCTGGGGCAGGCGGTTGCTAAGCTGCCTGCAGCTGAGGTCAGTTGCAGGTGGCGCCACTTAACACTTGCCACACTTGATATCAACTGCTATGGCTATGGCTATGGCTATGGCTATGGCTACGGCTACGGCTGCAATTTGCGACTGTTCCTGCGCTCGTGTTGGAGGCAACTACGCCATGCCGTGCTCCAGTGTCGCTCTCTGCCCCGGCTAACCAGCCAGGCAGCCGAATTTCCATCAGGCCATCAGGCAACACACGCTTGCAGTTTTTCGGCGTTTTGCGTTGCCCACGGCCCACGGCGCACGGTTCACGTCTCACTCTCCGCTCTCCATTTAAAACGCTCTAACCCCAATCAACATCCTTCCCACTCCCACTCTGGATATGGCTTTACCAAACACCCCTTTTGAATATTTTACGTTACACGTTGGGGGCGTTCGGGTGGTTGGCCCAACTTTGAAACGGTCAGGAGCAGACGGACGGACGCCCGGGCGGGCAACCACCACTCGAATAACAACGTACCAAAACGGGCAGACACTATGCACAGTGGCGCAATGCTGGAAATTTGCCGATTGCTTGAGTAACTTTCAGAATTTACTATTCAACTGACTTATCTATAAGACGACACTTAAGCAGATCATAGAACTTTTAGAATTATCGATAAATTATCGATTCATACATATGGATAGTCTTTCGCCTGTTGCGGTTATGAAAATTCGAATATATAAATGTATTTAGTTGGGGCAGCAGTCTGAGAAATTTATGAGAGCGATACTTATCGATATACAAACCAAATATGACGAGCAAATATTTCTCATATACAAAGTAATTTATCGATACCTAAATATATTGACCCATTTAACATTAATACATTTTTAAGAATTATATCGATAAATGGAGCATCGAGGAGGGAATCAACTTGATCGCTATGTTATATAGGACTCATTGACGAAAAAGACTACCTATTTATATGGATATTAGTAATGCTTATATACCCTATAGCTATAATCTATCGATAATCATAATCAATAAATCTTCAATTGGCAATATTTTGAACTTTTATTGCATACATTTAAAGAAAACCCAACTTTAATTAGAGTAGAATATAACTAGTTTTATATATTGTCTAGTATCGATTAATTATCGATATAGTTATATATATATCCTCAATCGGAATTTATTTAGCATTTCTCAGCCCACTGTGCCGCATAACTCGAGAAAGGGTTGAATTTTAAATATTACCCCAACCTTTACACACACACAGTCACTGCTCACACTCACACACACACACACACGCACACATACTCGGGCACATTCAACGAGGCAGTGGAAAATGTTTGGCATGCAGAGATACCGAACACTACGAACTATGAACAACGAGCTGAACTGAAAACTACGTGGCATGTGCAATGTGGACGTGCCAACCCCCATAAGAGGCCAAGCAGACCCCACTGGCACGCCCCTCCGGCTACGCCTCCTCCATTGATAGTGGCTGAAACAAAAGGATTGCCTGGTTAACTAACGGCGGCCTACTCATTGGATTGGAGGGGCGCAGGCCCAGATCGAAACGGAGGCCAGCGGCGAGGACGGTGAGCGGAACGTAGGCAAAGGATACACAGGACACAACGCATGCATAGCGGGCAATTAGAGCAAGATAGCTGCAAACAGCACCAGCACCGACGAGTGGTTTACGACTAGCTGAAGCCAAGCGCCGAACCAGCTTGACTGAAGGCCTCCGCCATGGCCTCTGCTCCTGCCCGTGCCGCTGCCCCTGTTGCCTGTCGCTGCCTTTGCCTCCGTTCCTATACATAGAGATAAATCAATGACTCGGTAGCTAGGCAAATCGCTGATACAGAAACAGACCCAGGCAGAGGCACAGGCACTGCACCACCCACCACGAGCCACTAATTGCGAACTACAGTAAGATCTCGGTATGAGCTATATACCGTTTCCGGGTTTCTATATACGAGTATATATTCGGATAGATTCGTGATCTGAAGCGAAGTCGAGTTGATGGAGCCACCTGTGCTGCATGGTTAGATGAGTTCAACCATGTCAAAATCCCAGACCCAAAGATGAATGACAAATGGAAAACTTATAAAAAGAATAAAATGAAATTCAAAATGAGAGTGAGAGAGTGCGAGAGAGAGAGAGAGAGACAGGCGAGGGAAAAAGATAGATTACTGATCAAATCCAGAGCGAGAGAGAGTGATCTGGGATATGTGCCCTACATAGAGAGAAATATTGAAAATGATCTTTGGCATATAAATAAATATTTTACTAATATATGTAGGTTATTATTGTATTTAATATAATGTATTAATTTAAATAATTATATTATAATAAAATGTATAATTTATTTAAATATTTTTCTCAAATATTGATATGAATGCTTCACGCTAATTTTCAAAATGCAGTTAACTTAATTGGCCAAGTTAACAAGCAATTTCAATTAATCCTGTTGCACATTCAACCACCCGCCCACGCCACAAATATTGGTGGCATGCAACACATTTTTTTTTCTACTTGTGACACACAAAATAAAATCACAACGAATGACCTTGCAAAATAGAAAACAAAAGCCCAGAAGTGTGTGTGTGTGTGTGTGTGTGTGAGAAGGAAATACATCAACACGTTGTTGAATTTCCCAAAAATGGTGAAAATAACAAAATGAAAAAATAATATAAATATGCGAAAATATACAGATATATATATATATAAAGAAAGAGAGAAAGTGTGTGCGTGTGGGAGAGAGAAGGAGCGCGCATGCAGCTTAGGGGTTGCGAAAAACGAAAATAAAAATAAAAACAAAAAAGAGAATAAAGTAAGTAATAAACAGCAAAAGCAACGCAACTCCAAGCAAAGCAAAAAAAAAATATATATATATATACATAATATATATACATATATATATACAGTGTGCACACGCTACAGGAGATGTCAACAGGCGTGAAATTTTTAATATATATGTTTTTTTTTTATTGAAATATTATTGATATATTTTTTAGTTTAAATATTTGTAATATATTTTATTTTAATATTTCTAATATATTTTTATTTAAATTGAAGTCTTCTTTTCATATATATTTCAAATTTTTAAAAATATTCAATTGAAATGAATTAAATTTGAATATTTTCAACAAATTGCACGCAATTTGATCAATTTTTTAAGATTTAATTAAAAGAAAAGAAAAAATAGCCAACGATAGAACTTTCACGCATTTCTCACAGCCAAAAGTGAATTTGAAATCACAGCATTGTGCATGGATCCATTGTTGATCAACAGTTTGAAGCATATATATGTATATATATACATATATCTATCTATCTCACTCTCTATATATCTATCTCCATATACATAGGTGTACATTATATGAATCCAGGCAGGTGCACAGCTGTGGGTGGCATTGCCCCTTTGCGTTGACGCATGCGTCGCAGGGCAAAGCGAATTGCAGCGAATGAAAGCGGAGGACGAATGTTTGATAAATAAGCTGCGTCTAAGTAGGGGAAATATGCTGGGAGTGGCATCAACTGCTGCTGCTGCTGCTGCTGCTGCTGCTGCCAGCAACCCCAACTTTGCTACCCAGTTACTGCGCTGACCTGACCAAATTGTTGCTGCACATACAGTGAGCACTCGTTGAGAGTGGACAGCCAAACAGAGAATCAAAGCTGATTAGAAATGTCATATCTATATACATTATAAATATGACTACATATATATATTTTTATAAGTTTTATATAAATTCGGCTCAAATATTTATTTATTTTTTTAATTTAAAAAAAAAAAAATTTTTTTTTTTGCTTGTTTTCCAATTTTACCCTAGATCTCCACTTTAAACTAACGTAATTTGATTAAATTATATTTATTAAACTAAATTCCTTTTATTTGATTTATTTTTCAGCTAAATTGAATTTTCAAATGTCATTTTCAAAAAATTTCTATTGTAAAATAATTTGAATGTGTTTTCGAAAATAAGTTTATTTTATGAAAATATATATTAAATGACTGTATTAAATAAATAAGAGATATTATATTATATAAATCAGATATTATTTGCTTATCCCAAAATAAAAAAATATTACAAAAATTTGTTATATGTTCTAGTTAGCAAATAAAAAGTAAATAACCAAGCAGAATTTAAGAAAATCCACGTTTTAAAGTATTTTAATAAGTTTATCTATTATTCACTGTAAATCTAAAGCCAACTGCATTAAAAGCCTGAAATATCTAATATAAAGTAAGCCTGAACCAAGTAGTGGACGGAAGAGCGGCAAAAACCAAAGGGGTGTGGGTGAAGAGGGCAGCTTAAACGCTTCACTATGGCAACGGGCGCGTGGCCTTAACCCTAACCTAGCACAAAATCGCTTAACGATTTTCACCCATAAAAAATTGAGTAATGAAATTAAAGCCGCCGTCGACGATGACGATGTGGGGAAAAGGAAACAAACAAATCCAAATAATTGGAACGAAGAAATGACAACAAATGTAAACAAACAATGCAAATTAATTGTGTCGTTTGTAGCACTCTCTCCCTCTCCCTCTCGCTGGTTTCAAGACTCGAATTCGCCATTGTCACATTGTAATGTTTTTGTTTTTGGTTTTGGCGAATTTGCGTTTTTTTTTTTTCTTTTGGCCCCACCATGTGGCTGCGCACGTAGTTAGCAAGTGCGAGCGAGATGGCTAGCATATACACACTCAGCTGCTGCTGCCAGCAACGACTGCGCTGCTGGCGTAGCCGATGATGCGTCGGCGGACAGTGGCCAGTGGTCATTGAATTTTGGCCATCAAATGCCGCAATTTGAGAACGTCAACAAAGGAAATGCATAAGTCATGATGTGACCAGTAATATCAATAACACGCAACAAACGAAAATAAATAAATAAACACTTTGTATTAAATGTAAACTTACCATTTTTGTTGCTATTACGCGTATCGCAATTTGTTGCCGCTGCTTTTGTTATTATTGTTGTTGCTGCCTTTTGCTGTTAACTTCAGAGTAGCCAGGCCGGAAGAGGAAAACCGACGTGCGCGCGCGTTTAGAGAACAGGCGACGATGGCGACAAGCGAATGACGACGCTGACGGTCAGGCGGTCGGTCAGAAGCAGTGGTGAAGCAAGAAAGAGAGGTAAAGAAAGAAAGACAGAGACAGAGCAATTGAACAATTGTTCGCCTACTACAACTGCTGCTACTGCTGTTTCTGCTTCTTTTTCAGCTTCAGCCTCTTGAAGCTCTGGCACTGGCTCTGCCTTTGGCACCGCGCTTCAGTTGCGGCTGCGACCCAACACACGTTTTTTTCTTGCTTCTTTGCGTCGCAGCCTTTGGTCTAGTTCTTTTGTTTGTTTAAGATTTCTGCACAGCCATTGCCTTAGAACGCTGCAAATACGATTGCGGTTGGCTTGTTTTCTTGGTAACGTATTGAAATTGCGTTATTTTTGATACTTGTTACGGCTGCGCTTAGCTGCAGTCACGCACACGCACAATAACAACAACAAAAAGAGAGGAAAACAATAAAAAAAAAATTTAACAAGCCGAAAACACACGTAACATACGTCCGCAGCGTACGTCGCACGCTAATAAAGTAATGTTTATCGATATCGATGACAATACATATGAAAATACTTTTTTGGTATTTGCGAAAATGACCTAAATATAAAAAGTTTTTTTTTTTTCTAAATGTTATATTTTTGAGAAATAAAGTGAACATAAGTTTTTAAGCCACTAAATAATTAATTTATGTTCTGTGCGACAATATTTTAAGTTGTATAACAAAAAATGTGAAATACTGAATTACAAACTTATCGATATGTAGTTACATGGCTAGACGGGCTATAATAATTACCTGCTAAAGCAACACTAGTACAGACTAATATATGAATATCCTTTTAGTCGATTGTACCACTAACCATGTTGTATGGTTAATGGTTGAGCTTATTCGATGTATTTAAAATATCGATTGATTTGTAGTCGGATGTGTGTTAACAGCGCATGTTATGTTGTCGCATTTTTAGTGATGCGCACAACTCATATCGATTAATTTGTTCCGAGCGCTAGTGTTTTGTTGTTGCGGTCGCGTTGCCAGTGCGGCGGTTTGTATTTATTAGCAATTACTCAGAAACGAAAACAGTCATTGTTTTTTTCGGGCTTAAACGGCAGAATGTACGCACCGAGCAATTAATCACTAGTGATATCCATCCAATAAGCAATCGATTCGGAAAACACTCGCACAAAATAAAACATAAAAATCAATTTGCAATATTCGTGCCGCCTCTACCATCGCGCCTCTCAATAAAGACGAAAAAGTCCAGCAATAGGAAAAAAACTCGTTCGCTTGTTTCTCCTGCGAAAGACAAATATCGATCGATATCCGTTTTAACAAATTGTGGTCAGATTGTATTAGTTTTTTTTAGTGTTTTTTGTTGTAATCTTTCGCTTCGGTTTGGGTGAAGATTGAAAAGACGAAGAGAGGAGAGGTGGAGAAGAAAAGAGTGCAGAAATCGCACGCTTGTCGCCGGGTGTAAGACGCAAAGAGAGCAGCTTAAGAAATTACCAAGGCATATTTCAAATACAACAAAAAGGTATATATAGTTATATATATATATATATATATATATAAATATATATGTGTATATATTTATATATACACTTTTGTGAATGTTAGAATGTGTGTACATTGAATTCAATAAAAATCGCAAATATTAATGGGATTTGTTGTTGATGCTGCAGCAAGTCAAGGAAACACTCAAATTGTAGTTATAAAAATAAACCAAACAAATCGGCGCCGACGTTAGCCACAGCTAGCAACAAGAGAGACCATCAGCAAAAAGAGAGCGAGAGAGAGTGAGCATCCGCCCCGCTGTACTCCCCACACCCGGGCATCGTAACTTGAAACAGCAGTGCTCTTTGGGCGTCATCGATATTCGCGTAACGTTTGTTTACGCGAGACGCGTGCAGACAAACACGACACACCCTGTGCGCACTTGAATAAGGCGAATCCTGCGCCAGCCCCATATTGCGTGCGTGTGGCGTGCGTGACTGATTGTCACTCGGGCGTCTTATCTATCCAGCACACAGCAACGCCTATTGACCGAAGACCGCTCCTCCTGCAACGACAACAACAACGCGCCAGTTCTTCCTTGTTCATTAGGAAGCAGCCATTTGTGTTTATTGTGACCGAACAGCATGGTAAGTAAGAAAAAAAAAATGATATTCACAATTTGTGTGAGTGTCTGAACTTGCATTCTACCGTTTGTCTATGCCCATCATACACGCTTAGCACAAGGTCGACAGCCCATTAGACACGAGTGCGCGAGTCCGTATGTATGTGTGTGTGCCCTAGTGATGTGATTTTGCATTAATTGCATATTAGTGACTATATGAAGTGAAATAATACACATCGACAAGCGACTTGGGGTGGTTTTATGCAAATTCAACTCCTATTTGAGTAGCAGCTGTCAGTGTGACCTTATTTAAAAATGAATAGAAACCCAATTGGATGCCAGCACAATGCAGTTTACGGAATGCGTTTTTCTTTCCATCTCTTCCTTCTCATTTCATATGCAAACAGTGTTGAGCAGCAGCAAATATGGCTAGATTTTAAAAAACTAGACTTTAAGCCTACTGCCTTTATTTAACTGAAAATATTTGATTAATAACATAATATGCTATAAAAAATAAGCTACTTAATCGATGACTGCTCTATTTCCCATGGGCTTAAACTTAAGCAAAAAGCAAACTTAAAAGAACAACGACAATTTAGCGATAAAAAAAAGAAGCGAAATTCGCAACACTGATGAGCTCTGATTGACCAGTAATTAAAGGCCTCAGCAGGGGCATTCATATACTCTACATATAATTTGTTTTTGATATTGTTTTTTTTTTTTTTATCGATTATTGTGACAGGGACATGCTGACCGAAAGTGTTTGACGAGTGTACGTGTGTTGTTATTGCTATTACAAATGTTACTTAGGCTTTATTTGTAGTTATAATTAACGTACCTTGATTGTGTACGCATTGACGCTTATCTACACACACACGCACATATGTATGCACACAAACCCAAGCAATGAGCCATGGCTGTGGCTGTGTGTGTGTGTGTGTGTGTGTGTGTGTGTGTGTGTGTGTGTTTGCACAACCTACTGCGATAACGCGCATGGGAAGGGCGGGTGGCAGTGAGGGCGGGATAGGGGTCTTCAGCTTGCGCGTGACAAATCCAGCAGCAACAACAACAGCAAAAGTAATGCGGAATGGCCCACTAGTGGACACCTGTTAGCCATCCCAGTAAGGAATGTCCAATAACGCAACTTTTGCTCACCTGTACTTGTTGTTGTTGTATTTGTTTTATTTTTAATCGGTTTCTGTTTTATACATATTTCTTGCTGTTTTATTAGTCATAAGTGCATATTTATGTATGTATGTATGTATACATGTGTGTGTACATATGTGTGTATATTTAATAAACAAACACACATGTGCAAAGATACAGTGGAAACTCCACGAGCGAACAATTGGCAAAGGAAACTTTCATATGTCAAGATATTTATTATTATTATTATTATATTTTGTTCTTTATATGCATATGTATATATTTGTATTATTTTTGCTGATTCCTTGCCAAAGTAACTACCACTGTGGTTATTCGCCCTTTTGACGTGTCTTCACTGTAGACATGTGGGTGTATGTGTGTGTGTGTGTGCCGGCATTTAATGCACAATTGAATCAAAACGGGCCAACATACAACTTCATAATCAAAGTTGCGGCTGCTGTTGTACTTTGATAACGTATTTAATTTATTATTATGACTGCGGCCCACCCATACATGCAGACATGTGTACATACATATATGTTACTGCTATGTACACACATGCACACAATAAGCCCGCAGCCTGCTTCACTCACACACACACATACGCAGGCAGTCGGCTAAACGCGGGCTAGCCTATCTCTTTGTCGCTCTCGCTCACGTTCTCATGCTTTGGTAGTAGCCACTCGCCATTTTGTGCGACTCTCTCTTCGCCGCCGCTTCAGTGTAACGGCTGCCTTCGAAGTTCAAGCTTCGAAGCTCCTACAAAAAAAAAAAAAATAAATAAAAATCAAATCAAATAAATTTAATAATAATAACGAACGAACGTACAAATCTGAACGAAACGCGCGAAAAATTAACGAAACAACAACAACAAAGCAATGGATTGTTAACAATAACAACAACAACCTCAACGGGTGGGTAAACGAAACTTCAAACTTTGTAACGTCTGTACGTGAAAAAAAAAACCAAATCTCGCACCTGACACCTGACGGGGTCGTCAATATCGTCCGTCAAGTACAACACAATTATTTAGGTACGAACATATGCACTGTAAATGGACGCGAGTTGTACCCATGTTGCCTCAATCTGATGTTTTCACCTAGAGTGGAGTTCGTGTCGTGATTTAAAAAATAAATAAATAAAAAAAAACATAAATTATATTATATATATATATATAGTAATTAACTAAATGAAACGAATATTACAAAAATATGTATGTAGTGTTTTTTTTTAATTAAACAATTTAATTAAAAACTATATGTTATACAAAAAATGTCGCGTGTATCATCTCTAATTCTTTTATATATATATATATATATATATATATATTATATAGTATATATTAGTTTTATGATCGTTGGGCTCATGGGTCGTTTAATTGCTTGCCCTGTTAATTGCAGGTATTCCATTCGCCGGAAATTCCCCAGTTTAATTGTGCTTATATAATATCCAGCTATATAGATAAGTCTGTAGTATATCTGTCATATCTACATAGGTGCATATCGAAATCCTTTTGTACGCTAGACTTTGTAAAAATTTATTGTTTTTTTAGTGCTTAAACAATGCATTCTGAGATTGTTGCAATTTGTTCTGCCCATTCAAAGTAGTAACGAAGTGGGCATATTAGTTTTATACTAACATGCTTTATTATCTGTGAAATCGTTTTGCTCAGGGTATCTCCAAGTCACATAATCAACTCGCTCTGAAGTACTTTTATTCGTTGTTTGTTTCGTGCGAAAATGATTTTCGTTTAACAAAAAAAATAACAATGGAAAACAGTCACAATAAAGAGCTGAAAAACAGCCAGTTGATGCACTGCCGGTGCTCAGTGAAGCCTTACGTTGGCTATGCCCTGTACTGTGCTTGAAGTGCAGGGTATATATGCGTCAGGCCGTTGGGCTGTTGGGCTGAAAGCTGTACTAGAATTCCGTGGAATTCCTCTATTCGCAAATCAAAACTGTTTACAAGCATACTATGGAAAGAAAATGTTTATATTCAAGAGAAATGGTCATCACAGTAAACCCTAACTACAGCGGACTCCTGCTGGCTCAGATTACGGTTAATCATAATAGACCTATAGTAGTCCGACTGCGGTATGCGCCCGCATATGGCAGGCTTTACTTAGTGAGCTTCCTATGAGATATGCAGAGGTATAATTGGATTAGGATAGATGGATAGAATTGGAATCCATAGAAATGAAGTCTGCTATAATATCAATAGCTAATTCTATGGAAAGTTTCAGTTATAAAAGAATATCCAATAAAATACCAAATAAAACCTATTTGAAAACTTGATAACATCCTGAAGAAATAAGCTTGATGCCTAACAAGCATTGTCAACAAATTTTTGATAAAATAACCTTTTCCGCAAAACTATTTTCAGACAATAATTCCCATAGACTAACTAATTTAGTTGCTTCTTTCGAAGAGCTGACTATATACATAAACATAAACATATATCTATGTGTATACAAATACCGTCAAAAGCAACTTTTTCTATTTATAAAGAACTCGCATCTGTCGATTGTTATACAATAGTGGATAGGATCGAGTGCAATTTAATTGTTGATTTGTTCCCGGCACTTGAGAATATTTCAATGTTTTGGGCAATAGCACGAAATACATAATAGGCCAGAAGTAATAAAGGCCTTTTATAACTGCTTTGATATTCGATTTTATGGTTGATAAGACGCGTCCAAGGTCACAAGCTACAAACTAATCTGAACTTCGTTTAGAATTCTCAAGTGGTTTTAGAACACGCGTGTCATCATGAAACGGGGAGTCATTCAGCTATTAAGCTTGTTGCTGCTCCAAATACCCTCGATGTCTGTTAACTGGGCTATGATGGTTTTGCAACTTGATCATGATCAAGCGAGTCGAATCGATGTTGAGTTTTGGTTCCCTTTGGGGATCCCTTGGGAGTCTAATCCACTTTTAGCTAAACAGTCTGTGAAAAGCCAGGTATCTGCTAGTCGAGTATTGCCCAAACTCACTTGTTTCGTTGCTGTTATTGTTAACGCTTGTTGAAATTATTTCTCGTTTGCACTTTGAATGGGTTTTTATATGTATTTTTCGTATTGCGCTTATCGCTTATGTGATTCAAGTTCATTACGCCCCCGAGAAAGAGCAGCAATACTCACAGACTCAGCCAGGGGCTGTTTTTTTTCAAGGGGTAGACGTAAATCACTTATCGGGCAGGAACTGAAACACTGAGACGCTCAGACAGCACCGAGTCAAGTCTCGTATGTGACTCAGCTCTCACATCCGACTCCGACTATTGAGAACTGAATACTCAGAACTCAAGCTGATAAACTTTGACTCGGCTGACAAACGAGGTAGTCAGCCTCAATATTTAATCGATTCTGATTGCATTAAATGATATATATAGCATGTGCACATATATATTAGCATAATTGTAGCTGAATGATTAATTGTCGAGTGATAGAGTAAGCTTACAAAGGTTAATTCTCTTAGTGCTTAATGCAGTGGAATGTGACTCGAGTGATTCATTAGACTGGAATCTTGAATAGTTGAGTGAAAAGTATTTCCCTAAAAGTTAGTTTAAATAACAAAATAAAGTAATGAATAGATAGCTCTAGTAGATTGATTATAAGTATCAAATAACAATTAAACAAATCAAATCACGCCCACTTGTGAAACATGGGTGGAAAATGTGAAAACCTAAAGTTAGTCGGAACTGCGTAAAGCCAGTTAAGACCAAGGCATACAGGCGTCACTAGCTGCGACGAGTGCGACAATTAATCATCAAATTATAAATATAAGAGGCACATATACATATATATATATATATATATATATATATATATATATATATATATATATATATATATGTTTATGAATTTATATTTATTGCTTATATATGTGTACTTCTTGCTGCTTATCAGTCTGCCAATTCAATCTCTCTCGCTTTATCTTGCTCTCTCTGTTTTATGAGC
Organism: Drosophila fulvimacula; assembly: GCA_035045555.1. NCBI lineage: Eukaryota > Metazoa > Arthropoda > Insecta > Diptera > Drosophilidae > Drosophila > Drosophila fulvimacula. Next base: position 1,332,274 of record JAWNOX010000110.1, on the reverse strand, counting down.
GCCGCATCGTAATCGTAATCGTTATCGTAACGCCCAACAAATTCCAAGTAATCACAGACGCCGTCTAGAGTTGTGCGAATCAGACATTGTTCATTGCGGGCCCAAATATAATAATTGATTGAGAATATTCACTGGGGGTCATAAAGGCAAAGCTCAAAGCAAACAGCAACCAAAAACTGTATTTAATTTGACACTTTATCGATATGATAAAAACAATTAATCGTAGACAATGCCCCCATTTGGAGTCGTATGGCTGGCTATTTCATAGAGCAAAATTTGTTCATTTATTTTAATTACTGTAAAGTGCTTAAATTGCATGGAATTCGAACTGTATCAAAATTTCAATTAAACAGATTTTGAATACCCGCTCACATAGAGTTAAGAGAGTCGATGCGTTTTCTATAGAGATAAAAATATAGATTTATAGCTTTAATCTTTGAAAATTTGACTATCAAATTCGAAACTATAGCTAAAGATCATTGAGACTTATAGTTGAATCAGTGTTAAGCGAGTATTATGCAGTCCGAACTACATTTAGTATTTCTTCTATGTCAGTTCTTCAATCATATCAGCTGTTCAGTCATTCCCCTCTTTATCATAGATGTTGATTGAGTTATCGATACGTTCGCATGCATATTAATATAATATTAATAATATAATTATATATAAATATCGTGTAATACCCCATTCGGAAAGACATTGATAAATTTTAGCTTAAGCTTTCAGTTAGTCATGCCCCACTCTTTTTTTGCAACTCTTGTTGTTGGGGTAGCTTTTGAGTCACAGTTTGCGTCGTCTGCTATCAGGTAATGCCCGTAATGCCTCTCGATCGATTCTATCGACTCAATTAAAATAAACTCGCGCAAATGAAATTGCAGAGACTAAAAAAAAGTAAAAATTCAAAGGAATTGGAAATTCCCTCCCACGCAAGTGGCTGTCATATTTTGGGGATTTTTGCACCTCTTATAGATATGATATGATATGATATGATATGATACATATATATAAATAAATATATAGCGGGGCTGTATTCATTTTATTGAGCCGTATAAAGCAGCTGATCTACTGAAGTGGTCGCCGATAAGGAGGATACTTTTCGTATACCCCATCCAGGGTATTTGCTAGTCGAGCACTTCCAACCAGAGTTTGGTTTTATGGCTCTTTTATTGCTTGAACTTGACTTGCACTTTGGTTAACCCTGTTCAATTACGAAAGCGGCGTCCTCGAATAATAATAATAATAATAATAGTAATAATACTAATACTAATAATAATAATAATAATAATGACAACAATAATACAACAGCAGCAATGACAGCAGTAAAGTAAGCCAATTATAATCAAATCGATGGCATTTGAACTTCTTAATTAATGAAGGCGAAACTATTTGCCCCCATGTAAATTGGGCTATATCCAACACATATACATATATATATATATATACGTATTATGTATATACAATAAGTATGTGTACGTGTGTATGTGTGTGTCTATCTATGATGGGATGTGGGCACACTTTACTGCCCCAATCTCGGTGCAAACAACAACAGCAATGGAACGGTATAACAAAAAAAAGCTAAAGAGAGAGAGAGAGAGAGAGAGAGAGGGGGAAGCAGAGTGGGAGAGCGAGAGAGAGAGTAAGAGAGTTTATCATTATCTTAGTTGCACGAAATGTGAGTGGTCTTAATATAAAAGTTGACTAAGTTTTCTGATGCCATAGCTGCGCTACAATATGGCATAGAACTTTGTGTATAACCATAGAGATTTTGTTTCTATATATGTATATTCGATATCAATTTCATAATGTTTTGCGACATATGATATAGTGCTATGATTATGTATATATATAGTGCATGTAAAGCATGTATGTAATATATGATCAGTAAATATGATATATGATATATGATATATGATGTTACGATTATTGATATATATTTTTATGTAAAGAATGTATATGATATATAATAATCGGAGTATTATATCAATTATCATATCATATCATATATATATACATATATATTTATATTATATATATATATATCTTTGATATATGTTAAATTGTTTGCTGTGCTCTGCAAATTTGTTTGTTTGTAGCGTCGCATGTTGCGCGTGCATATGGTACACCCGCTGTGTGTAGGGTATTGACCAACCGTTGATGGTTGTGGGTTAAAGGTGCTTAAGTACTTTGGTTATGGGTTGCTACGCACGCGATGCCCCTGATAAGCCACATGTGAATCGCATATGTGTGAGGGTGTGAGGATGAGGGTGAGAGTGTGCGTGCGTGCGTGCGGGCAGGCATGTGTGTGTGTGTGTGCGTGTATGTGTGTATGTGTGTGTGAGTGTGCGTGTGCGCGTGCGTGTGTTTCACACTTAGCAGTCGTAAATTCCATCATAAGTCTAAAGTAATTTTGACGAGTTTTCTGTCTAACGCAAAACAAAAGAAGCGCTTGAAAAGGTTAAATGCTTGGAGATCAAATATATATATATATATATATATATATATATAGAGAGAGAGAGAGAGAGGGAGAGAGGGAGATATATATATATACACCGTTGGGGTCTAGCAGGAATACCCCTATCATGATTAACCAAATTGAAGTTATTATGAAACATTTATAAAACTACTTAAAATTATAAAAAGAGCGAGAGATGGCGAGGGAGGGCTCTGAGCTTATCGCTGATGGGCGATTTTCGTGGTATATTAGCTAATCGAATTGGCGCCGCATTATCATTGTGCTGCACGATTTGTGACATTCGTGAATGGAATCGAACTTTGATTGATTATGTTTCTTTCGTTATAGAAATGAGTGCCTCATCAGAGTGCGAGACGGCAACGAATCCAAGCGAATTATCAACGGCAGCAGCCAAGGGCAACAGTTGAACAACACGAAGAAGAACAACAATCAACAATTAACAAGCAGCGATTAACAATTGCAAAAAAAAAACGAAAAAGCGAACACAAAGAAAACGTTAAACTAGAGCATAGATACAGTATATACCAGTTAAGAGCGACGAAACTCTGCACAAACCAAACCAAACCAAAACAAAACAAAACAAACGAAGAGATACAAAATAACGGATACTCGCATCCTCCATCCCATCCCATCAGCCCGCTCTGGGTCGCAATAAACAAATAAACAAAAGAAGAAAAGAATCGACGAGGAAACATAAGCAAAATAAAAATAAAGTGAAACATTTTGGGAAATCCATCTCAAGCATACGCCCCCCATACATATAGATAAACAAGAGCCAAGTAGTCAGGAAAACACTGGGTAGGAACAGTGCACACTCATTATGATGAACTCGACAGCGAAACATCTGCTGCACTGCACGCTGCTCTTCACTGTGATAATTACCTGCGAAGTATTCTCCGGCGGTATTAAGATCGATGAGAACTCGTTCACCATTGTCGATCCATGGATTGCGTATGGCCAGTTGGCCACCGTATTGCTGTACTTACTACGTTTCCTCACCTTGCTCACATTGCCCCAGGTGCTATTCAATTTCTGCGGCCTCGTCTTCTACAATGCCTTCCCCGAGAAGGTCGTCCTCAAGGGCAGCCCCCTGTTGGCGCCGTTCATCTGCATTCGCGTGGTCACCCGCGGCGATTTCCCGGATCTAGTCAAGAAGAATGTGCTGCGGAACATCAATACGTGCTTGGACACCGGCCTGGAGAACTTCCTGATCGAGGTCGTCACGGACAAGGCGGTGCATTTGGCGCAGCATCGGCGCATTCGCGAGATTGTCGTGCCCAAGGAGTACAAGACCCGCACTGGCGCCCTGTTCAAGTCGCGCGCCCTTCAATACTGTCTCGAGGATACGGTAAATGTGCTGAACGACAACGATTGGATCGTTCATCTGGATGAGGAGACGCTTCTCACCGAGAACTCCGTGCGCGGCATCATCAATTTCGTTCTGGATGGCAAGCATCCGTTCGGCCAGGGCCTCATCACCTATGCCAATGAGAATGTCGTCAATTGGCTGACCACCTTGGCGGACAGTTTTCGTGTATCCGACGACATGGGCAAGCTGCGACTCCAGTTCAAGCTCTTCCACAAGCCACTGTTTAGCTGGAAGGGCAGCTATGTGGTAACCCAAGTGAGTATTGCGCTCCTAAAGGGAGGATAACGAGGTGTAATGCATTAGAACTTGGCAACATTGCTCTTAGCATTACTATTAGTATTAGTATTAGCATTAGCATAAGCACAATTCATTATTAGCGCAGTCATTGTCATTAGTCGAAAGTTGGCATTAGGATTAGTATTAGCATTGTCATTAGTATTAGCATTACTGTGGCTATTAGTATTATTATGAGCATTACTCATAACATTAGTATTAGCATTAGCATTGGGATTAGCATTAACATTCATATTGGTATTACGCATCATTAGCTTTATCATTATCATTAGACATTGCTCTATTCCGTCTATTTGAGATGTTCTTTGACTTGACCCAGAATCGAAATCCATCAAGAATCGATCCTTTAACCATTTGTATTCCCCCTCGAATAGGTTGGTGCTGAGCGTTCTGTTTCGTTCGACAATGGAATCGATGGATCCGTGGCCGAGGATTGCTTCTTTGCGATGCGGGCATTCAGCCAGGGCTACACATTCAACTTCATCGAGGGCGAGATGTACGAGAAGTCGCCGTTCACGTTGCTGGATCTGCTGCAGCAGCGCAAGCGCTGGCTGCAGGGCATACTCCTCGTGGTGCACTCAAAGCTGATACCGTTCAGGCACAAGCTGCTCTTGGGCATTAGCGTTTACTCGTGGGTCACGATGCCGCTATCCACATCGAACATCATCTTCGCCGGCCTCTATCCGATACCCTGTCCCAATCTCGTTGACTTCGTCTGCGCCTTCATAGCGGCCATCAACATCTACATGTATGTGTTTGGGGTCATCAAGTCGTTTTCGCTGTACCGCTTCGGGCTGCTCAAGTTTCTGGCTTGCGTGCTCGGCGCCGTTTGCACGATACCCGTCAACGTCGTCATCGAGAACGTGGCCGTCATCTGGGGCCTTGTCGGCAAGAAGCACAAGTTCTACGTGGTGCAGAAGGATGTGCGTGTGCTGGAAACGGTTTAAGCGAGCCACAACTGCGCGCGTCTCCCTTCGATTAGTTTTCCTATCCTGTTTTTTTTTTCTTTGCCACTAATTAGCTGTAATTAACACAAAGCAAATAATTAATCAAAATGCAAAAAACCAAATGAAACAAAAAATAATCGCACAACAACAACAACAACAACAACAACAGCAACTACAACAACAACAACAATTGTCATGATCTTTATTTTGTAAGCCTAAGTCGCACACACACAGACACACTCACACACATGCACTAATTGTTGTTTGTTTCTTTAGAAAAAAAAAATATTTCAAAATTGTTTTTGGCCTAAAAAAAAATTTGAGAAAAAATGAAAATTTGCAATTTCTAGAACAAATTGTAATACATATATATTTATATATATATATTGTATATGTGTGCATGCACTCTATAGAACTGTCTAAATGTATGCACACCCATACCCCCCCCCACACACACACACATATACACACACAGGCAACAACAGAAACAAGTTCTAAGTTTATAATAAATTCTTTAAGAGTAATTTTTTTTTATTAGTTTTTAGTAGCAGTGAGTAAAAGTTAATGTAACGCTCTTGTATGTATATTTATATATATATTTATCTATATATATATATATATATAATATATATATCTATGTATACCTATTATATAGACTTATTATTATCATTATTTAAATTTAAAACTGTGTACATTAATGAATTGTAAATTGATAAATTGTTAAATATCATTCACACCAAATTAACAAGCATCCTTATCATTATCATTATCATTGTCATTGTCATCGTCATCATCCAGTAAGCAGCGCAGCCATCCTCGATTTTTATGTACTTATACATATGTATGTGTTTTTCTTATATATGGCTCTCATTACACACACATATACATATATATATATATATATATATATATATATATATATATATATATATATATATATCTGAGTATGTATGTTAGTATGCTGTGTTAGCTGTATACACACGCCCACATGCCATAACAACAACAACAATGAGAAGAAGAAGAACTGTAAAGCTCGTCCCTGCATCGCTTTAGTTTATCCAAAGGAGCAGAATTTGCTTTTTCATTTGTTAAATCATTTCGTATTTATTATATATATATACACACACACACAGTGCATATTAAACTTAATGAAAACCGATCAAACCTGGATATTTTGTTTAACATGAAATAAACACACACACACACACACACATACACACACTGACACGCACACCCACACACTCAGACACACCCTTACACACACACGCACGGTGTGAATGATAGCAATCGTGTTCTGGTCGCGGCCTGTCGAATTTTTTCATTCATTTAATGTTTCTTAATTATATTATAACAATTTTTTTTGATTTTGATTTTTATTTTTATTTTTGTTACTGTTATTGGTGCTTTGAGGAACACAATCAACACACTGACACACCCACACACACGCACTTGCATATACATATTCAAAGAGCCCAAAAAAGCCGCCGCCAGCAGTAAATCGCGATCCCTTGAAAGCAACTCATACACACAAACACTCACTTAATACTGTTTGCAAATGAAAAAAAAAAAGAACCAAATACAAAATGATAATAAAATGATCAACAAAATATATATAACAAAAAAATTTACATTAAACTTGTTTTTTCATTTTAAAAAAAATATATATATTAACATATGCGTCGTTTACTGCCAGAAATCTGGCTGTTCAAGTTCAAATGAAAAGGTGATCAAAATATGCGTTAAGACAACAAATTTGAAAATCAATTCCAATAGTTCAACGGAATTTTACTGCAAGTGAATTACAGGGTTGTTATACGACCAGTGTGTACATACAACAACAAACGAAATTGTTGGCGCAGCCTTTCTGCTACTGAAGCCAAATTGAGTCAACGGCAACGGAATTCGTTCAATTTAAAAAAGTCAACAAAACTTAAAAATATAAATGTCGAGTAACGAAAAGAATTTATGGATAAGCCATAACATTACCATTATTAATACTTCTACTGCAACTACTTCTAGGCCTGGGCACTCGAGGTGTAACCAACATCGTCGCAATTGCTTCACTGGCTGCTGTCGCCAGATTCATATAATGAATTACAGTTTACAACTGCTAAGACATGGAATTTGAATGTAATAGTGTGATTGCATTACACTTAGCTGAGACACCTCCATGTAAATCAAGTTTTTGTTTATCACACCATAAGCCGCTATAAGGATACAGGTAGCATCGCAATACGGATGACTGCAACGTCAGCTAAGATGGTTGAACAAGTGAAGAAGCGACTTGAGCACAGTCCTCGACGAAGCGGCAATCAAATGAACATCTCCCATCGCAGCATCCGACGCATATTGAGCAATGAGCTCAAGGCTAAACCTGGCCAGATCCAATGGCAGCCGAAGCAGAAAAAAGTTGGAATTGAACGGGAGAAGAAGCTGCTTCGCTTCTCCGATATCGGTCAATTTCCGAACATCGTCTTCTCTGGGCAGAAACATTTCCCAATTGATCAGTTTGTGAGCCATCCTGGGTTCCATGTCACCAGGAAGCAGCACCCACTTGTTGTTTGAGCCGCTGTCACCGCGGACGGACGCTCTACCATTGTTTTCATTTAGTCTGATCTCAGAGAAAATTCGACAAGTTAACGGGAATGTGTTCAGGAGGCAGTGCTGAAGCCGTGGGCAGACAAGCATTTCGTATACTCTCTGGCCTATGCTGTAGAGCAGGATTCGATGTAAGAAATTCGCCGGGCTTGAGGCGCTTAAGAACGCTATTGCCCGTGAATGGGTCAAAATACCGGCAAGACACATCCGGAATCCGGATAGCTTGCGAGGCGTCTTTTGACCACAGTCACGCAAAAGGTGATCATGTCGAGCCAAAGTGAATTCCAACCGAATCGACCACCTATTGAGGAGTTTACACTTTGACTGCCCATCCAATACTAAGAGTATCTCTAACCAAATATATGCGTATAAATGTATGAAAACAATCCAGATATTATAGCCAATGCTTGTTGTCTCTTTCGTGCAGCGGCGCCTCTCTCTTTCGTTCTAGTGAACATGGATTAGAAAAACGTGATTTCTATATGGACGTTATGTCCATTATGTATATTTCTATAAATAGCCTTACAAATATATAAAGTCTATTTGCTAAAAACAATATTATTTAAACTAGAAAAACTAAAACATTACGAATGCCACAAATATATCTATCTATATCTATCAACTGGAATAGCCGTCTGGATACCGCTTAGAAGAATTTCTGCTTAGTTGAGGGCGTGTTCAAATCCAGTCGCGACATTCTGTAAGAACATGGAAAGGGTTATTTACGTACATACACTATGGGAGAGGGTTACGAGTTGGTTTCACCTTGACTTCTTGTCCGTCACCGAATTGGGGCTGGAGTAACTGGACGATTTGAGCATATCAACATCGGATACCTCCTCCGCATCCGCGTTAGCGCTGCCCAGCGTAACTGTAACATTCTGTGGGGCGTCTGGCGTGGAGTTCTCCTTGTTGGCGTGATTGATGGGATTCTGACAGTTGCCGTGGCACCTGCAGGTGGTGGAGCAACCGCTGTTTGTTGAGAAACAGCCGCAGCGCTTGGTGTTGCACTTGTGCCGGCACTTGCAGTTCTTTAATAATTTGCGGCTATCATCTGCGGTCGAGCTCATGTCTATGGTGCTCTGTAAGCTGTTGTCATTATTGTTGTTGCTCGCCGAACTGATGTTTGGATTGTCGCCGCTGACAATGCTGGGCGATGCTTGCGATTTCTGAGGGGGTAAAATGAGTTAAGAGGAGATGCAAGAGCTTTGGCGCTAATGGTACTTGCCTTGGGCCGCTTCTTTTCAGGCACCCAGTCGGGATCGTTGTCATGATCCTCAAACCCATCGCTCAACAAACTATCGTTGATGGTTTCATCAAAAGCTGGAGGATTCTTGGCGTTAGACTTGATGTGGTCCAATTTCTTCTGCAGCTGCTCTTTGGTAGTCAGCAGTTCCTCGACTATCTGCTGGCGTTGCAGATCTTCAGGATTCTGGGGCTCACTGCCGCCAAGTGCGTGCGAGCTGCGCAGCAGCACCGCAACCTTCTCCTCGTAGCTGCGCTGTTGGCTAACCATCAGCTCCTCGTGTTCTCTTTCCGCCTGGCGTAGACGTTTGGTCAGTGCTTCGATATTCTGCTGCGCCTCGTTCAACTGGTTGCGCTGCTCATCCACCAGCACCTTCTGCTCCATAATGCCCTGGGCCTGCTCGCGCCGCTGCTGCACGAGGCTCTTGAGCAGTTGCTTGTTGAGACCGCGCGACTCGCCAACGCTTTGCACGCTGTCGCAGAGCGCTGTAATGCGACTGTCCAGATCGTTGGAACAGACCTTCTGCTGCAGATCAGCAATTTGTGCGTTACGCATCTCCAGCTCCTCCTCAAGGCTGGTCAACAGTTTGGCCTGCTCGGCGTCAGGCTCCGTCTGCTGCTCTCTGAGCTCTGAGCAGTGGGCATTGATAATGGCACGGTCCTCCATTAGCTGCTCCAGGCTGTATTCCGCATCGATCAGCGAGAGAATTACCTCCAGTGTACGATCCACGAATCCAGTTAGATCGCCCGCGCCCGACTGACCCTTGGCATGACGCTGACGTTGCGCCTGTGCAGCTCTTTGCCGCTCCAAAGCGTCCTTGAGCCTGAGAATGGAAAACCCGTGAGTTAGTGCCTTCCACAAATTCGGATCAAATTCAATTACCGTTTATTGGTCGCTTGCGCCTCTTCGCACTTCCGCTTGAGTACCTGGCGCTGCTTGGCATGTAAATTTTGCTGGCGCACCATTTCGCTCTGCATCTTGCGATCTTTGCTCTTTAGCTGCGTAAGCTGCTTCTCGCTCAACATCTTCCATTGGCGGAAACGCTCGGATTCGCCGCGCATGGCGCGAATGAGCTTCACCTTGGACTCCTTCATGGCGCGTATCTCGGTGGTGAGGTTCTGGATTTTCTCGCGCTCTTTCTCGCGCATCTTTAATATGTTTGCCTGCTGCACGTTCTTTCGACGCATCTCCGAAATCTCCTGCTCGAGTTGAAGCAAGCGTCTGCGTCGCTCTTCGGCCAGCTTAGCGGTCGTGTCCTTCTGCTTGGTGCTGCGCAGCTGCTCAAGCAACTCACATCGCTCCGCCTCAAGCTGTTTGACCTTCAGCTCGCACTGCTTAAACTTCTCGTCGATGTCATCGTTTTCAAGCTTGCTAAAGTTGCGTGCAACACGCTCGTGCAGCTCCTGCTTGAGCGTCAACTGCCGATCGATATCCCGCAGTTCGCCCTTCAGGCACAGCTGCTTCATCGTGTGCTCTTCAGCACGCGAGTCCAAAAACTCGTGCGGCTCTGCGCCGCCGGAGCTGGAGTCGTCCACGTTCAGGCACTCCTTGCGATGGGTTTGCAAAGCAGCTTCCGTCTGCTGCAGCTCCTCGTCCACGCAGGTTACAAGCTGAGTAATGTCACGCATTTTCTCCCGCCATTGCTGATCTATTTGCATAGATTCATCTGTGAGCTTCTGCTCCGTGCCAGTCACATCTGCCTTGGTCGCCGCGCTCTCCGCTAGCTTCGCCATTAGTTCCACCACGTGTACCTTTAACTTGTCGTGTGTGACCTCGGCGATGTGGGCACGGATCTCATTCTCGGCGAGGTCTATCAGTGCCTGGTGTAGCTCTTGTTGCAGACGGCGGTTCGTCTTCTCACAGCGTGCATTACTCTCCTGCAACTCCTGTATTTGTTCCATATATCGCCGCCCTTCTTGCGCTGTCAATCCTTGCGTAGAGCTAAGACCTAGGTTAATCCCATCAGCGTCGCCACCAACGCCGTTGCCACCGCCACATGCCAGCAGCTCGATACGCAGCTTCTGTATGACGTCCTTCAGCATCATCACCTCAGCCGCGTGTGGGTCGAGATTGACGACGGGCTTGTTCTTGATCTGCAGTGCGCGATCCGCATATCTCAACGTGCTGACCGTCTCAGCCACGTTATAGTCCGCAGGACTAACGCAAGCAATCATCAAAGTAATCGAATTGCCGCCCAGCGAGTCTTGCAGCAGGCGTGTCAGCTTTGACTGCCGATACGGCACGTAGCTGGCAGCTTGCCCAGCTACAAAGGTCGGCAAAGGAGACACAGAGAGAAAGAGAGAGAGAGAGAGAGAGGAAAATGAAGACAGATGTTATATACATATATATATGATCTGATTCCACTTACAGCCCAGCACATTGATGACATTTCCTAATGCTAAAAGTCCCTTGTTAATGTTGACTCCTTCCTTGAAGCGATCGCCGCTAGCCAGTGTCTTGGAACAGCGTTCAGAGCCCGCTAGGTCCACGAAATTGAACTTAGATGTCGTGACCGACTTCCTGCGTAATTAGGTTGCATACGGTTAACAGCTATTCTGGATCAGGAGGAGGCACTACTTACTGCCCAGTCTTCTTGGTGGCGACTACGGTTATAGTAAAGATCGCGTGAGAACGGGAGGAGGTCTCGTTCATTGCTGTGGCGGCGACAGCACGGCCGGAGGATCCGCGCATCAGTTCATCTGTGACATGCTTGGCATGCGTCACCTCCACCTCGGTAACACCTGGCATAACAATACGATTCTTGTCCTCGCGTATATCTACAGTGCTGTCCTCTCGCTTGTTAGGCGAAAACAGATCGTAGAACTGCTCTTGGTACAGCTCCACGAAGGAGCATGTAATCTTGAAATGGAAGTCATCATCCATGGCGGCCGTCTCCTTGAAGATCTCGTGCACGGCACGAGGTATGACGCCGACATTCTCATCCATGACCCCATTGAATGCAGTTCCCATAGTGTAGGTCTTGCCAGAGCCTGTCTGGCCGTATGCGAGGATCGTCACGTTGTAGCCATGGAGTAGTTTCTTCAACTTGCTGCGCACACAGGACTCATATATGTCCTGCTGCGAGTCCTTAGTGTCGAACACGTAGTTATATGTGAAGGAGTCGCTTCGGTTCACAGTCACTTGTGGAATGCCATCGGCGACGCGCTGCACGGCGATGCGGCAGCCGCGATCTAACTCCGACTTCACCAGCGGGCGCACGCGCAAAGCAACAGTCACAGAGTCTGACATATTTTTAAGCAAATATCAGGGGCTGCAATACCAATTATATGAGAGAACAATTTTTTTTTGCACTATTATTTCAGTTACTTACCTTAATTATTATCTCAATTACAATTTATATGCAATCGTACTTGCCACAATGATTTGAAATACCAATATTCGTAGCACTAAAAAATTTCACAATTATACACTATCACAATAAATAAAACAAATTAACTGCTGCAACTGTTAGCTGCTTGCATCTAAAGCAATTCGAAAAATGGTGGTATAAAAAATGGTCGGCGGCGTCAGTATATCGCGGCCCTGGAAGGGCAGTGTGTACACACACGTTAGAAATTGAAAATGAATATTGAGTAGTGACTATCGGTTGCATCGATAGTTTTCTTTATTTCAGTTTATTTGAAATGCATCGGATGAAAAAAAACCGGAACTCAAATTTGTGAAATTTTAAAAAGTAAACTAGCTCGGATGAAGATGTAATAAAACTGAGGGAAATGTTGAAAGCTCTGAGCCAAGCAACCCAACGAAAGTTCAACGCCTACGTTGATAAGCAAAAAATCGACATACCTGCCAAAGTTGGAAATTACTTAAGCATATAAAATACAAATTTAAATAAAATATTTTAGGTGCCAAATTAAAGTTCACATACAAATTTAAACAAAATCCAAACGAGAGTTTTTGTACCTGCCAAAATTGAAAATTGAAATGGAATAGCTTTCAGCTCTAAATTTAAATAAAACACAACACATAGTTCTCATCTGGATTTGCTTAACGACAGTATTGGCAATGCTAAGTTTTATTTTGAATGGAAAGAACACCTAAACATCGATACTGGTGTCTGAAATCGATACTATCGATGGTGCCAACGTTTCTAGTAGAAATACATAGAAATAGTGCTGACAACGACATAATAATGTTTATTGCTTAATAATGTTTAACACGAGATACTTGAGATTTGCTGTAGGTGATCACGTCTAATGTATACTTGTGGCAGATTCAGCATGGTCAGGTCGCTGTCGATCAGATCCAGCTGCTGCTCCAGCTGCACTTTCAGGTTGCGCACGCGCAGCGTTCCCATCGATATGGGCAGACGATTGTATTCCCAGATGAGCTCCTTTTGGCGCGATTGGGTCGCCTTTAGCAGTGTGATGCGCTGCGCCTCCGTCAAAAGCACCTGATCCTGATTCTGGTTATGACCCTGGTCATGGCAGTGGTTCCCCTTTCGTTCATCCTTTGGTATTTTCGCATTTGTCTGCTGCGTTTCGGCGGCTGGCCTTTTGGCCTCTTTGCAGTTGGACCTAGGCGAATGGCTGGAGGCCTGGGTGCGTGCGCTCAAGGGCTGATCGAGTTGCGGCTCCTGCTCCACGTCCGTGACGTCTGGCATGGCCAGCTGCAGGACATGGGGCGAACCAATCGAAATGCTGTCGGCACTCAGTTCGCACCCTTTGGCCGGCTGGCGCTCCGGCTGCTCCAACTGAGCGGGCACAGTGTCCACACCGTTGCCAAGCAATCGTGGATGAGCTCTGTGCTGCATCGACGGCTGCAGGCGCTGTGCGGGCACTTTGCCCAGCTCATAGTTGGATGCAATGCGTCGCAGGCAGTGCACCTCTCGTTGGCCATCCTCGACGTCCCCCAGCAGGGGCAGCTCGTCGCCCTCGCTGCAGACGTGCTTCAATTGGAAATGCTCCTTGCCTGCCTGCTCCATGCACTTGAGCAGCGCCGCGTTGAGGAACTGCTCATCGCTAATGTCTTCCGTTTGTATCTGCTTCTCCGACCGCTGTCCGCCCCTGCCCACGGCACGCACCGTGGCCCGTCCGCCGTTGAGCAGGCGTCGCTGCGTCTCCAGCAAGGGCAGCGTGCCGGATCGATGAGCCAGCGATGCGGCTGTCGGCAGCTCATACCTAGCCGGGGGCCAGCGCGACAACTCTCTGCCCTGCTCAAGCTGCCGCACCCTCTCCCGCTCCAGTCGGCGCAGCGTCATCAACGACGTCTGGCCCACCAACAGTCGATTCTCGCGCAGAAAGTTGCGCTGCGTCACCTGGCCAACGGCGGCAGTGGAGCGCTTCATCCACGACATGGCGATTGGCAGAGCGCAAAATATAAATGTCACAATGAACGACAAATCTGAACGAAACTCAACTGGAAAAATGATGTATCTATAGATGTACACCTGTGTGTGTGTATGTGTGTATATAAGTATATATGTATATATATGTATATATGTATATATGTATATATGTATATATGTATATATGTATATATGTATATATGTATGTATGTTCACATACGTATATCAACTACTCTTGACTTTACTTTATTATTCGGGCACAGAGCAGTTGCTCACCCAGTCATCTGCATCGATGCCGACGAGCGATAAAGTATATATTTTAAGGGTATATAAGAGTATATAATATATAATATATAAGAGTATATATTTTAGTACGGACAGGCGGGCGGATAGGCGAACGGACAGGCTGACGGACGGACGGACATTGCAGAAAACCAATATACTCATTTCAGTTTTGTGAATGAGTACAAAGAAATCCAAATTATATAAAATTGACAAAAATTTTAACTAAATATGCATCAAGTCACTAGCTCTTCACAGGAACGGACGGACGGACGGACGGACAGATGGACGGATAGCATGACAGATATTCCACAAAATCAATATACTCATTTCAGTTTTGGGAATGAGTATAAACAAATCCAAATTATATAGAAGACATATGAAATATTCAAGTCTGCAGCTCTTCACACGGACGGACGGACGGACGGACGGACGAACGGACGGGCGGACAGTCGACTCAGCTATTCTTTCTGCTCATAACAATACTCTATGGCGTCTGTCTGGGCTGCTTCTGCCAGTTACATTTCAACTAATCCATTTCCATTTTCAATAAGTTCAGGGTGTATATTAATTTCATATCAGTGCCGGGTATCCACAAGTCGTATCCAGTTCCGGCAGCAGCTTAACGTGCTACAAACTTAACGTGTATGCCATCACGAGCACGCAGCACCATTTGGGCCTGCAGTACCAATGGCTCCATCTGCTGCTTCAGCTCCAGGCGAAAACGCTGGACAATGCGCACGGTGAGCAGCTTCATCAGCAGCAGCGAGTACCTGCGTCCGATGCACACGTGTGGTCCAGCCGAATAGGGTATGTAGCTATAGGGTATTGACTGTTCGGGCGACTGCAGCCAACGCTCGGGCCGGAACTCGTATGGCGCTGGAAAGTAGCTGGCATCGTGGGCCAGGCCGTACATATTGATCCAGAGCGTGACGCCGGCGCAGTAGCGTCGCCCGCCAATCGTCGTTGTCCTGGTCGTCTGGCGACCCGTGCTGGGCACAATGGTGTACATGCGCAGCACCTCCTTAAGCACTGCATCCAAGTACTCGAGCTCATTGAGGGCATCCAGGTCCGTGGCGCCCTCTAGTGGCAGCTGCGCGAGTTCAGTGTGTAAGCGCTCCTGCACCGATGGGTGCTTGGCCAGAGCATAGAGTACAAAGCCCATTGCCGCCGTGGTGGTGTCCACGCCCTGTCGAAGATCGAGATAGAGAGACAGCGGGAGTGGGGGAAGACGAGGGAGCTCACAGCGAAGACGAACGTGTTCACTTCGTCGCGTATCTGCTGACGGCTAATCCCCGCCAGCAACATGGCATCCAGGAGTATGCGTGGCTGCTTCTCCTGCTCCAGTTGCTGTTGCTCTAGCTTAAGCTGTCTGTCGCGGTGCTGTATAATTCGTTCCATGAGCGAGTGAATCACCTGCAGCTGGGTGCGCAGCTCGCGCCACAGGCCCGTACGCTCGAACACAAAATCTGAGGTCAGCAGAGGATTAATCATGCGCTTGAACAGTAGCTCGCTGCTGCGATGAAAGGCGCTAACAATGGGCGAGTGCTCTTCCAGCTGCGTCTCCAACTGATAGCCCATTGAGTTGTCTAAGAGAAGAGTCGTTCGAAAAAAAAAAACGTTACTTATCGACATTTTGAAGAAAAGTGGAGGATAATCGATAAATAAATGAAATTAGTTCAGCCCTGGAATGAAGAGCAACGATAACACTGCGTTCACTTACCGATAATGCTATCCAGCAGACAGGCAAAAAGGTGGTCCGTTACCTCGATGGCATTGCCATCTGTTCGCTGTAGTCGGTCGAGCAAGCGGTCAGCATGTTTGGCCAACGCAGGCGCAAAGCGTCGCAGCAACTGCGGCTGAAAAGCGGGCGTTAGCAGGCGACGCTGTGCCATCCAGTCGCTGCCATGGCTAATCAGCAGGCCGTTGCCAATGAGTGGCGAGAGCTGTTGAAAGGTGTCGGCCTTGCGCAGCGTCGGATCGTGCAGTGCCTGGCGCGTCTCCTCGGCGCTGTGCAAAAACACCCACAACTGGGGTCCCAGCCACAGGCGATAGGTGGCGCCAAAGCGTTCGCGCAGCTCTGTAAACACCAGAAAAATGACTGCGACAACAAGCTTCAAACTGGACGCCAATTCGATTAGGCTGTGCTTGACTCACACTCTGGCTTCAGTTTGCCAATCATCTGGGCATTGCCCAAACCGGGCATGGCCCAGGGTCCAGGCAGGCTGCAGCCCAATTGCAGACGCTGACGCAGGTGCCACAGCCCCAGGCACAGGCACACAAACAGACCGAACAGCAGAGACAGAAGCGACATCTGTGCACTAGAATTGATGAAACCAATTTGATGCAATCGCGATTCCAATTGGAACCGACGAGCGCAATCAGTTCCAGTTTATTGCTAATCAGAATATACGATTGCTTGCATGCAAAGTCAATTGGATTTAGATTGGAGTTCAATGTATGAGCTAACAGCGCTGTAAGCTGGCTGCCTTTGCTGTTAAGCTATACGTAGACTGCCATAAATTGATACTGTTTGAACATATATACATATAAATGGGTACATTTGTTTGGCTTCTATCTAATCTGGTTTTAGGCAGACGACAAATAACTTGACCTTGGCCAAGGCCTCTCCCATGGCCATTGGCCAACTGCAAAAAAGTCTTTGAGCCTGTTAACTTAACATATTCCTGTTAAGGCAAGCAGTGCATTTGACTTGCTGAATTGGTACAAATAAGAGATTTGAAACAGTTTTGTTGGAGAATTGAATCAGTTAATAACATTTTATTTATTGTATGTAATATTGTTTATTCAATAATATATTTATGGCTTTACTCATTTATGTGTATGCATGTATATCATCTTTCTGATTTCGCTTTCATTTCAAATTTTTCGGACACATCATTTTATTATCATTTGGTTTTTCAAATATGTATATATATATATAGGTATATAGATGTATATATGTATCTTTGTTTTGTTTTACAGCTATGCTCTTAATGGTTTTGTGGCTTCAATTTCTTATTGTTGAGAATTGTTTCATTTGCAACTTGCAAGTTCTTTAACACATATGTAGTTTCATTAACATTTACAACGAATATAACTTGAGTTGCTATTTAATTTGCTTTATAATATACGTTTCATTTTCGCTTTAAGGCTACAATAATTCAAGTAAAATAGAATTTCTCATTTGTTTTTCTTTTTCTTTATCGTTTTCGTTTTCGCTTTCGTTTTCGCTTTCTTTTGTGGGCTTCGTTTCGTCGTCTTCCTCTTTCCGCTTCCTCGTTCGCTCCTTCGCTTGGTTGGATTTTCTTCGCTAGATTTAGATCAATTTGAACAGCATTTGTCGTTAGTTATACAAAAGTTATATATATATATATATGTATATATATATATGTATATAGATATATAGATATATCTGTCGATTCGCTTTCGATAAGAGCTCATTGCAAAAGTTATTTGATTATATTAAGTAGAGTTTAGAATAGAATTTGCTTTTGTATATATCATTTGGTTTCTGTGCGTTTTCTGCATTTGCTTCTAGTTCACTTAACGTATGTATGTATATCGATCAATAACTTCACAATTCGATTATTTGATTTATGTTCTTTGGCTTATCTAAGAGCTATGTATATATATCAAGAATAAAAGAGCGCCCTACGATGCCAACAACAAGTGCGTATCGGCTGGACCTGTGTGACGGCGCTCGACAAAAACGATCGATACGATAAATATCGATTGGGCGGCCCACGTTCCCGATAGCACACACACTTCGCGCTCATTTATCGAGTTTCGTGTGCGCTTTGTTTGTGGCGCGAAATGTGCTAAGACTTGGCTCATCGAGAACATGCCTGACAATGTATATATATGTGTATATATATATATATACCATATATATACCATATGTATACCATATACCGCATAGTATATATGCACAGGTATATCTCTATATGTATATAGTTAAATATTCGCGTTTACTAAAAGGCTCTAAGAGGTCATGTAACACTTTTTGCGCCAACTCTAAAGTTATTCATTTTTTTCTTCATTTTTGTTGTTAATTACAATTGTAAATCTCTAGTTTTATATATAGATAAATATAAAGCGATTTTCTACTTGGTGTTTCGCAGTTGCTATTGTTGTTGTTGTTGTTGTTGTTGTATCTATCTCTAGCTGCAGCTTCGTCTTGTTGTAAGTTAAACATTCTGTATATATATATATATATATATATATATATATATATATATATATATATATATATATATATATATATATTTATGTATATATAGATATAGATATATATGCATGCATGTATGTATGTATGTATGTATATATATTTGTATATATATTTAGACCTTTTTCAATAGTTTTTTTTTTTTTTTGGTTTTTTTTTTTTAGAATATTTTTGCTTGTTTAATTTTAATCGATGTATATTTATATTAGCTTTTGTTGTTTGCTTTTGCTTTTGCTTTTGATTCTTCCTGTTTGAGTACATTGTTGGTGCTTGTCCTGTTGTCCAATTGGACGACTCCCAATTGGAATCCCACCTGCAGTTCCACTTTGTATTTTGCTATAAAATCGTTTTAATAAAGGCTGCCAAACCACATGCATTAAATGTATAGAATATATAGATACAAACATACATACATACATACATACACACACACACGTATATAACTGTGCGTGTGTGTGCGTGTGTGTGTGTGTGTGTGCTAAGGCTCTAGTACAAACTCGATATATGTATATTAACAAACGCGAGTGCCGAAGCCAGGCTTCGGCATTACAAATATTCGATAAGAACTAGCTATGAGTGTATATGAATACCATATTATATATATATGTATATCAATATCTGACTATATATATATATGTACATGTAAGCATGTATGCATACATATGTATATAGCCCATAATCGGTAATAACATGCAATTGCAGTGAGAATTGCTTATTGGAAATATTTAGAATCGATTCGGGGAACAGAATATACAAAATTGCAGCTTCAAAATCAATTCGATATCGTGAAACGTATATATATGTAAATGTATATATAGTCGGGTGTGTGTATGTATGTATGCTCTCTCTTTCTTTGTGTGTGTGTGTGTGTGTGTTTTTTATCATTTTTTTTTTTTTTTTTTTTTTTTTTTTTTTTTTTTTTTTTTTTTTGGTTACTAAGTTTAAAGTAAGTTCTATTTTAGTTGCTGAACACGTTCGTGCTTATTGTTTCGTCGTTGCGTTTGCCGTTGTTTGCTTCGTATTTTTGTT